>VDFB02000009.1:42357705-42957705 GCA_007258455.2 Sequoia sempervirens
AATTTAAGTACTACTGCATTGAAATTTCAATTTTTCACCAAATAGACTTTTAAAAAAATAAAATAAACTTAGTAGTTTAGAAACTACATTCAATTTTCCACAGATTATATTCTTACATATTTTTGAAATAATATAGATAACTTATTCAAATTTTTATGTCAAGTTGTCTAACTCTGATTTTTCTGAATTTTCATTGCCACTTAAGGGCCTATTTTTTCCATGATAATCCTGCACATACCCATAAAAATATAAATTCCTATGAACACCATGACTAAAAACCTTATGGTTTTATTGAGAAAACCTAGTAATGGACAAGAGAAAAGATAATTCATTTCTAAGCTCACTACTTATCATCTGGACCTGCAGATCATACTTCTGAAAATTACTAGAAAAACCCATATCAAATCTATCATTTATTTTCTCTGAAAAACTCCAAAAATAGTCTCTATAAAAGAATGAGAAGTTTTCATGACAATATTTCAACTTTTAATGCAATATTACAACTTTGCAAAACATGTTTTTCTCTCCATAAATCTTCACCATTTTGCGTGTGATTGATCCTTTGGCATTAATGATCACTATAACTAACCTGAGATTTCCTTTGACACCAATGTGATGCCCCTTTGACATCTATGACAATAATTCCAATAGTTTCATAATTCTATCTTTTAGAAATACATGGAATTGATTAGAGTACAAATATAACTATTCCTATATTTGACTTGAATGTACATATAATATGATTTTATCACCATGTCACATAATATATGTTGGATGATCCTTTAGTCCTTTTGATAAAATTAAAATATGATATTGTATAACTATGATTTATTAATGATATTCATGGTTAGTTACTTTGTGAAAAGGTTTATATTTACATTAACATTACTATTTTATTATGAAACTAAGTATGTACATGACATAAAAGGTTTGCACTATTCTTTAAGATTAAATATTGAATGAAAAAAATGTAATTGAAATAAGAGTTTTATTGAATAATGTGTGAGAGATATCACTTGATTTAATAATTTTTTACCCAATATTTGAGATTTCCTTCACGGTTTATGAAATTTTCACTTGAGACATGAGAAATATAATTTTTATTGAAGTTTTGTACTTGATATAGAGTGAGGATATGTGATATTAGACCTATTTGTAGCTATTTTTTGTAAGGTTTAAGGCTTGACATGTGAAGCTTATCACTTAAATAGGAAGATGTTTAGTAAGACTACTATCATACTTATATTATTGATAGTTGTATTTCTAGTAGAAGAGGATTGCATATGAAAAAATTGTTAATGTTTTTGTTTGATTCAATGTATACTACTATGCTTTATTAGGTAGCTATTGATTGTGAAATTTTGAGGGATATGTTAAAATTGAAAAGAGTTGCATACCCACCTAATATTATTTGATGTGATTTAAGTTAAACCACTGGATATGAGACTTAAATATATATGTTATAATTCTTTTACTTGAATATGAGAAGGAAGTGAACAATCCACATTAGATTTCAAGTGATAACTTTCATCATCATTCATAGGAACTCAATTTGTATGTGGCTCATTTATTAGTTGTAAAAAGGAGAGGTTCTACAAGACCCAACATTTCTCACTTTCCACCAATTCTACCTCATATATTTAAGAATTTTAATTTCATGACCCATAGCAAAGGTTATAAATTTATTTTCTTTTCAAACACCGTTTTTCCATATCTATATAGTAGGTGGCCATGTGCCTCTATCTTGTACATATTAATTATAAGTTTCATATAATTTTTGTAGAGGTCTTACACCATAGGAATTGCCTCTTTTAGGGGTATCTATGTAACCATTGGAGATTATGCTACAATTATACCTTGTATTTGAAATCCTTAGAAAAGTTTTTTTTTATTTGATGGAATGTATATTAATTGTGGTGTTGTCCACACTAGTTACTTCTTCCCCCTATTGTATTTGTATTCATGACCCAACCCATGAAGAGTAGGGTCCTACTTAGTTTGGGTGGTATACAAGGTATCTATCTAGGAATTTTAGTTGGTGGAAAAGTAGAAACGTGATCCTATCTCTCCTCTAATCAATAATTCATATTCTCTTATCATCAAATACACTCATTGTAAAATGGTAAAGTAATCATTTGTAATGGAAAAATCCCTTTAGTGAATTAATTTTCTATATTTATATTAGATATATTTGTTACAATAATTTAATGAATATATGTTGACCATGAAAATCTATGTAGGATATACATAGAGATTATTATTTTTATTTCTCTTCACGTGATCTAGATTTTATTACTAAGACTATGAAATAAAACTATGTATTATATATATATTGTTTTTATTAATTTATAACACAATATTTATATTGGTTCATATATGGATATTTATGTTAGAGTAGAATAATTATTATTCAAATTTTTTATTCTACTTTATGTGTTAAGCCACCTTAGGTCCAGAGATGTGTCATTTGAAGATCTATTTGAACTCTTCAAAGATGTGTGGCACTTCTCATTTTCCATTGGTGGAGAATTATTTCCTCCTTGATTTGAGCACTCTTGTAGTAACTTGAACTATTTTTCCTATATGTGCATCTTCCTCATTGAGGATAATATGACTTTGTTGATATCAGCACTCAAGCAAAGATCTTGGCAACATCAACAATTTATACTTGTACATGCACTTGTGGTGGAAACTTGTTTAAATTTTTACAGATGATTGTAAACTTTTATAGAAGTTAAATAGGTATAAGTTTTATTTTTTTTTGATTGTATATTATTAATTCAATTTATGAAGATTTATAAATTTCAAATTTTCTTTAATTATGATTGATTGATGTGTTTATGATCCTATGTATCATGGAATTAACATAAACATGCAAACATGCATAAGAATAAAAAAAAAAAATCTTAAAGCCAACATGAGATCTTATTGAAGTTTGTAGTAAACAAATATAGATAAAAATACTATGAATTTGTTTCTCTTTTCATAACCCTAGGGAGTGAATTGTGGCAACAAAAATTAATAGCATGAATTTTAATTATATAAATATGTAGATTGAAAAAAACATCTAAGAATAGGAATAGGTGTACCAAATGCATTACACAAAAAATATAGTGATTATTGACACACACATTCCAATTAGCAATAAGTGGTCTTTAAATCCTATGGCCAATAGTACGAAAAAAATAAAATTAATTGCTTTAGATTTGAGCAATAATTTCCATTTAAATACTAAATCCTCTTTCCATGTAGATTTTGTAAAATGGTACAAGAATGAAAAGATTCCTTTTTAATTTATAAGTTGTAAAAACCCCATTGTTTTGTAATTTACATAAAATTTATCCTTGCATTACTAGTAAAATATTTAAAATAATTGTCGCATGTAAACCAAAATTAGTTCTTGTATTGTAAGATGAAAAAATGGCATTATAATAGCCACTCATTAGAAATAAAAGATAAATAAAAATTATTTTTAAGACTATTAACTTTGGGAAAATATAATTACAAAGATAAAAATTATTAGTTTATAATTTAAATATTGTATAAATAAAAAATCACTTTCACAATATTAGAGTGCAAATATATTAACACTATGTAATGGTACATTCAACATAGACAAAATTATATTGAATTTAATTAATAAATACATGCTTCTTGATCTATTTTAGATTCTTTAGTATTTTTCTCATTTCCTTTGGTCTAACAAGAATATATTCTTTATGGTCTCATATGGTGTGAATCCTCATTATCTCAATTCACTTTGACACAATATCTCTTATTCCTACTATTAATAGTAGTGGTGAAGGCTCTTCATGGACCAAATATTAACTTGAGGTGATTATTGGCCATAAATCTAGATATATATGTGCTTCTTATACGATCACACTTTTTTATCACTTCAATATTTAATGAATGTTCATGACACTTTTCTATTGACACTAACAAATTAAATTAATAAGAATCTTCATGAAAAAATAATCTTTTTATTATTATTAATAATTTATCTATATTATACTCTTAGCATATTCCTATTCTTACCTTAATTAGCTTAAATATAATCTCTCACTTATCATTTCATGTTATCAATTTCTTCTTTGTACCAACATGTTATAGAGAACAAAACTAGAAAGATTCATTTTAACTATAAACCTTGGATATAACCTATCATGTACTAACCTATCATGTACTCTTTTGTTTATGGAAAATAATATTTTTAGTCAAGGGTTTACTAAACCTTGAGGAAACTACAATAACTGAATTCTAAAATGTAATTCACCACTTTATTTGTAGAAAATACCTTTTGTCAATTCATTGAGATCCTAATATTTTGGTAAGATACACATTAATATCACATATAATCACATGAAACTTGGAACACTAAACTCTAAAATTATTAAGAATTATGACTTAATATTGTAAATGGAAATTATGTTGTTTAGAGAGAGGGAGAAAATTATATGTTTAACTTTTTGTGAGATGAGATTAATAAAAAAAAAACTTAGAATTTTGTATTCTTGGTAATGTGAACTAGATGTAAAAGGGAGAAGCAAAATATGTTTTTATTAAAAAAAATAGGACATAGGTAATTGAATGGAAATTTTAGTTTTAGTTGAGGGCGTTTCATTAAGGAAATTTATGTCATGAGTATGACTCACTATAATATATCCCAAATTTTGAACTTTTAATCAAAAATTATGACTAGTTTGAGGAAATATATTTAATATTCTATAAATTAAATAAAATTTACTGAATGTTTCATGATTATAGGAAATTTATTTAATATGAAATTATGAAAGTAAAATTATTAAATATCACATTTTTTGTTAAAAAATAAAAAATCATGATATTTTTCTACATGTAAGGGCTTTATCCAATTAAAAATATCTCAAGGACACAAATAGATGTGCCTTCATTATAATTACCACCTAATATCTCCCTAAAGAAAGTATCAACATGATCAAAGTTTGTTAGATGCTATGCACACATAACAAAATCATAAGACCTAAAATTTTACATATTAAAATTTAGTGGAAACTAAATAAATGTTGTGTGTGCACAAGAAAAAAGTTGCTTGTTTTCAAAATTAGAGAGTGTCACATAGATATGTGTGAAATAAAAAGAATTCTATACAAATATGAACAAAAAGAATGTAAGATTTTATTTTATTTTGAGAAAAAGAAGGTAAATATTAAGTGTCTAATTGATATAATTATAACCAAAAGAGATTTAAATATGAAATTTTAAAAAGAAAAAGTTAATGATATAGAAATTATTGCATAGAAAAATATCAAAAAATGATTTAAAAGTTTACAAATATCTAAAAATCTACTATAACAATTAAAGAAAAATTTTAACAATTAAAGAAAAACTTTATCAATTAATATGAAATAGTCAAATGATTGTCATAAATGTGTAAATTTATTGTAAAAGAGTGAGTTATTGCCCAAAACAATTTTTTTTAAAAGTTGAAGCATTCATAGAACTCAATCTGCAAGTTTTGTGATTAAATATAAGATTTTGAAGTGAAAAGTTTTAATTGTTCAAAGGTTCCTTAAAATTCTATTTAAGGGCTACATTTTGCGAGGAATTTATCAAAGTACTGTTATCATGATTTGTAAAGAGTGATGCTCGCATGTGGGTATGTAGTGTCTTGTGCAAAGAAGGAATATTTGTACCCAAGTTTACACCAGGACTGTCACGAGGAGGAAGAACAGATAATGGTCGCAGAAGAGGCCAAGGTAATAGAGATGAAGTTGGTGCACAAGGAGTCAAAATACTGACGTTAGAACTCATGGCATGCAATGGAAGAGCTGTTAGACATTTAATGAATTTTGACATCCAAGGGAATGATCAATTTGATGAAAGCAACTGATAGTTGGATCTGCACAAGGATAACAAAAGAATGTTTGGATAAGGAAGATAAATGGTCTTAGACTGATTCAAATAAGGGTTTTGATATTAATCCGTGTTATCTTTTTACAATTCATGTAATATTCAAAAGATTTTCCATGTTATCTTACACTGCTACATCAGATAAAAGACACAGCCAACCAACAGCAAAAGAACACAAAGCAGCAATTTTTAAAATCACATATTAAGAAAAGTTTTGACATTTGGTAAGCTTCCATACAGTGAAGAACTTTTTGCATTTCCTGGTCGATTGATTCCATAACAAAATTTTATTTTATGAGCAACATGTCATTCTGGTGAACTCACACATCACCGTCATATTAACAAGGTTACCGTGCAACCAAATCCGACAAGAAGATGTGCCATCATCTGCCAGGCTGGGTGTACTTTTTTCTGTCTAGCGTGCATAGAGCAGGGAATTTGTGATCCTGCTAGTGTAAAGTAAGTACTGGAGAATCACAACATCAAAGATTTTAGGATGCCCGATTCACGGGCTTTAAGTAGCATGTACACTACAAGAACAGGAAGATCTTGCGTTGATTTCTCGAGTGGTCGAGGGTCAAAAGATCAGCATGCATGCAAGGTATCTTATCTGAATTTGCACCCTCTTGTCAAATGACGCTGTACAAAACACGGAAGTGGCATAGGATAAAGGGAAAACAATCCTCTATGGGGCATTGCTGATAATCGTACACGTGCTCAAAGATTATGATAGACTGTTAGGCGATGATGTCGGTGCACGATATGAACTTCCCACCATGCAATTTAAGAACGTAATACTAAGAACGGTGTATAGGGAGGATGTTCACCAGCACCAGTCAATGACGGATTCTTGGTTATATGCCTTACATTTGCAGTTTGCATCTCAGTTTATGGTTAAACTAGAGCTCCTTGCTCCTTATCCATATGCCCAGTTTTACATGTAGAGGTGTTATTTTGGGATTATATAATTCATATTGCGCACATTTTTGGATTAGATTGTGTGAGAATTTTTTGCATCAATGTTTCGGATCACACTCCATGCATCATTAATTATATAACTCGACAGACAAGTTGATTGTACATAAACAGCTTTTTTCTGTAGTCGATTGTACAATAATATGAATGAATAACTTTTAACATCTATGAAACTAAAAATAACCTATGAGACAAACATAACCTATGAAAGGGAGTGCATGACTGTTGACATGAGCACTGGTTGGGTATAACATCAATTATACCTAGATCGTTGTACAATCAATTATACCTAGTAGTTAGAGCTATGCCCTAGGAAGCTTTGAGACCTTCAGAGCTTGTCTGCCACGAGTTGTTCAAGGAGACCAACACACATCAATAGACAGATGGCGGGTTCATAGTGAAAAGTTGGAATTGAAGGCCTTGGAAGATAGAAGTCCCCACAGAAGTCCCTATTATATAAGGTAATCGATCAAGGGAAACGGGACCACAAAATAGTAGAATCGTCCCTACCGGCTACCACAGAGGAACGCATGCCCTGGGCATTGTAATACAGGAATAAGACAACGAGAACGAACTTACCGTAAAGAAACATGTTCAAACAACTGTTCATGGATTGTAATTGAACGAAAACATCAACTGTTCATGGATTACATTTGAACGAAAACATTAACTGTTCATGGATTACAATTGAAAGAAAACATCAACTGTTCATGGATTACAATTGAAAGAAAACATCAACTGTTCATGGATCACAATTGAAAGCAGAACAACCGACTCCGCCAACTCATGCTGTACAAATTACAGAGATTCCAATTCTAATGGTGGAAACTGAGGCATTGTAGATAGTAAAAGGAAACTTAAGAAGAGATCAAGCATTTTAAAGCATGTACTTGAAAAACAAATTGTTTCTGGAGGCCATGCTTCAACAATTGTTGAGTACATCATTAGATGAAATACGGAGCATATCACTTGGGTTACCTAGGCCAAGGCAATAAATTGTCGGTTTAGGTAGAGCTAAGGTATTCTAGAGATCAGGATCTCGTTGCATTGATGTTATCAACATTATTGAGGATGATAAAACATATATTTAGGGTTCACTGTGGTTAAGAGGTAGTACGTAGGAATTTAGTACCACACTGATGAGTTGCATGTGATTGTGATCACAATACAAGAAGAGGTCAAGACATGGACAAATTGGAAGTGCTCGAGAAAGAGGTCACTGAGAATTAGACATAGTCCAATGCTCTTTAACCCGTCATCTATCAAAGGTCTATGTATATGATAGACTTACAGTAACAAAAATCTATGTATATGACAGACTTACAGGAACAAAAAAGCTAGGGGGGAGTTGAAAATAATTCATAATATCATTAATGAATTAAAGAAATTATATGTTGTAGAAGTTGAAAAATAGTTCTAGAGAAGAGTTATATCATCAATAATTGTTCTAATACTATCAATAATGGTCTTTTGTATTTGATAGACATACAAATTGCAAACAGTAGTTAAAAAAAGATAGGAAGAATTATAATATTAAATATAGACAATTGCAAACAATAGTCCTAAAAAATTAGGGGGTTATATTATGAATAATGGTCATATGCATATGATAAACCCACAAATTGCAAATAGTAGTAATAAAAGTTAGGAAGAGTTATAGTATCAAATATCGACAATTATTGCATGAATTCAAAAGTTACATAAAAAAAATTAAAAGTGTATAGAATAATGTCTGAAACAATGGTATTACATAAACAAAGAAGAGTTGATAGAAAAGTAGATGTATTCCTCGGAAAAGATCATCTACCATCTTTAGGGGAATTTATTATGCAAATCAAGAAAGAGAAATGAAAGCTACATGGACAAAGCAAGTGAAGAAGCTAGAAGGAAAAAGAGCTAGAGTTGAATACACGCACTAGAAGGTAACACCACAACTCACTCTCTTAAGTTAGTTGCATGTGCAATTTGATGGTGACACAACTTAGGTGCAGAAGATTTTGGTCAATGCCTCATAATAGCATCAATGGATAAATACACAACTTGCCAACAAGAAATTGAACTTAGTACCGCGTAAGAAAGCATTGTTAAATAATATCTCATAGATGATGTAAATATCATATATGCATAATCATAGGAATTGATGTCCAAGGTAGAGCATACCTATACAAATGACATGTTGCCAAATTAAAGAAGATCCCTTAAATGTTGTGTAACATAATTAAAAATATGGTGAAAGTTGTATCGAATATGTAGTCTTCATTTATAGTTTTATAGAGCTACTTCACAATACTTAATCCAAATGAAGATGACATGTTCAAGCATATTTCATATGGTGTACAAGCATTAGAGGGTACAATGATTAATGTGAGGTGAAAATGGTAATATATCCTTTCCATGCAGATTTTGAGTGTCGCACATGAGATTAATTGCCAATCTATCTTCTAATAGTTTTTTATATAGTCTTTTATACATATTCCTGAGTATTCTAAGAATAGACATAGGATTGGGTGGTAGTTTTGTATTATATTATATTTAGCACCTATTTTCCTAATTATATACACCAATAATAGATAAAAGCACATATGATAATATTTTGAGTAATATGGAAACATGGATTTCATAAGATAAGATAATATATATTCATATTTTATGATAAGTATGGGATTTTGGGTCTATAAGTTTAAACATGAATCATAATTATAAAAGAAATATATAACAGGTTTAAAATAATTAATTATAAATGAGACACTAGTAAGGATAAATTCTATATAAAATCTATTTTAAAATGTTGTAATAATATTTTTATTGAAAAATTAATATAGAAAAGCTTCACTCAATTCTAGTATGAAGTTCCTTATTTTTTTATTGTGTACATGTTTTCTTTGGTTTGTTAGGGTTGTTGACCCCCTAATTGAGCTACAAATAATGAAACCCAAAATCCCAAATGGAAGAAAAATCAAATAAATAAATAATGAAGAAAAAACAACAATGCAAAAAATAAACTAAAGTATTATATCTCCATTGATATTTTGGATATGCTCCTAGATGCAAAATATCAATGATATGTGGATGATCTTTCTTAAAATTTATATTTTCTATAGCATAAGGGTACTCCATGACTAATTGATTGTGAAATGAGGAGGGAAAGCTTCTCTTAAATAGAATTTTCAAGTGGAAGATGGAAGGTGTAGAGGAGGGGGACCAACCACAACAAGGCTTCAAGCCACAGAGAGCTAAGAGTGGAAGGTTGTCCTAGTCTACCTCAAGTTGGATAAGTGTTTAAGGTCAAGGATAGAGAATGAAGAGCACTCTCAAGTGCTTTTGTCACTGTACTAATCGAAGAGTTTGAATGTGGCTAAATGATCAAGTTTTTAGAACTCGAACTATACCTCAAATAGTTCTCTGCATAATTCTTTTCCCGAGAAAAGCAACATAGGTCAAAGACAACAGCACATCACACTAGCGTCTCTCTCGGGTATTGGCATTCGTACAGCCAAAAAGTGCAAAAGTTCAGTAAAATGTATAAAAAACCTACTAACAGTCTAGAAAATAAGGTTTTGAGTACTAACTAAAATGATAACTAATAGAATAGGCAATATAACTAAAAGGATGATATAGAAGTGATAGAAAGTAAAGGTGATGAAGGTTAACTCACGAGGAGTCTAGTTTGCTAGCAAGCTCCACACGAATGTGTACCTACACACAGCCAAGAGAGGAAAAATGTTGGGACTATATAGGGATTTGTCTTAGTCAAACCCCCGCTTTGGTGTTTCCACCTCCACAGATAGTCAAATAGAGAGATAGAAAATACATTAAAGGGAACAATAGAAAAGATACCGAACAATAGCAATAACACTACGCTATGTAAATCAAGTGACAATGTCATGGAAATAGAGAAATGAAACAATATAACCTTCTTAATCAAGGTGCCCTCAAGCACGTAGAGGAGGATGCAAGCTTGGTAAGGTCTACGCTACTGCAACAATGAAGAAGCAATCCCGCAGGACACCAATTCATAGCTCCAATGGTGGCAAAAGTGTAGCAAAAAATGGAGAAGATGTGTAGGAGCTCAAGAATTATGAAGCAAGATCTAGCCAACATGTGAGATTGTGAAGAAGCTATCAAGAAATACTAAGAATATGGATTGAGAATGAAAGATAGGAATTTGAAGAATATTTAGGAGGGAAATAGCCATTCTCAAGTTGGCTAGAAGATGCAGAGGCATTATGCTTCATCGTCAATGGAGAACGTAACATCTCTACATATTCCAAAGGTAGGAATCTATCAGGGATGACAACATGTCATGCAAACATCTGTGCGTTGTGTGTGCATCCCCAATAGAAATTCGCCCATCAACACTAAAAACAAGCACAAAGTGGATGGGGTATGGAATGAGTACATGGATTTACTTAGTCAAATTTTATTTTCTAAGGTGGAGGACCTATAAAAGGGGAATTCGCAAGAGGGGTGTAAATTCGCTCCTATACATTTTCCCCCACTTTAGTGAGCATGAATGCCAATGAATGTTCAATAAAGTAGATCAAAAGGGTTTTAGAAATGTATACATGAACCATCGAGGAAGCAGACCATGATCTGGAAAGCTCCAAAGCGTAGGGCAAGAAAATGGCTCCGTAGGTACTCTCCTAAGGAGGATTGAACAAAGGACTCTATAGATCCTCAGAGCTATAGAGTTGATCAAAGTGCACCGAAGGCCCGTAGACCAACAATGGACAAATCTCGCAGGATTCAAGTGCTTCACGAGTCCTCAAAACTATAAAGAAGGCGCCCCCAAGTACTCTCTCTTGAAGGAAGCCTGACATAGGGGACTTCACAGAGTTGGATTGGAAAGTAGCTTCACAAGCACACCTGCAAAGCAGCATGTTAATTTGTAGAAAAAACATGTTAGAAACAAAAAGCCAAGTAGGAAAACAAGAAGGAATTCATGCAGATAGTCAAAAATTGATGGAAGAGCTTTCAAAGGGTCCCTCAAGAACCCTTCACAAGAAAAGGGGTCCACTCAAGGGATGCTCAGTTTGAAAGTGTAATAGCATTTTTTTGTAAATCAATTCAACATCAAGGAATCCTTTTGAAAAAAAATCACTTCATCAAGGAATTTGAAAGGAAGAAGACCCCCTCATAAGGGGAAAGTCGAGGCTTCTCCTGCAGGAAAATTTGTTCCCTCCTTGGAGGAAAATTCTTCAAGTTCTTTCTTTGCAAACTCATGATGAAGGAACATGTTTCACTACGGGTCCTTGTTGAGGAATGCGATTTTTGAAAAATGTTTTGAAGAGATTTTCAAGAAAATATTCGTTGGCCACCGAATGTTTTTTTTTTAAATCAAAGTGACATGATAGCCCCCCCTTAGGATGGTGTGTGTTCAATGTAGAGGCAGGTGACATCCTAAGGAGAGTAAAGAAAGAATGAAAAAGTGATTTTGTGGCCCACAAAACATAGTGAGATGTAACTATGGTAATGTTGTCGCACATGCGAGGGACAACACATGAGCACCACAACATCATAAAATAAGTAAAGAAGAGAGAAAGATATGAGGAAAGGAAAAACAATAGCATAACACACAAGGGACAAACTGATGATCTAATAGTTCAAGGTCAGAGCTTCTCATAAATATATAGATAAGTAGATATAATAATATATAAATGAACTATCATCAACCCCCTACTATATCAGACCATATGAATAATGCACATTAAAAAAAAAAAAACTAAAATGTTGGGTCAACATGGAAGGGAGGCCTAAATGCCCCCAACACTTTGCATCATCCTCAATTGTCAAAAATCAATACACAACAAAGGAAGAATGATGTCACAAATAGAAGAATTTTTATGACACAAAAATAATATTGTATCCAAGCACCTATGAGGGTGACAAGGGTCATCCAGGAACACATAACGCAAGCATGGGGGAACACAAACACACACACAATCTAACCTACAAATAAAGAAGAGGCGCCCCCTAGTCCTCATCAACCAAGAGGTTGTCATTATCCCAATCTAGATCATTGTACGAGGAGGGAAAATGAGCTTGCAAGGGTGGAATATCAAGGAGGGAACATTCTGACCCTCTCACAAAAAGAGCCAAGGAAGAAGGCCCCTCAAGGTCTTCTCTGCTCAGTTCCTGTGGGGTAAAATTTAGCAATCTCGCAAAAATTGTTGAAAGGGTTGGGACCTCGTCCATTGAGTTAAACATGCACTTCACAAGAGTACCATGTGTTAACTCGATGGGCGAGGGAGGTAGCACTTGAGATCCATTACTAGCCTCACCGAATGACTCCGAAGAAATGAAAAACTCTAGGGACGCGAGGGCTTCCTCCATCATGAGGATAGTACAATCCAACATAGAGCTACCCTCTTAAGAAGGTAAACCCTTCTTCCAACCCCCATTGCAAGCAGGGTCGTCCTCCATCTTTTGCTTCATCGAGGGATGCGAGATCCCCATAGATGAAGCAGAGGGTGCAGAGGAGGAGGAAACCACAACAGAAATGACCAAGGTATTTGACATGTCTATGGTTTTTGAGGAAGGTAGGATGTTCGATAGGGACACTAGAAGGGGTGGCTCAACCAAAGGAGAAATAAGTATGTGCACCCTCTTCAAGTGAGGTACAAGAGGTCTATCCTAGGAGGGAGTGGATCAATGGGTGTAGGCCAAAAGTGATCCAGTGAGTAGCCACAATGCACAATTAGTGGTTTATAATCGGTGTCATGGATTACATGTATTGTATTTCCATGGAAAAACTTCAAAAACTTATGAACCACTGAGGGAATTGCATTCATAGCAACCAACCAGAGGATACCTAGTTTCACTATGAAGAGCTTAGACCCCAGGATTATGTCAAAGAGTGCATTTACAGATTTAGGTCCAACTAATACTGACAAGGTGATGCAACCGATGGGAGGAATGAAAAGCCCATTGTGTGTGTGAATAGTGCTAGATTCATCATACCCATCTTTGTGTAATAAATTAATTACAATAATCTCGTCAATGATGACATTCACCCGACATGTAGGGTCAAGAAGGACCCCAGTTACAGTGTTCCCATTAATTCGTGCAGGGATGTATAAGGGAGATGGTTCTCTGTTGTAATTCATCACTAGGTCTTGCAAGGTGAATGTTATGCCAAGGGATCCACTCACAAGTTGTGCAGATGGGATGGGTAGATGTAAAAAGGAGGCCATTTGTATGTACACTGAATGAAGCTTTCACAAGAGCCCCCAAGGGTTTTACAATTAGACAGTGACCCACCTAAGGTTTTTTTCTGCAATTCTTAGGGAAACTTCCAACTATACCACTAGGGGGCGTAGGTTGGGTTGCAAGGCTAGGCGCCTCACAACACTCACACCCACAACACTCCTAGGATATGAGGAAAGGATCTTTCAGCACTGCCAAACAAAACCAAAATGGTTCATGTCGGGTTCACCAAAATGTAAAGGGAGACCAACTACACCAATGCTCCAAGTGATGGAGAGCTAAGAGCGGAAGGTTTCCCTAGTCTACCTCAAGTTGGATAAGTGTTTAAGGTCAGGATAGATAATGAAGAGAACTCTTGAGTGCTCTTGTCACTCTACTAATTCGAGAGTTTGAATGGGGCTAAAAGAGCAGGTTTTTGGCCACCGAATGTATTTTTTGAAAATCAAAGTGACATGATAAACCCCCCTTAGGATGGTGCGTGTTGAACAAAGAGGCATGTGACATCCTAAGGAGAGAAAAGCAAGAATGAAAAGGTGATATTGTGGCCCACGAAACATAGAGAGATGTAACTATGGTAATGTTGTCATACATGTGAGGGACAACACATGAGCACCACAACGTCATAAAATAAGCAAAGAAGGGAGAAATATATGAGGAAAGGAAAAATAATAGCATAACACACAAGGGACAGGGGTGATCTGAAAATTCAGGGTCAGAGCTACTAATAAACATAGATAAGTAGATATATAAATGAACTATCATCAACCCCTTACTATATCAGACCATATGAAGAATGCACGTGAAAACAAAATAAAAATAAAAAATTGGGTCAAAATGGAAGGGAGGCCTAAATGCTCCCAACATTTGCATCATCCCCAATTGTCAAAAATCAATACACAATAGAGGAAGAATGATGTCACAAATAGAGGAATTTTTATGACACAAAAAACTCATGTATCCAAGCACCTATGAGGGTAACAAGGGTCATCTGGGAACACATAACGCAAGCACAGGGGAACACAAACACACACACAATCTAACCTATAGATAAAGAAGAGGTGCACCCCTAGTCTTCATCAACCAAGAGGTTGTCATTCTCCCAATCTAGATCATTGTACAAAGAGGGAAGGTGAGCTTGCAAGGGCAGAATATTGAGGGGGGGACCCTCTGACCCTCCCACAAAAAGAGCCAAGGAAGAAGGCCCCTCAAGGTCTTCTTTGCTTAGTTCCTATGGGGTAAAAGCTAGCAATCTCACGAAAATCACTGAAAGGGTCAAGACCTCATCCACCAAGTTAAACATGCACTTCACAGGAGTGTCATGTGTTAACTCGATGGGAAAGGGAGGTGACACTTGAGATCCATTGCTAGCCTCACCGATTGACTTGAGAGTAGTGATAAACTTTGGGGATATAGTGGCTTCCTCTATCATCAAGATGGTACAATCCAACATAGAGCTACCCTCTGAAGAAGGTAAACCCTTCTTCTGACCCCCATTGCAAGTGGGGTCATCCTCCATCTTTTACTTCATCTAGGGATGTGAGATCCCCACAGATGAAGCAGAGGGCACAAAGGAGGAGGAGAAAACCACAACACCACCAAGGTATTTGAAATGTCTACAGGTTTTGAGAATAGCGAGATGTCTAGTAGGGACATCAAAAGGGGCAGCTCAATTGAAGGAGCAATAAACACCTGCACCCTCTTCGGGTGAGGATCGTTCATGCTCGCAGTGGGAGCTGGAAGCAAAACTGAAGCTGAAGGAACTAAAGTAGAGGGGATGGGAGAGGAGGATATAGAAAAGGGTGTCAAGGGAAGGGATGTTAACTCCTCTTCCTTCCTTTGCAGGGTGGACTTCTCAGTGGCAAGAGCCTTTCTTTGAAGCTTGCACTCACGCATAAGGGTATGTGCAGGATCATCATGGAAAAACCAGGCCCTTCAGTGGCAAAAAATTCAGAAAAATCAGAGTTAGGCAACTTGATGTAAAAATTTGAATAAGTCATCTATATTATTTCAAAAATGTGTAAGAATAGAATCTATAGAAAATTGAATGTAGTTTCTAAACTACTAGGTATGTTTTTTTTTTTTTTAAATCTATTTGGTGAAAATTTGAAATTTCAATGCAATGGCATTTAAATTTCAGGAAAAAATAAGAATTAGGTGTTTGTCCCACTAACCATAATAAAATGATAATATTTTTTATAATATTTTAGATATAAGTAGAGGACTCATGCCCCGATGTGATGCATACTTTTTCTAATTTTTTCCAAGTAAATAATTAATTATGAATTTTTTATTACAATTTTTTTGAAAATTTAAAAACTCGTATGTCTGACCACCTTAACTTGGTCAAAACTTCATGAAATTCATTTTTTCTTTTTTTAATCCTATAGTATGTGAATCATAGAATGTGACGCGTGTTTTGGATTCAAAAAATGTGATATTTTTTGAAAGCTATAGATTTTTTTCAATCAGTCTATCAATCAAGACTTTAATCATAATTTGAATAGAAAATGAATAATAATTACTTATTGAATTCAAAGTAAAGCATAATTTATATCTGTGGAAATTTGACAATCTCCTTTAAAAACCCTTTTTGTTTCATCAATTTTGGGTAAAAAAATAGTCATCAACCACATACCCATCATATTGCCACTTTTTGGCCCATCATGATCTTGCACATACCCATAAGGTAGTTTCTACAACTCCAGGAGCTAGAGACTGCAAGTTGAGAAGGGATAGAAGACTCCTGCTTGACCATCGGAGTATCCATCACAACCATTTCTGGTGGAGGGAGGGACTCCTGGACGGGAGCAGGAGGGAGAGATTGAGAGGATGATGATATGACACTAGGGGGAGTCGACTCTAATGCCTCAATGACAAGCCTCTTCCCATTCACTACCTTGGAGGTAGGAGCAGTAGGAGGCTGTAGAGGCCAAGACATAGAGGACTCTCCATGAGGACCCTTCCCCTTACCATACCGAACAGGATGAGGTGCCGTGGGAAAGAGGAGAAGTTTAAATGTTGGACGCTTGGGATTTTGCCAAGTGGGCACCATTGGGTTCTCCAGCAAGCGCCTAGGAGAGAAAGTGGATGGTGTCGTAGTAGGATGAGAGGAAGCAATAGGTAGGACAATAGAAGAGGAGGAAGAAGAATCTCGATCATGCTTCTCTTCCTCCCTTCTCTGAGCTAGGGTGGCATCACTGTCTACCTTTAGACAGGCCCTATGTGAGATGGCATAAGGAGAATGATGGTATCTCACTTTAGGCATTATGTCCCCACTCTTGTACTTCATATAGGTTCAGTACAAGAGATTCATCCTAGGAGGGAGAATACCAATGGGTGTAGGCCAAAAGTGATCTAGTGAGGAGCCACCACGCTTAATCAATGGTTTATAGCCGATGTCATGGACTACATGCACTGCACCCCCATGTGAAAACTTTAGATGTGCTTATGAACCACCAAGGGAATTGTATTCATAGCAACCAACCAAGGGATACCTAGTTTCACTCTAAAGAGCTCAGACCCTAGGATTATTTCAAAGAATGCATTTATAGATTTAGGTCTATCTAAGACTAACAAGGTGATGCAACCGATGGGAGGAACATAAATCCCATCGTGTGTACGAATGGTGCTCCTAGATTCATCATACCCATCTTTGTGTAAGAAATTAATCAATATAATCTCCTCAATGATGAAATTCACCTAATGCGTAGGGTCAACGAGGACACCAATTACAGTGTTTCAATTGATTCATGTGGGGATGTATAAGGGAGATGGTTCTCTATTGTAATTCATCATTGGGTCCTATGAGGTGAATGTTATACCAAGTGATCCACTCACAGGTTGTGCAAATGGGATGGTTAGATGTAAAAAGGAGGCCATTTGTACACACACTAAATGGATCTTTCACAAGAGCCCTAAATGGTTTTGCAATTAGATAGTGACCAACCTAAGGTTTCATTATGCAATGCTTGGAGAAACTTCCAACTACACCACTAGGGGTCATAGGTTGGGTTGCAAGGCTAGGTGCCTCACAACACTCACACCCACAACACTCCTAGGATACGAGGAATGATCTTTCAGCACTACCAAACAGAACCAAAATGGTTCACGTCGGGTTCACTAAAATGTAGAGGATTGGTACCAACCACACCAAGGCTCCAAGTCACATAGATCTGAGAGTGGAAGGCTATCCTAGTCTACCTCAAGTTGGATAAGTGTTTAAGGTCAAGGATAGAGAATGAAGAGCACTCTCAAGTGCTTCTATCACTCTACTGATTTGAGAGTTTGAATGGGGCTAAAAGAGAAAGTTTTTGAAACTTGAATTGTACCTTAGACAACTCTCTTCCTGAGGAAAGTAGCGTGGGTTAGGGACAACGACGCAACACACTAGCATCTCTCTAGGGTGTTGGCATTTGTACGACCAAAAATTGAAAAAGTATAGTAAAAGGTACAAAAAACCTACTAATGCTCTAGTAAATAAGATTTAGATTACTAATTGAAATGATAACTGAAAGGATGATATAGAAGTGACATAAAGTAAAGGTGATGAAGGTTAACTCATGAGGATTCTAGTTCCCCAACAAGCTCCACACAAGTGTGTACTTACACACATCCAAGAGAGGAAAATTTTTGGGGTTGTATAGGGGTTTTCCATAGTCAAAACCCCACTTTGGTGTTTCCACCTCTATGGAAAACAAGATAGAGAGATAGAAAATACAATAAAGGGAACAATAAAAAAGATACTGAATGATAGCAATAACACTATGCTACGTAAATCAAGTGACAATGTTATGGAAATAGAGGAATGAAACAATATCACCTTCTCAATCAAGGTGCCCTCAAGCATGTAGAGGAGGATGCAAGTTTGGTAAGGTCTACGATGCCGCAACAACGAAGAAGCAGTCACACATGACACCAAGTAATAGCTCTAATGGTGGTAAAATTGGAGCAATAAAATGGAGAATATGTGTAGGAGCTCAAGAATTGTGAAGCAAGATCCAACCAACATGTGATATTGTGAAGAAGTTGTCAATAGATGTTAATAAGATGGATTGAGAATGAAATATAGGCATTTGAAGAAGATTTAGGAGGGAAAGAGTCATTCTCAAGTCAGCTGGAAGGCGCAAAGGCATTACGCTTCATCGCTAATGGAGAATGTAACATCTCTGTAAATTCCAGAGGCAAAATTTTGTCTGGGACAACAACACACCGCATAGACGTTTGTACACTATGCCTGTGTCCTCGACATAAATTCCCCAATGGACACTAAAAATAAGCACCAAGTGGATGGGTATGGAATGGGGACATGGATTTACAAGTTTAGTTGGATTTGATTTTCTAAGGTGGAGGGTGTAAAAGGGGAATTTTCAAGAGGAGTACAAATTCACTCCTATACAAAGGACTAGGAATAGAAGATGGATCAAGGGTGAGGATTGATTGCATGAACAAGGTCTTTAGCCTTTGGAAAAGTATTCCAATAAGCTAAAAGATGTTTTGATAAATGAAGGATATTTCAACAAGATGCAAGATGAAATGAGATGAGAGAAAATTTTCTCGTAGGCAAATAGAGACAAGACAAGTGTCTACTCTTACATGTGTGAGAGATTATAGTGTGGTGATTTTGACCCTTTTTTAAATTGTATGGTTGAGATTAAAAGGACAAAGTCCTTTTTCCACTAGTGTGAAATTTAAAATTAGAAGAAATATTAGCTAGCCTAACCAATTAGTTAAGAGACTATTAATTAATTGATTAGATGTTGGAATTGAGAAGTGTTCCCATTAGTGAGGGTGTGGAATATTACATTAAAGGAAAATATTGAGGAATTAGCTATCTTGATCAATTAATTAAGCAAGTATTAATTAAATGATTAGCTAGAAGAAATGAAATTTAAGGTTAATTGATTAAATTGATTTAAATAATAAACTTTAGGGGAATAAAGAAGAAATAATCGATTATCAATTAGTGGATAAAGAATGGTTAATTATGAAGGTAATTAGTTAAATAATTAAATTAAATTATTTTCTTAGGAAATTAGTAAGTGAATTTGGGGTGTTTATATTTTGCCTCTCTTTGATACACTTTCATGACTATGAGAAGTGGCATCATGTCAAAGAAAAATACAAGGTAAGAAAAGGATAAGGCTTTGGTGGTAGGCTACCCCAATCACCTTAGAATAAATGGTAGTAATGAAATATTGAAGGTGTTTCCCCCTCAAGAGATCCATTACGTTGAATTAGGCTTTGGAAGTCTCAATTAAAGACCAAGGAGATTTGGGGAAGATGATGAGATGATGTTCCATTTTGAAATATGTATAATGTGATATTATTAAAATCAAATTAGGTACACATTATGGTGTTAATGTAGATAGATGATGGATAAGGATTGGATGGATTCATTGATATAGATTAGATGAACAGATGATGCTAATTTACATGGGTGTGCATACTAGATGCCAATGTCTCACAATAATTGGTATAGTTATTATGGAAGATGATAGAAATAAATTAGGGAGGTTAGAAATAGATGAATGATAAATGGTAGGAGTGAAAATATGGAATGATGGATGTTTTCAAAGGAATTTATGTGCAAATAATAACCTATTATTTGTTATAACACTAGAATTATGTACTAAGATATACTAGATCATGATGATAATGCATAATATGCATAAAGGATTGGCATGAAAGACACACAAGTTGCAAATAGCATAGTGATATAATGGACACATTGTTAAGGAACACTATCATATGAAGGATGAGGGAAACCATGACTTTGTGATGTGTAGAGAACTATGACTATAGTCAACACATAAACACATGTAAACAATCAATTAAACACATATAGACACTCAAATATTCAAGCATAAAAAACACATGATGTGGTAATTCAATACAATGTTGAAGAAAATATGGTGTATGAGAGGGGATGAGAATGGTATGAGTGGGTAAAGGGTGAAGGTTGAGAGGGGGTGAGGAATTGGTATGATTGGGAGTTTTGAACAAGGAGTGTATGAGGCTAGCTTAGGAATTCAAACGTGTGTGAGATGAGGATGGGAAAAAATGATAGGATAAAAAATGATGGAGAGAGGAAAAAAATATAATGCCAAAAAGGGGATATATCTGTGAACCATTCCAAATGGTCATTAGCAAGGGCATGCCCCTATTTAAGCATAAAAACAAGAAAAGAATGGTATGCTTTGGTGGAGATGAAAATGGGTGGAGTAGTAGTGGATGAATGTGTACATGAATGAGAGGTCTATGTGCATAGAATGTGGATGATAAAGGATTATTTGGTGAGAAATCCAATGAAAAAGGGTGGGGAATGTATGTGCTTGTGGGGTGGGAAGATGGAATTAGGGATTGGAGAAGGAACATGTGATGAAGAATGGGATTTGACTTGAGAAAATAACCCAAATCCAAGGGAATTAGTGGAAAAAAATATAATGAAGGTGAGGAGATGGATTGAGGGGTGACCATCACTCATAGATAAGAGTGGTTTCCTACTACTCATGATGCGTATTTCTAATTTTTTTATCATGACACTTGCTCAATGTGGGATTATGCATGGAAATTCTTGAAATGTATGATATCCATGAGCTCATGTCTATCTCATGATCTTCTAGGGTGGTCAAATTTTATGTCACTAATCCAAATCTAGCAATGATGATAGAGGGACTTAATTTTCTTAGTTTGAACTTACCTTTTCTTTCTCTACTTTCATTGGTGTTCTTTTGATTTTCCTAGAGGATAAGGTCTCCAATCATAAACTCTCTATTCTATATGTGTTTTTTGTAGCTATGACACAATTGTTTTTGGTGTGTCTTGGGGTGATTAAAAGCATCAAGATTATGTTCATCGTGGAGTTCAAGTACATACACTCATGCCTCTTAGTATTCTTTCTTAGAAGTGAGGTTGTACAAGGAAATTATCAAAGATGGTAGCTCAACCTCAATTGGTAAGATAGCCTCAACACTCTAGATAAGGGAGTAGGGTTTGGTGCTAATGGGGGTTTTAATGCACTTATAAAATAGACCCAAAGGGTAGTATTAAATTATGAATTTCAATCACAACCAACATCATTGATAAAAAAAAATTAAGGATATTGGTGATGGTTTTGTTGGACAACCCAGCTTGGCTATTTCCTTGTGGATAGTATGGGGTAGATCACTTGTGCTTGATATATATATATATATATATATATATATATATATATATATATATATATATATATATATATATATATATATATATAATAGACAAAGGGATTATATTTTTTGTTTATTGAAGGATTTTCCTTATTAATAATTATGGTGGAAGATTTTCCATAGTGAAAAATGATGTGGTTAAGGATGAACTTGGATAGCTGGATATTAGTGATAAAAGTGAGTTGAATAACTTTGACCTATTTATTGAAATACTTAGTAGTGGTCATGATGAATTTATGGCCAATGGAGGATGAAGTATCAATATTTCCAATGAGTTCAAGGCCTCATGTGGAAAAATTGCATGTTATGATGATGAATTGAATATATTGTGATGTTCCATGAATGAGGTCCTCATGCTTTTGAAAATCTATATATTTCTTCACTAATTCCATTGTGGGACAATAGTGTCTAATACATAGGATCTTCTTAGAAAGGATCATGATGTTGGTATGATTACCAAAAATACCTTTATGGAATTCTTGAAATGCTATTTTAGCCTCCTCTATATTGACAAATCTAAGAAATGTTATATTGTAACCCCTATGATAGAGCATATCACCAAGGAGGGTGAAGTGAGATGCAAATTAGATGAGGGACTTACATTAGTTAGAGGATAGGTTAGGTAGGATTGTTTAGTTTTGAATTCTAGTGTATATTTTATTGTACCATATCCATTATTAGGGATTAAAAATTAATATATCATTTACAATACAAGGATGTCATAGTTAGGGATGATGAGATATTCCATAAGGAAATGGTATTCATGGTCATCATTAGGAATATTCAAGTGAGATCCTATTGTATCCATGGAATTAGTACCTATTTTATGGAAGTGGGGATCTTGTTTAAGTATGTAGATAGTAAGTATTTAAAATAATCTACCATGAACTTATAGGGTACAAGTTTCTAATCTTTCATGAGGAACTCATTAGCAACCACTTATTGACTACCTCAGAATCACTAAAGACCTATAGGTGTTGAATATTTCATTGAAATACCAATTTTAGACTAAAAAGGAGGGAATCATACTCTACAGTGTTATTATTGTAAGGGAACCTAATTCAAAATACCTTAGTATTAAGATCACATTTAAGGGTGATAAACAAAAAACTAGTGCTAAAGCCATGTGAGATGAAAGAACCATCAAAGTATAATATCTATGTTTTTTGCATTGTTAATGTTGAAAACATAAAATATGGATTCATTAGGGAAATATAGCGTTAATGGTTAAGTATATGAAAGTGGGGCTTCTGCTAGATCGTTACTGTTTATTTTCCCTTTAATATCTTTGTGATTCACAAACTCAATACCAAATTTTCTAAGGGGAACTATCCACTTTTCTATTCTACATGTGAGATTTTTTAGATAATAGGTATTTAAGAGGATCAACTTTGGCAATGAGATGGTTTGTTTCATTTATCATATGATATTGAAAATTTTGTGAGTTGAAGACCACTACGAGACATGTTTTATCCATGGGAAATTAATGGATCTCACATCCCACTAATGTTCTATTGAGATATTGAATGAAATTTTTACATCCTTGATGACTATTTTGTGATAATAGGACACCCAAGGTAAGCTATGTGTTTTAGATACATAGGACAACTAAGAGGGGGGTGAATCAATTGTACACTTTAAACATTCAATCCCTCAATATATTATCAAACCCTTATCAACTAATAAACCCTTATTATGCATTAATAGAATGTAAACATGAGAAATAGTAATGCAAAAAAATCAAACACATAGGAATACCAGATTTACATGGAAAACCCAAGAAGGGAAAAACTACAATGAGGATTAGCTCATAATATAAATTAATAGAAACATTGAATACAATGGGCTCACTGCCAAAGGGCTCACTGCTAAAGGACTCACTGTCTAGAAGAAAGAAGATAGAAGAAGGGGTGACTCACTACCAATTTGAATTGCTAAAAATGCATCTCTTATGTTGAAGGTGTAGTTCCATTGAAGCACAAACAACTCATTGAACAGACTAAAATGTAGACACCTTCTACTCATTGCATCTGGGAGTCATAGGAATTAAAGCTCGCACTCATATTGAACCACACTTGATCACTTTCTCATCTTTTATATCACACACACTCCCTACTTAATGCACATAATAACTCACCTTGCATTTATACCATCCATGACCTAAAACAATCTCAATTAGGTTAGCACCAAACACTTCCACAGTATAAAGAAGTGAAGGCAGACCATGCCATAACTTAATTGGGACCCAAATCTATACCGAAACACTTCTCAACACTTCCATAATATCCATAAAACATCTCGGAATATTTCAGCATCATCATATTCTATAACTCCATCACAACCACTTGAAACTAAGAACACCATCATTTTGTGCAACCAGATACACTAGCATAGACATCCAACACACCAAACAACCTTGTGGAATGCTACAACACCTAAAATTTCAAGGAAAGGTAGATGTAGAAAGTATAAGCATGTTCCTAGATCCACAAGACAAGAACATTCACTATGGAGAAATGTGAAGCAATCTCATTCCTCTAAGGCACCTTGTTTCACTAGAAAGACATACTATTAAACATAAATTTCATTGTAGAACAATCCAAAACATTAAAATTAGGATATAGAACCTTTGAACATGACTAATCATCATATTGAAACCATGTAGGCATATCTTCAACCATGAAGAAATGCAGAGTAGAACACTGAACACCACTATATCACCCTAAACTCTCTTTTATTTAAATTTTCTCTAAATCACTTGGAAACCAAGTGAACCAACTACATCAACAACATTGCTAACATCTGTGCAGCATTTGAAACACCTCTCATCAACTATAGCACATATAACTCTCTCCAAACACAACTTTTGCACCTATACCAACAACTCCAATGCTAAGGGTCGATATCATCAACACCAAAAGCATTCCAACACTCTCTTCATACAAGGGGTTGACATCAATCACAACACCTAGATAACTCACAAAAAATAAAAGCTTCCAACAATCTACCTTTTTTCATTGATGGTAGCACCATTTCTGAAAAACTATCAACAACAAAAGCAATTAGCAACAACTCTACAATAGGCAATAATACCCCTGACTGAGGAAAATCTCACTCTTCATATTCTCATTCTCTTGATCTTCAACACTCTCTCATCCTATGGTCTTCAAACCATATTCTCTTATGCACTATGTTTTTTCAACCAACTCTTTCCCCCTTTGACATCAATGGTAAAGGGCCATAGACTTATCCAACTTTTTTTCTTGTATTGAACTCTTTTGATCTCCCCCTTTGACAAAATTCAAAGGGCAACACTTGCACATCATCTGCGGAGAATTTTTCTTTTATGTATACACCAGAAAGAAACTATGCTATCCCTTTACAGTTTCTAATTTTTTTCACTCTCCCCCTTAGGGGCACAAAATATGCTCCATCTAACTTCACCAACCATCATTAATGCTACCTACTCCCCCTGAGAGGTAGCCTTCATCATTTTGAAATAAAAGAATTCTTAAATTTCTCCACTGGACCGATGCACACTCTTATGCATCTAATTGAAAGGAGGGGCAATAACCCCTAACTTCTATCAGAGATACTCAAATGTATCTTTAGGAAGAGCCTTTGTGAAAATATCTACAACTTGATCCTTTATAGGCATATACTCCAACTTCACTTCATTTCTTGCAACCTTCTCTCTTATAAAGTGATACTGGATTGAGATACACTTTTTCCTTGAATGCATTACCAGATTCTTTGATATATTGATAGAAATTGTATTATCACAAAAGATAGAAATAGGTTCATCATATGATATTCTAATATCCTTCAATATTTGCTTCATCCACAACAATTGTGTGTAGCAAGATGATGTTGTAACATACTCTACCTCTGTAATAGATAAAGATATTGAATCCTTCTTTTTACTTAACCATGAAACCAAACTGCTTCCAAGAAAGAAAGTACCTCCACTTGTACTTCTTATGCCATCCTCACAACCTACCCAATCTACATCTGTATAGGAACTTATGGAGAACTGTCTTAGACCATAGACCATAGGTCCAGAGTGCCCTACAAATATTTGAATATCCTCTTTACTATTGCCACATGTGATTCTCTAGGATCTTCTTGAAATCTAGCCACAAGACAAATTGCATGCATGACATCTAGTCTATTAGTAGTTAGATATAGCAATCCACCAATCATTGATATGTACCTTCTCTTATCAGTCTTAGGAGATTCATTGAACTCTTTCTCAACTTGCAACCAATAACCATAGGAGTACATACCAGTTTAGAGCCTTCAATTCCAAACTTATTTAGCATTTCCTTAACATACTTTTATTGTGAAATGAATATTCCTTTTTTTTCTAATTTATTTGTAGCCCAAGGAAGAAATTCATCTCCCCAAATATTGACATCTCAAATTCATTTTGCATCTCTTTTGCAAACTTATTGCACATTGCTTCATTTCCTCCAAATATTATATCATCAACATACACAACCACAATCAATATTTGATCCTTCTCAACTTTAAAACTTAAAGATTGCTATCTACATTACCTTTATTGAATCCCTGTTGTAATAAGTATCTATCCAATCTTGCATACCAAGCTTTGGGAGCTTGCTTAAGACCATACATTGTATTCTTCAATATGAAAACCATATTAGGATCATCTGATAACTAAAATCCTTTTGATTCTTCAATCTATACCTCTTCTTCCAACTCACCATTCAAGAATGCAGACTTCACATCCATCTGATAAACCTTGAATTCCTTATGTGTTGCAAAGGCCAAAAATATCCTAATGGTCTCCATTCTTTCAACTAGAGAAAATGTCACCTCAAAATATATTCCTTCCACTTGTGAGTAGCCCTTACACACAAGTCTAGCCTTATTTCTAACACTTAATTATCATTCAGCTTGTTCTAGAATACCCATTTAGTTCCTATTATATTCTTGTTTGCTAATCTTGGGACTAATTCCCAAGTCTTACTCTTCTCAACCTGCATCAATTCTTCCTCCATAGCTTTGGTCCAATTCTCATCCTTACATGCTTGAGTCACTACCTTAGGTTCTACTTTGGAAATTTTTGTGTGGTCTCACAACACACCCCAAAACTGTAAGGCTTGGGGACCCAAATGAAAAAAATAACACTTATGGAAGGTGTTGGTTTGCAAAGAATCACCGGAAGTTAAGGTAAAAAGGGAAGTCTCTGAAGTAATTCATGATTCTGAATGTATTGGGTGTTGGGTGTACCAGAGACCGGGTATCAGATTTCCAGTTTGGTTGGAATGTTTAGTGTAAGGTTTGGTAAGTTGTTGCAGTTTAGAAGTGAAGGTCTAGAGAAATTTGAAGGTTTTGGTGGTAACCGGGATCTGAGTGAATTTTGTTTCGATAAAATTTGAAGTTTTTTGGGTACCGAGTACTAGGTAACAATGCATGAAAAATGTTAAAGTCAATTGTAAAAACTTTCCCGAGAGCTTAAGATGTCTAGTAACCTACCTAAAAGCATAATTACACAAGGATGCATTAAAAGTGTGCTATGTATAATTTTTTTTTAAATGATGATTTATTAATGATGGTTTTATTTTAATGAGTTTTATAAATGTTTTAAAAAGGGATTGGTATGTGGAATAGATTGTGATGCAGTATTCATATATGGATGGTTAGGAAAATTTGGACCATGAGTAGTGATATAACCAAGTTGGTTAGTACACTTTGGGAGTCCATGAGAAGAAGGAGCTTGAGATGTCAGAATGTTGAGAATCCTTGTATTACGAATGTAGCAAAAGAGTGCACCTGGCTTCGAGGTGATTTAATTTCGAGAGTTTTAAGCCTAAGTCAGAACTTGAGTGTGGGGAAAAAAAGTGTTGGTGGATTGGAGTATCTATATCCGGTTCCACCTGATCATTCTAAATATTCAGTAGAGGAAGTTCCTACATTTTTATTGAAAAATCTACTCAGTTCCAAGTTAATGTCCTAATTATATTTTAAATATATAGGTCTCGAAAATATTTAAAGTGTTGAAGAAGATTGGCATCCATTGACTTATTCAAAAGTTATCCTGCTAGTTGTCATATTTTATGTGCCCTGTTGTGATTCATCCATTGGATTTACCCTCATGTGTTGATTGAATTTCCCAAGCGTCTTGTTCCTATAAAATACCAGGATATGTTTCATTTTAAGTTAAGTTCAAAAATTTTAGATGTCGGAGAACCAAAAAAATTCAATTTTTGTTTTCTCTCCTATTTTTTGTTCCATTCTAGATTAAAAATTGTGTGTTTCATTAGAATTTAATCAATATTAGAGCCAATTTAAAATTTATCTCCTGATATGAAATCTTACATAGCTTATCATATGCTCCTATTAGACAATAATGTGTGTTGCATCGTTTAAGGGTACATACTGACACTATCAAATGGAAAATAATCTCCCTCTCTTTAAAATCTCATATCATTATATGCCTAGCTATGAAGCAATCTGGTGATGTACGAAATGGTTTGCTTTGGTTTGGTTATTTCTTGAGGTATGCGTGAATAATACCTAGGAGAAATTTTACTTTTCAGTAAATTTTTATGCTTTATTTTAGAATAAATGCTTAAATTTCAGAAAATGTTCCAAAAAAGTAATGAATGCATGGATATTTTATTACAAATATTTTGATTCCATTGAAATATTGAATGCTTAAAGCTAAGTCTACTTGGATAAATGTAAGTTATTTGAATTTAATGAAATATTGTTGTAAATTTGTTGATTTCATGAAGTTGTTGAATGATCGGACTAAGATTACTTTCATATCTTATGACACCTCATAAAACCATAAGGACCGTTTACTCCTCATGTGTAACAACATTATCACAACGAACCTTGAGTTAACCTAGTGTGTCAAGACCTGACATAAACCAGCCTTGGGATAAAGCTAAGTTAACCTTAGATTTAGGTTTCACGATGGATTCTTTCAAGAAAGATAGGCTCCTGAAGTGTGTTTGTGAGAATTTTATCTTGTTGTTGGTGTGTGACTAATATCCATATCAAGAGGAAGTGGCATTAGAAGGGAAGGCCCCCTTAAGTCTTATTTAGAGTTGGTATTATCATCTCGGTTTTGGGTTGGAAATTTTCTTGTTTAGTAAAAAACCTAAGTCTATAATGGTGAGTAAAATGGAAGTTGATAAGCTCTAGATGATTCTTAACCAAAAACTTTATCCCTTAAGTCTATTCACTTTTGGTAGAGTTACCAAGTGTAGGATTCATGATACAACCGATCATAGTGAACTTGACTATAATTTTTTTTAAACTAGGGTAAGTTTGGCCACTTATAATATGATTCCATTAACGGAGGCATCCTTAACTACTAGAAGAAAGGAAATGTTATTAGAAATAGGTTTGAATTTGGAGAAAATACCTAACCTTAGTGAAATTGGAAATACTGGAAATTTAACCGCCAAATCAAATGGATTCATTAACTGTGGTTGTCACAAGGAAATTTTGAAAATTGTGCAGAAAGAAAAAAACAAAGTCATGAAGACTTGGACACAACACGTTTAAAGTGTGAACGTGAAAGGAATGAGTCACCGATCTTCTTACACATGGAGGATGACAGTGAAGAAGAAGAGCAAGTGAAATGAGTGGGAGACACGTGCTTTTTACCCCTAATTGTGAATACATAGCTCAAAAGGGAAGAGATTCTTGATTTTATGCAAAATATAGAGTATCAAGTTTTTAGTTTCTCTCTTTTTGATGATGACGTAAATTGTATTAATAATTGGTCTAATGAAATAAATAGTGATGTTGAGATTAAAGATGGGGCCAAGAACTAAAGAAACCTTGGAGAGAAAGAAAATCAAGAAATAAACACAACCATTCTTGGAGTAGAGCAAAGTGAAATGGAGAACCATGGACGAGGGCTGGAAGAAGGTAGAGTAGTAAGAAGACAGTGAAGGTGTGTGCAGTCAACCTTTAATGAGGTCATTTTCATACATTTTAGCCAAATTATTGGTAAGTACATATTTTAATTTTCACTCATCAAATGTAGAAAAGCTAAGATAATTCATTGTTACAGTAGGTTATCTAAGATATATTCAAGTGAATTTAAAGATAAGCCTGTTATAATTTGTACAAAAGGAACTATGGAAATAGTAGTAGAATTTAGGGTAAATTGCTTAATTAGGGTTAGTCGCTTGATTAGGGCAGACTTTAGTTAGGCTAATTTTCTTTAGTAGGGTTTGTTTCTTGTTTTCTAGTTGAGTTCCTAGCATTAACATTTTTTTTCTTAAGCTAAAACACATGAGAATTGATTTTTTCTTAAAACATTGCACTAAAAATTGGAAAAGATAAAACCATTCAGAATAAATACATGTTTGATGTACAAAAAAGAAAAAAAATTCATTATATTTTGTATGTACATGTAAAATACAAATTCTTGTCGTAAAGAAGAAGAAAAAGAGGTAAAAAGAGCAACATTGGCACATTGGGTTTGCTAGTCAGTCAATTTGGGTCACTTCATCTATGAGAGATGTGTACCCCAGGTATGCACTATCCCTATGGTTGTTAAGGTTGGGGGTATGTAGATCAATAAGGAAGGGCTGAATGGGAACTACTTCCCCTTGCTCCAGAAATAGATGAATGTCATCAGTGGAAGGGATTCCAATGGTCGAGTGAGCGACAAAGAGCACATGGTCAAAATTCCCCAAAAATTTAGGTTGTACTATCATCACTATTGTAGAATGTACTTCAGCAATAGAGAGGCTGAGGTCAAAAGTGAAGCAACAATTCACAAGGTTGGGTCTAAATTCAACCTATAGTATGCTCTAGAATTGACATAATTTTCCTTGAGAACCATGCACAAGTATGTTTTGGTGGTTAGAGTTCGGAGAAAGAAAACCTTTCCAATCCTTTGGGTCATTATTCAACCAAGGAAGCCATTCTGACGATGAACACAAGTCAATAAAATGGGAGTATCCATGGCTTGGAAAAAAGAAATCACAAGCATAGTGAAATAAAATTGAAGAATAAGTGAAGAATTTGAAGGAAAGTGTGGAATTTATAGAAATCCATGAGCAATCTGCAGTACATAGTTGTTCGGATGAAAATATTGGAAATACAAGTTGAGGTGCCAACAAGACAATTTTCTCCATAATTAAAGGCTAAATCAAGTAAATTCTCACAAATCTGGTGGCCATTGCTTCAATTTTTTCCAATATGAAGTTCACAAATCCAGAAAATTGAAGATTTCAAAATTAAATGGTGGGAATTTCAATTTATTTTATTGAGTTGTATTAACCATGAAGATGTCCATGTGTTCCTTGTAGAAAGGAGAATTAATCTGGTGATGTGGCACACATCAGCATGTGGATAATTTGAAGGAAGTAATATGTGTGTGTTAAGGCATGCAAATTAAATGCAAAGTATGATGGTCGGGCTTAAGTGTAATCATCACAAGTCTAATGCATTAAAATTAGTGCAATGTCATCAAACTTGAAATTCCTAGCCAAGTTTATTTTAGCAGTTTCCATAAAATTAAAATGGAAGGGCGGTAACTGGAATTTCTAAATTTAAAATTAATTTGATGATTTGATAACTTGCTACTAAATTTTAACTTATGTTTATTTTTTGGGTAGATTGCAAATTGCAGTTAGCTAGAATTTGGAATAAGGGTGATAAAATTTAGTTGGAAAGTTGCACACAAGGAATAATTAACTAAATATTTTTGGAATTGGTGAAATGATGAATGGAATTGCATTGAATGAAAAATCAAAAAGTAACCTTCACTACCACTGTAATTCCAAACCTAATATCAGGCTTCATTGCCTACAAGTTGAAGCAAATGAGCTTACAAAGTAATATCAAATGAAAATTGAAAAGGAATATCAAACAAATATCAAAAGAGAAAATTCAACTCTTTGGGCTATCCAAATATCTCTACTAAGGCTATGGACACCTTACTAGTAGTAGAACTATGTTTGGGGGAATTATAGAGATAACCTTGTTGGGGCTATGGATGCTTGACTAGCAACAAGGCTTTATCCAAGGTTATCTTTGGAGGATTACTAAATTATGTAGTTCAATGTCAATGAACTATTTTTTTCACCAAGTTTTGAAGATTGGAATTAATAAAAGCACACACTGATACTTTCCAAAGAGATTTTGTAATCTTTATGCTAGAATTCAGGTAAAGGTAAGGAGTTATTGCTAAAAAATATGCATAAGTTATAATTTATAGCAGGGAATCTTATTTTGAGTTTCTTTTAAATTTGGTTTTGTTGGTTGCAAGTTGTGTGGTCTCACAACATGCCCCAAGACTATAAGGTTTGGGGACCCAAGTGAAAGAATTAACTCTTATGGTAGGTGTCAGTTGGCAAAGGATCACTAGAAGATAAGGTAAAAAAGGAAGTCTTTGAAGTAATTTATGATTCTGAATGTATCGAATGTCGGGTGTACCAGACACCGAGTACCAAATCGCCAGTATGTTTGGAATGTTTAGTGTAAGGTTTGGTAAGTTGTTGTGGTCAAAAAGTGAAGGTCAGAGGAAATGTTAAGGTTTCAGTGGTAACCGAGATCTGGGTGATTTTTGTTATGGTAGAAGTTGAAGTTTTTCTAGTACTAAGTATCAGGTAACAATGCATGGAAAATGCTAAAGTTAATTGTAATTTTTTTTTTGAGAGCTTAAGATGTCTGATAACCCACCTACAAGCATTATAATTATGTGAGGATGTATTAAAAGCATGCACTATTTATGATTTGTTTTAAAATGATGATTTATTAATGATAGTTTTATTTTAATGAGAGTTTTATAAATGTTTTGTAAAGGGATTGATATGTGGAATTTTAATTTTATAGGAGGAATAGATTGTGATGTAGTATTTAGGTATGGATGGTCAAGAAAATTTTGACTGCGAGTAGTGATATAACCAGGTTGTTTAGTACACTCTGGGAGTTCATGTGAAGGAGAAGCTTGAGATGTCAAAATATCAGGAATCCTGGTATTACAAATGCGGCAAAAGAGTGTGCCTAACTCCGAGGTGATTTACTTCTAGGAGTTTTAATCCTGAGTCAAAACCTGAGTGTGGGGAAAAAAAGTGTTGGTGGATTGGAGTATCTATATCGAGTTCCACCTAATAATTTTGAATATATAGTAGATGAAGTTCCTACATTTTGTTTGAAAAATCTACTCAGTTCCAAGTTAATGTTCTAATTATATTTTAAAGATATAGGTCTCGAAAATATTTAAAGTGTTGAAGAAGGTTGACATCCATTGACTTATTCATAAGTTCTCCTACCAATTTTCATATTCCATGTTCCTTGTTGTGATTCATCCCTTGGATTTCCCCTCATGTGTTGATTGAATTTCCCAAGCATCTTATTCCTATAAAAGACCAAGAGATGTTTCATTTTAAGTTAAGTTTAGAATTTGTGGATGCCGGAGAACCAAAACTTTTTCAAGTTTTGTTTTTTTCTTATTTTTTGTTCCATTTCAAATTAAAAACTTGTATGTTTCATTAGAAGTTAATCAATATCAGAGCCAATTTAAAATCTATCTCCTGATATGAAATCTTACGTAGTTAATTGTTTGTTCCTACCAGACAAGACTATGTGTTGCACCGTTTAAGGGTGCATATTGACACTATCCGGTGGAAAATAATCCCCCTCTCTTTAAAATCTCACATCATTATGTGCCTAGTTGTGAATCAATCTGGTGACATATGGAATGGTTTGCTCTGGTTTGGTTTTTTCTCGAGGCATGCGTGAATAATACCTAGGAGAAATTTTACTTTTCAATATTTTTTTGTGCTTTATTTTAGAATAGATGTTTAAATTTAAAAAAATGTTCCAAAAAAGTAATTAATGCATGGAGATTTTATTAAAAATCTTTTGATTCCATTGAAATTGTTGAATTCTTAAAGATAAATCTACTTGGATAAATGCAACTTGTTTGAATTTCGTGAAATATTGTTGCAAATTTGTTGATTTCATGAAGTTGTTGAATGACCAAACCAAGATTACTTTCATATCTTATGACACCTCATAAAACCATAAGGATTGTTTACCCCTCGTGTGTAATAGAAATATCACAACGAACCCTGAGTGAACCTAGTGCATCAAGACCTAACATAAACGAGCCTTGGGATAAAGCCAAGTTAACTTTAGATTTAGGTTTCCTGGTGGATACTTTCAAGAAAGATAGGTTTCTATATTTTTTCTGTAAGAATTTTATTTTCTTGTTGGTGTGCGACTAACATCCATGTCAACAGAAAGTAGACATATTTTACCTATTCTTCTATCATAGTAACTTTTATTCTTGTCAACACGCCTCTGCTCTTGTCACCAATGATCTGATCTTTAGAATGATTCTTCTGCACATACCTAGGAGTCTTAGGAATCCTTTCTAAAGCTTATTCCTCTTCAACCTACATCTCCTTTTCATTTTCTTCTTATTTTCCTTCTTCTCTACAAGAAAAATCATCAAATTCATATCCTTCTATCAGTACTGAGATTTTATGTGGTTCTTCATCTACTTTCACACTTGCACTTTCAACTATTTTTTTTAGCCTCTTGTTGTATCACCGATAAGCCTTACTTTTTGTGGAATATCCAAGGAAGATTCTTTCATCTGACCTTGCATCAAACTTTCCCTAGTTTTCTTCATCTCTTTTGATATAGCATTTGCTTCTAAACACTCTGAAATATTTGACAGCAGGAGTTCTTCCATACCAAAGTTCATAGGGAGTTTTTGAATTTCTTACTCTTTCTTGTACTCTGTTGAATATATGTATATTGTAGTTGTAGACACTTAAAAATGACCTAGGCCTGCAAGCTCTATGTTTACCATTTTCGTCCTATCATAATTATGACATTTAATTATGTCCTTGGTCCACATTCAACTATTGATTAAATAATTCATAATTATTTAATTAATTCATGTCCTTTTATTCTTCATGATTATCAAATAAATAAATTCTATTTATTTATTAAATGTCATTAATTGTCTAAGTCTTCCTCTGATTAAATAAATTTCTAAATTTATTTAATTACATTTCTTCATTTATTTAATATGTCACTAATTCGCATAATTAAATGAATTTATTAATTTATTTAATTATTAATCATATCTTCTAAATTAAATAATTATCTTTAATTATTTAATTGTCAAAATTAATATTTCCCTCATTTAAAATAAATGAAATTATTTAAAATGATATCACATTCTTAACTGATAGTCCATTTTGGTAAATAATCTGAAAATCAATTATTTATTATCTCACAAAATCCATATTTTGAATTAATTTAATTTGAAATGGTAATTTTCCTCCAAAAATCAAGTAATTGAGCAAATTATTGATTTTTTAAATCTAATCTTCAGTTTAACTCTTATCTTCTTGATTTTTCAAATCTCACAAATCAGGCAGTCTTTATCTTCTTAATTTTTGAAAATTCTTATTTTCTAATTAATTATCTCATTTATTCTCCACCACCGATTCGATTCTCTCTAATGACATCTCGACCGCTCACTTAATGATTTTTCCCTAACCCTGATTAGGGATTATCAGATTAAATCTCGTCCTCTGATTTTAGGCTTTTGTCGAAATTCGATCTCGTCCGTTCAATCAAAATTGCATTTTCTTTAAAATGCTATTTTGCTCACATTTTGAGATTAGATAGAGGAACTTCATAATTCTGACACATTAATATTAGAGTTATTTTGCATTTTTGAATCATATATTTTTATAGGCATAGGCATAGACATTTATTTTAAATCCTTCAAAACTTTCATAGGACAATGTCATAGTCGAAATGCTCACACGCTCAATCTAAGGGCATCAATCATATGCTGCAAGCTAGGAGGTGCTATGGAGGTAATCATGGAAGATTCGAGGAATGACAAGTATAATCATTCTTGCTTTTAATTTCCTTTGTACTTCATAGTTCTTTGGGTTTATAGTCTTTATTGATTTGTTAACATCTAATCTAACCTGAAATTTACCCTTAGATACATTGGTGAACCCGACTCTGTATTTCTTTTATTTTTTCCATACGGCCTTTTTTGTTCTCTGTCATTTTGCAGGTACAGGTACAGAGCAACACATTTGAATTTTATAGTGACGCATTTGATGCATCGCGACGCATTTGTAGGCTCAAACACTGCAATTGCTCTGATGTGCCGCAAACAAAGTCTGGAAAGCCGTATCTGAACTACCGAGTCGCATTTGCAACACAGAGCGACACATTCGCTCTATTGTGACACATTTGTCTGGTAACTTTTTTTTTCTATTTTGCATTCGGGTTTTCTATCTTTTGTTCTTTTTTTTTGTTTTGCATGTTGGTCTTTCTTTTGCATTTTGGTTATTTTATGCATTTTTCCTAGAATAGGTTTTGTGTTACTAATCTTTGTTTGCAGCGTGTGGCAATTACATTTCGTGGGTCCAAGATCATCTGATAAGAAACTCCTAATTTGTGGTTTGCAAGTTCGAGTGTCGAAGACTGAATGCTAAACATTGTGCCTATCTTTTTCTTAGATTAAAACACATTTATTTTTGGTGCACATAAAATGAACTTGCGTTTCTACTTTGTCTGAATGTGTTTTCAAAATGGTAGGTGATTATGCTCTCACCTTGTGAAAACTTGGTGATCAGAAAACCAGACCCATTTTTATGTGTTATTACCCTCACAACTTAGTAATTGAAGTATCCTCTCCCCTTGCGCTTTCAGATGACCCTGGGTTTAAGAGAAACAGTTACAAACTCTAGAATGTGGGCCTGTTCTAGTGGGAAAAAGTACTCACCCCAGGATGACTCATACCAGTAGCACCCTGAACTCTAGGGACTTCCAGCCAATATATAAAAGTGGATTCTTGGGGAAAGCTCAAGAATCACGTGTATGGTTCCGATGATATGGATCCGAAAGGGGACTCTCACCGCATGGATCATGCCCTATGAACGAAATGCCCGTACTAAACACCTTTTGTTTTAGAGGCCAACCATTTTTCAGCCATTGCTTGGTATAGTGTAGGGTACATTATCATGCCCGAAGACACTCACTATTGATCCCCTTGAGTAGAGATAGCAGTTCTTGGGAAGTCACTACCCAAGAATCTGAAGTTGGTGTACTCGAATGACGTTAATGAGCTATGAAGGGGAGCCAATACCACCAAAATTCTAAGTTATCCGCTCTCGAGAAGAAAAGGTGTTTAGCACCAATCTGGGGTATATCAGTGGGCTATATCAAGTATACAAACCCTTGGCCTATTGGCATTTTAGGATTGTACTTGTCTTATGTGTGCTTGCTTACACTCAAAACATTGTGCTTGTCAAGTGCTTGCTAGATTTCTCAAACATTATTCACCACATTTACATTTCTGGACAAAATATTCAACATTAGACAGATCAAATTTGCTCTCAATGCGTCAAGAAACTCAATTTTAACAAACTATGTCGCATCTGTTGAACCGCATTCAATGTTCTGAAATGCATCTAAAAATACTGAGATGCAATCGCACTGTTAAACTGCATTTGATCTCTCAAATACCACATATGTCTACGTCGTGATGCATCTGAAACTCATAGAACCACATTTGCAAAACTCAGTCGCATTTTTCAGTCCCAAAGCCACATTCACTATACCGAAACGCATTCGCAATCCTACGACGCATTTGAGGTCTCAAACGACACATTTTCCTAACATAAGCAAAATCCTCATATAAAGTCCAAACTGAGTCTAAATTTTGTTAATCTTTTGTCAAACACTGTTTCCAAGGGGATTCTGTTAGAAACCAACTTTGAAAATGCTCAAAATTTTCAACCATTAGTTTGCATTTGTGACCATAGGCTTCATCCATCAAATTTTTAGTTGCATACATTAGGCATTGCTTGACCCTAGGTTTTCATCCTTTCATACTTTGGATTAGGTTAATCTCAGCACAATTTGCAACATCATTACTTTCGAAAATAGGTTATCTTGGACTTAATCATCATTCCCTTTTTCAGTCATTGTCCCTTTTGTGAGATTTTCCAACTCAATAGTCTAGTTAGGAAAACTCACTAGTCATTTTGACCTTGTCATTTTGTTATTTTTAACAAGTCCTTTAGTAACCGAAATCAAAAACAAAGATTGAGCTTAGAAGTGTTTAGGTATCCCTTTTCTCCAAATTGCATTCTAGTTTATACCTTGCATACTTTTATTCCCAAAAATCCAAAAATATTATTCATCCTAGTCATCATTTTGAACCTAGACCTTGCATAGTGTCATCCTTGCATTTAGTTATCATTTTCATTTGAGCAATCTCATTTTATGGTGGAAACTAGACTCCAAAAATAGAAATGACAAATGGAAAAATTTGGACAAGAATCCACTTCCAATGTCAACAATCCCATGTATGACCCAAATTGGACTTTTGATGAGCCATTTTCCAACATGAACAATCAACCTCTCACGACCATACCATCCTCATCAAATAGTCCCTTTGAACCATTCTTACGTAAGGATGAATACGGGAAAATACTTGAGGAAAACCTAGAGGTAGCAGCACAAGATCTAGAGGCTTCTCAATTCGTAGAACAAATGGTCCTATATGATAGAGATAGATATTTTTCCATACTCTTAAGTCAAGGAGCTAAGCTACCCCATGGATTCAACATTAACATGTTGATATCAACATCTCCTGACCCTAATGTCAACAATACGCTTAACATGTCAAATAGTGGTCAACCTCCAAACACTACGAGCAATACCTTTTTTGATGCTACAATGACAATGAATGCTACCTCCAACATTCCAAACACCTCCAACTCAATAAATGATACATCCATTGGAGGATCACAATCTGTCACAGTGCCCACAATATCCACAACACCGTCACAATTAGCTAGAACCACCTTTGGCTCCTCGGCAATGTGGGAAATTTATTCCAATCCTCTCTTTACCACTACGGTAAATGCCATGGGGGCATCATCAAGTCATACAAATCCTCTATTGACAACTACATCTAGTACCATGAGTACACCTTCGTCATATCCTCTCATTGGTATCTCACAAAATCCTTTGGGGGGAGGTAAACGACATATATTTATTCAAGGAAAACAACAAAATGTTAACACGTCAACACTGTCCAATACCATCAAATCCCAAGGACAAAATACGAACATTCCCCTTGTCCAAACCCAACAATTTGGACAAGGTAGTCAAAACACACAGCCCATGGCATCATTAGCACATCACAATGTTCATGGTCACCATATTCCCAAAATATCGTCACAAATGGTTGGGGGACACATCCCAACATACTCATCCCATATTCATACTCACCAACAACCCCCAATCCAAAATTTCAATACCAACAACACACAAGTCTGAATACATCATACATGTCACAACAATCCATCCCTCCACAATACACCAATATCCACACACAACAAACAAGGACCTATGGTGTACCAATCAATCCAATGTATGGGACCACAAATGACCTTGTAATAGATGCCTTACAAGCAAAATTGATGGGTCTAGAGAAGACCATAGAAAACATACAAATATCTAGCAAGAAATCAGAAGTGTCATATGACCTAAACGTATATCCCTTCGACATGAACTTATACATGCCACCATTTCCTTCGGGATATGTGTCACCTAATTTTACCAAATATAGAGGAAAGAGAAACCCCATTGAACATGTCCACGAATTTGCAACCAATTGTATGGACGTCGCTTATGAACAAACGTACTTGATGAGACTTTTTTCTAAAAGTCTTGCAGGTCCTGCCCTTGAATGGTTCTCCACTCAAAAGGATATCCAAACATGGGATGAAATTAAACAAAAATTCATAAAAAAATTACGCGTACAACATTGGCATGGACACCTCTCTTACTAGATTGTGCAATCTCATGCAAGAGGATGCCAGTGAGACATTCATCACATTCTTTCAAAAATGGATAAGTCTAGCTAGTCGGTGTCACATCGACATACCCAAAAAGGAAAAGGTGTACATGTTTGTTCAAACACTTCTAGGACCCTTAAAATATGCATTGCAAGTGCATTGTTGCACAACCTTCATAGACCTAGTCGAAAAGGGTGTCCAGATTGAGAAATTCCTTATCACAAAGGGAGAGCTACGATACGGTCCTAAAAACACAAATACAAATCCTCCCACTGACAAAAACAAGTACTAGGTCAAAAATAAACATGTTACAAATGACGGTGTTGTTGATGCCAAGGCTGCAAACACTGGGTCCTGTACTGGCTCTAAAAGGGTTTCAACCACAAAACAAACCAACAATGATATTGACACCCCCTACCAATGTCCCTTCAAACAACCAAAGTAGCCAAAATAACCAAGGACAATATCGTCAGATGAGACAATTCCCTAAGGGTCGCACATACACTCCTTTGGGTGAACCCATTGAGGAAGTCCTCAAGAAATGTCTCCAGAATGGTGTCATCACACTTCAAGAACCAAAACCATATGACCCGGGACAATTCAAACCAGCATGGTGGGATGATAATGCATTTTGTGATTATCATCGAGAAAAAGGACATAAAACTTCTACCTATCGACAACTAAAAAACTTGGTACAAGACCTTATCAAGAGTCGTATCATTGAGGTAGGTGGACCACAATTTTCCTGTAATTCAAATCATACCATTCATAAGAACCCACTGCAAGACCATGGTACTAATAATGTTTCCACATTAGGTCCATAGATAAGTAATAATCAAGCCAATTTCTCTCGAGCCAAGTATGACTATTCTAGTGGAACCACTATACATAATTTCTGAACTGACGATGAATACATCAACACCACCATGGTTAAGAGAGCACCCCAATGCAATGCTACTACTCGAAGTGGCAAGGTCACCATAGCTGGTCCGCCTCCTGCTAGGAAACCTAAAATCACCATACCTGGTCCATCTCATAAGCAGTCACAACCTGCCTCAACCACAAAGCAATGGCAACCCAAGATTCAGTTCAACCTTATCGACTAGCTTGGAAAAACTCCTGCACAAATTTCTATACTCGAGCTACTTCGTATCTCTCCCACGCATAAGGCTATACTAGATAAAACCCTATAAGAGTCGTCAGTCCCTAAGGATATTGATGTCAACCAATTTGAGACCATGGTGGGATATCTCACTATGCCTCACCATGTCACCTTTTATGATCAAGATTACTCGTCACCTAAGACTAACCATAATGATGCACTACACATTGAAAATTTTGTCCATAAGCACAAGGTCAGAAGAGTTTTAGTAGATGGCGGAGCAGGATTGAACATATGCTCCTTGAAATTGGTTAAGGCTCTAGGATTTTCTTATGCATGTGTGCACCCTACAAAGAGTATAGTGATAAAAGCATATGATGACGAAGAACACTCTTCACGAGGTGTTATTTCTCTTCCTATCAGAGTGGGACCAATCATTGTGGATACAACCTGCCAGGTCTTGGAACTAGAATTACCTTACAACATCTTGCTCAGTCGCCCATGGATTCATGCCTTAAAATTTGTTCCATCCACATATCACCAATACTTAAAATTTCCATTTGACGGCACATAAATCACTATATATGGAGACCCCAACCCTTTTCAATATTGTACCAACCTAAGAGGTATTTCTAAAAACCAAGTGCCTATTAACCGAGAAGCGCCTGGCTCCTCTTCTTCCAAATACATTGACCCATCCACACATCATCTTCAACGTCCACTCCATCCACGTCCTCCGCCACACCACCATATTCCACAAACCCTAAGGCTAAGACCACTGTCAAGATCCAGGACCTCAGCTATGGAGAATTCAAACTACATACAACATATAGCATCGCAAAAATACCCAAGTCTCTGAAGGTCTATGGTCGGCCATGTTTTAGAATGGAACCCAAAGAAATTTTCAAATTTCCACCAAAAATAGTTTTCATCAAATGGGGAGACATGAGTAACGAGGACCTTGCCGATATTATAGGATGGCTCTATAAGGAAATGACAGATCTACCCCCATTACCAGTTAAGAAATATGGCAAGGGCTACGATGATACTAGTGGCCTAGGTAGAAATAAAACTAGATGAAGATAGCCCATAGAATCTTTCAAAATACCAAAGTATCTTGGATTAGGGTATGGATTGCCCAACAATGATGATCGATGTACCATTGGGCTTTCAAGTGAGCATGTGCATGCTTCAGAAAGTATCGAGACCACTAAGAAAACCTTCATCGAAACTGACTCCCAAGAGTGGGAATTTGGCTCTCAAAGATCCTTAAGTGACTGTTGCCTCGATGATTTGTTTGTCGAAACGGGGGAGCTCACCTCTGAACAAAAATTTTGGCAAACATTTAAAATCGATCGGGCACCAAATAGTCATAGTTCCATTAACCTTCCCCATGAAATAAAAACCCCACCATCTGAATCCCTTCAATCCAACCCATCTGAAGTACCAGATGAAACTGAAAATCATGACTCTAAGTCCTTCACCCCTTATTTTGACAACGAATACGAGACTAGTGAAGGGGAATATTGGATAGAGTCGGATGTGGAGTTGGATGATGAAATATGAGACCTTAAGCACTTGATTTTCATATCCATTTCATTCTCAACCATAGCTATAAATTATTTAAACTTGTATAGAGCTTCTTATTTTTCTCTAAGAAAAGTTACCCAAGTCATTCTAGAGAATCATCAATCAACATTAAATACCTATCACATTGAAAGATTCATGTTCTTGTAGGTCCACATAGGTTTGTATGCACCAATTTCGAAGGTCCTATGGTAGAATATTCTTTGATATTGAACCTCTTTCTTATTTACTTCCCAACCTAACATTCCTTACAAACTACATTGATAGGCTTTGTAATACTTGGAATATCTCACAACTTGAGTAGAGCTTATTCTAATTAGACTATCAAAATTGATGTGACACATTCTTCTATGCCATATCCAACTTTCATTGATTTGAGTCATAAAGCACTTACGATTAGAACCTTTGAGCTAATAAACATTCCCATCTATCCTTATTCCTACAATAGCTAGAGTTTCAAAGCTTCCTTTTTTTATTTCACAACCACCATCCTGAAATACGAGACTATATCCTTTGCTACACATCTTTCCTACACTTATAAGATTATGCCAGAGACCCTTGACATAAAGAAAATCATCTATATTATGCTTTCCATCAAAACTAATTGAATATTTTCCACACATCTTAGCAAATATATCATCAGCAAACTTAACAAGACCACCTTCAAACTTCTCAAGTTTAAAAAACTTATTCTTATCACCTGTCATATGATTTGAGCATCTGATGTCAATTTTCTAATGATTTTTCTCCTCTCTAGCATGAAAATAAGTCACTATATTTCCTTTGATGTTGTGACCTATTTCTAGAGTGATTTCCTTCATACATCTTTTAGAGTCAGTAGAATTATTTCCAACATTCAAAGCCATGAACAAACATTCATCATTTTCATCATTTGATTAGTCAGATTCATCATCAGATATGCTAGCATCTTCTTTAACATAATAACTTCTCTTGACAAATTTACCTTTATAATCCTTATATTTTTCATTCGGAACTTTGGCTAGAAATCTTGAAGAATAATGACCTATCTTTCCACAATTGAAACATTTGAAAGGAAACTTACCTTTGTATTTTCTAGTCCCCTTTTTCAATCTCCTAGAAAAATTTGCTTCTATCTCATCAAGATCTTCCAAATCTAATCTATCATGCTTCTCTATTTTTCTATCTCTAAAATCAAACTCTTTTCTTGAATCATTTTAACCAAACCCCCTCAATTCAAAAGTAGTTAAAGCACCAAACAACTGATCTCTAGAATAATGATCTAAATCCTAAACTTCCTTAATAGCAAAAACTTTATGGCTATAATATTTAAGAAGAATTTGTAATACCTTCTTTACCACCTCATATTTTGGTAGTTTTCCACCAAGGCCATTGATGGAATTGACAACTTCATCCACTCTATGCATGCAGTCTATAATATTTTCATCCTCTGACATCCTTAGGGTTTTAAACTTTATCTTCAAATTTTGAATCTTTGCTTGCTTGACCATAGCATCTCCTTCATAGACACTTTCCAACTTCTTCCAGATATCTTTAGCAGATTTGTAGCTCATAGCCTTCACAAGTTCTAAATCAGCATGACTACTCAAAAGAGCATTCCTTGCTTTTCCATTGTTCGCATATGCCTTGATCTCATCATAAATTTGCAGATGATTAGTAGGCATAGTATACCCATCTTCAATTTACTTCCAAGCTCTAAAGCCTAGGGAAACAAGGAAACCTTCCATCTTGGTTTTCTAAAATGTATAATTTTTCCCATCAAAGAAGGGAGCCTCCTTTTTGTGCACCATTTGGATCTACCTCAAGTGGTTAAGCTTCTTCCAAGGAACCTTTCTCTGATACCAATTGTTAGATGAATAGGACAACTGAGAGTGGGGTGAATCAATTGTACACTTTAAACATTCAATCCCTCAATATATTATCAAACTCTTATCAACCATTAAACCCTTATTATGTACTAGTTAATAGAATGTAACATGAGAAACAGTAATGCAAACACATCAAACACATAGGAACACCAAATTTACATGGAAAACCTAAGAAGGGAAAAACCACGATGAGGATTAGCTCATAATATAAAGTAATAACAACACCGAATACAATGGGATCACTGTTGGAGGTCTCACTACCCAAAAGAAAGAAGGGATTATAGTTGAAGGAATCACTGTCCAGAAGAAAGAAGATAGAAGAATGGGTGAATCACAACCAATTTGAACTACTAACAATGCATCTCTCTTATTCCAAAGGTACAGTTCCACTAAAGAACAAACAACTCATTCAACAGACTAAAATGTAGACACCTTCTACTCACTACATCTAGGAGTCATAAGCATTAAAGCTCACACTCAAATCACCACACTTGATCACTTTAAAATATTTTGTATCACACACACTCTCTTCTTAATCCCAAAAAAAAAATCCTTGTATTTATACCATCCACGACCTAAAAAAATATCAATTAGGTCTCCCTTAAGGAAATGTATGTACCTCAATTGTGTAACATCAAATAGGTCTGCACCAAGCACTTCCATGGTATAAATAAGTGAAGGAAGACCACTCCACAACTTAAAGGGGGCCCAAATCTACATCAACATGTTTCTCAACACTTGCACAATGTCCATACAACATCTCAAAATGTTCCAGCATCCTCAAAATATTCTACAACTCTTCCACAACCACCTAAAACTAAGAACACCATCATTTTGTGCAACCAGACACATTGGCATAGACACCTAACACACCAAACAACCTTGTGGAACACCACAATACCTAAAATTTCAAGGAAAGGTAGATACATATACTATAAGAATGTTCCCAGATCCACAATACAAGAACCTTCACTACAAATAAATGCAAAGTAATCTCATTCCTCCCAGAAACCCTATTTCACCAAACAAGCATGCTATCAAACACAAATTTCACTGTAAAATGATCTAGAACCTAAAACTTTGGATATAAAACCTCTGAACACCTCTAATAATCATATCCAAACCATACAAGCATATCTTCAATAATGAATAAATTTAGATTAGAACACTGAACACCGCTCTGTCACCCTAAACTCTCTTTTATTCAAATTTTCTCAAAAGCACTTGGAAACCAAGTAAACCAACTATATCAGCAACATTTCCATCATCTTTGTAGCATCTAAAACACCTCTCATTAACTATATCACATCCAACTATCTCTCTAAACACAAATTTTGTACATATACCAATAACTCTAGGCATCCGACAACTCCAATGCTAAGGGTTGATATCATCAACACCAATAACATTCCAACACTCTATTCATACAAGGGATTGACATTAATGACAACACCCAGATAACTCACAAATAACTCAAGCTTCCAACAATGTGATGAAAATATATAGCACTAAAGGTTGGTTAGGATTAGGTACCACTAATATTGTTGTATTAGAGAAATATTTCTTGATCTAATTGAATGATGAATGAAATGACTAGCCCCATTTAAAATTGGAATTCTCTTGAACAAGTATGAAAATGGTCAACACTTGTTTGCTAATTAGGTAATGAATCATTAGATAGCTTAAAGTTACCTTATAAAATACATAGTTTTGTAAGGTTCATAGGGGTGAAATCTTGATGGTATCTTTCACTTTATCAAGATCCATGTTAATGTCATATTAAGAAACAATAAACTATAAGATCTTTCTTGATATAACCCCAAAGGCATATTTATTAGGGTTTAGATATGATTTATATTCTCTTATCCTCTAGAAGATATGATGTAAGATGGTTGATAATATACTTTATTCTTATATTTTCCCAATATGTCATCCATATAATCTTAAATTATACATAATTGGGATCATCGGTAAGTGTCACCATCATTATTTAGGCCAAAGATCATAAGTCTATAATAGAATTTTTGCAAGGTGTGATGAAGGACATTGTATATTGATACTTAGGGGTAATTTATATATGATTATACTTGTGATGTGAGAAAAAGGGATCTAAGGTCTAAATCACACTTCTTCCAATATCACAAGGGAACGGACTAAAATTGATCTCAAATTCCCACTTGGCTACTAACCTCAATGGAAGACTTAGAATAGTGGATTAGGGTTTCATTCCTTTTGATGAAATGATGTGTGATGATAATGAATGATTGATTCTTAAAAAACTTGATAATGAAAATATGTACCTAGGTTAACTATGAAAAAGAAGAAAACTATTCTAATTTCTTGAAAATACAAAGAAAAGAGATAGGAGCATACTTCAGAATAGAAGAGTGTAGACAAAAAGGAACCTAGCATATAAATTTTAGCTTGAAATGGTTCGACAAGGGCACTGGAACCCTAGACCTTGAAGTGCAAATACTTAGAGTTAAATTTCATTTTCCTGATGGTCACTATTTGTAGACTCTCCTCCTCTGGACTCAATGTTGGAACTTCATCCATTGCTGATAAAATCCAATTTCCCTAATTTATTAACTTATAGGACTTGAATGCTTGAATGAACAATTAGGTCTTCAATCCTTTCCAAATTTCCTTCAAATCTATAACCTACATGCAAAAACAGGGGAAAGGGTTGACCATATAGGGGATTTCCTAATTCAAACCCTATTTTGGTAATTCTACCTCTAGAATGGCTATGATGATGTAAAAGAGAGCCTACCTTGAGTAGAGGAGAGGCTAAATGATAAACACATGACAAATTAAAAATTTATACAACTTACCACTTAGATCTGCATTCCTTGATGGACTAAATTTATTGTACTCATTACCTTCAAGGAAAATTAAAATATTTATTTTTAGTCTTGCAAGTGTTAGTACTCATAAAACAAATAGACATGAAACATAAAAAAAACTTCACATGAAAACATGATGCATTGCTAAAATGATACTTGAATGAAATAATGTTGTTATATTTATACAAATTATGTTCTTGAATACTTTTAGGATGCTCAATTATGCTTTCAAAATTGATAGCTATTATTAGGTGTTTCAAATGATGAAAAAGACTTGTATATATATACAATTCCTTAATTTCTCACAAATTAATTACCAATAGCTTACAAATTATTTTGGATTTATTAATGTTAAAATTTTGACAATGACATATTTGAATTGGGGCCAAATAGGCTTGTGAACACCAAATCTACAATAATCTAACACAAGACCAACAAACAATAGTTAATCATGTTAGAAACACAAATCAAGCATTCCCTATGAAATTCTTATCCAAATCAAGAAGAAAGCATGAAAATGAGATCATAAACAAACCAAAGACAACATGCAATCAACTTAAAATAGATTAACCTTCATCCCATAGGGGGATTAGTGCTCCTTTGATGTGGAAAGAATCCCTTTCCCAATCCCTTTAATAATCTCCAATGGTGTTGTTGATTCCAAGTGCATGAGTTGAATCCAAATGATGATAAAAACTAGCTAAAGTAATGAAAATGGTGAAATGCTATGAGTAGAAATGCCTATAGTAAGAATGCTTCAAGTTCTGGATCCATATTGTGTAGAGGAAGCCTCTATTTATAGGATTCAAGGGTTGAGGAATGAAATAAATTGGTGACTATGGGATAAAAGGAGAGCCAATGAGAATGTGACACTTGTCATAATTCTATTGGATGAGAGTGGAGCACATTTTGTGGAATGTGTTGAGTAAAGTGGGATGTAAGAGGAATAAATGAGAATGGTTGAGGATTTGAAAGGTTGTAAGAAGAATTAAATGAATGTGGTTGAATATTTGAAAGGATGTAAGAGGAGTTAATGAAGATGTAAGAGGCTATTTAAAACCTTTGAAGGGAAATTGAATGAGGAGGTGGTTGGGAGGAATATTCCTTGGAATATGTCATTGTGAGGATAAATAGAGGAATTAGATCATTAAAAGAAATTAATTTCTTGTACAACCTGGTTAGTTGACCATGGGTTGATTTAACTCTTAAGGAGTTAAAAGCTAGAGGATTTATTAATGATGATTAGAAAGTGATTTAGGATTAATTAATTTGATAAAATGAGAGGAGTTGGAGAATTTAATTAAATGATTTTATTTAATTAAATATGATGAACATTAGTTAGAAGAAAGGTGAATTAATCTAATAAATTTAATTATTTGATTAATAGTAGAAATTGTTGATTTTAACTAAATAATATTGATTTTTTAATTAATTGGTTAGTTTGAAGTGATTTAGGAAGAAATGGTGTTAATTAATCAAAATCAAATGCTCAATATCAATCAGGTTTATTTAAATGTCTACAAGGATAGATAGGGATGCTAGCACCCTAGTCCAAACCTATTTGGGAGCCTTAAGTATCGATAAATGAACATTAATTCATTAAACCTAATTCAACTTCTAATTTTCTAAAGATTATTATAAAATGGAAAAATTAAATACATAATTGGGTCCAAGAATATAATGGGGAGCTAAACCTAGTGTGAAATTGTCAAGGTTGAAAACTTATGATCCTACATTTAGCCCCCACTTTAGTGATAGTATGAAATTACACTAAAAATCACACTAAAGTAAGGATAAGCCCCCACTTTAGAGATAGGATGACATCAAATTTAGGGGATGTGTTATCCCCCAAGCTCAAGATCCTATGGAAAAATAATGTAAGGACAAGTGAATATGACAAACATGAATCATACACAATGAATACAAGACACTATAATTGATGCAAACATAATTCAAACACAATGTAAATATGATGCAAACATACACAAAATAGGGTAGGACAATCACAAACTAGAAAGCTTTGTTGGAAAAACAAGGACAAACAACTAAGAGGGGGGGTGAATCAGTTGTCACAAAATCCTTAAATCTTTTCAAACCTTATTTAACTCAATCTCAGATCTGATGAATAAACAATAAATCATAAAAATTCAACACATTAGAAACACATAGAACACCAATATTTTTTTATGTGGAAACCCTGTTAGGGGAAAAACCACAATGGAGGTTAGTCCACAATATTATACCCTGTTAAAAGTATAATGAGAAATAATGGAAATGCACATGCATTCAGACACACTTCCTAGAGCTCACTACTCAAATACAAAAGAGGACTCACTATCTAAAGAAAATTTTGGATTAAAACCATCCAAATTGTGAACTAAGAAATAACTTCTACACAAGCCTGATTATAGTTCCAGTTAGGCACAAAAAAACCTTCTTCACTCTTTTCTCAAAATTCTTCACACTTTGCTCAGTCTTCTTCACACTCTGCTCTACAATCGAATGATATTTGCACATACACACATAGGAGCACATAGAGCACACTTTACACTGATGAAAAATCACTCTTATATATCCACAAAATGAGATTACATCAACAACTTAGTCGGCCAAAGATATAAAACATATTTTCAATGTTAGGCTAAATTTACAAAAAAAAATTAATGTGTATCCACCAAGTTCGGCCACAACATAGTGGATACCCAAATTAACAACTCCAACACAAAAAGACTTCAATTAATTTCACCTCGAAGATCCACCACACGTTACACCCATCATGTCATCCAAGAACATGAAAAATCAAACATACAGAGAAAAATCTTCGACCATGAGCACATTGATCAATGTGGATGTACCACAAAGATAGAGCATGATCTTGAAACATCCAAGAACACCAAGAAACAACAAAGAAACATTCACAACAACTAGAATTACCATAATTACATAAACTTTACTTAGAAACACTGACAGAACCCACAAAAATACTGTCAAAACACAATTGTTCACGACATGATCAATTCTTCACACAGACCTATAAAACTTCTAAAGGATGGACTAGATACACTTAACAGAAAACCCTTTAATCCACAACAATTTATCTCTAACATATAGAACAAGACACCTTCACAACCTTCATAATTCCATTGGGAACCTAGAACACTTTCTTCTACAATTTTCTCAATATCCTCGACATATATAGCCATCAATACATCAAATGATAATAGTGTTGACATCAATGACAACCACATATCAGACACACAACCACAACATCCAAGAATCTCCCCCTTTGGCATTAATGGCAACACATGATGTGAAAAAAACCATCAACCCAACTCTCAATTACAACTTACTCCTCCTTAGATTCTGACTCTTCTTCCTTGACTTCTTCTGCAAGATCTTCTCCCCACAAGACTCTTCACTCTAGATAGGAAAAAAAATTCACATTAATCTTCTCCCCATTTGACATCAATGGAAAATATAAGCATTATCTTTCCAAATGCAAGCTCTGGACCACATATCTACACATCTTACTACTCCCCCTGAGTAGCAACCACAGAAACATTAATCCAGATTGGAATATGATCATGAAATGCACATATTGATGCAAGTTAATGCATACTAGTTCATATTAGGAGGGGTAATCACCCCTAGCATCCCTATGTGATACTTAAAATTATCCTTCAGCAATGGCTTAGTAAATATATCTGTAATCTATTATTTGGTAGGCACATACTCCATTCTGACTTCTTTTTCACTCACTTTCTCCCTCAAAAAGTGAAACTTGATTGATATATGTTTGGTCTTAGAGTGTAGCACCAAATTCTTTGATATGTTGATTGCACTTGAGTTATCATAGTATATGGCAATAGGTTCATCATATACTACTCTGATATCTTTCAGCATCTATTTCTTCCACATCACTTGAGTACAGTTATTTGCAGAAGTAATATACTCTACCTCAGTAGTAGATAGAGAAATGGAATTCTACTTTTTGCTCAACCAAGACACCAGCTTCTTCCCTAGGAAGAAAGCACCACCACTAGTACTCTTTATTTCATCTACACCTCCTTCCCAATCCACATCAGTATATGCATTTAAAGTAAGATCATCATCCTTAGGGTACCAAATCCCAAAATCAACTGTTCCTTTTAGATACCTGAAGATCCTTGGATCAGCCTGAAATCTAGCAACCATACATACAACATTCATAATTTCTTGTCTAGTTTGAGTTAAGTAGAGCAATCCACCAATCATTGATTTGTACCCTGTTTGATTTTCCTTAGGATAATCATCATTCTATGTGAACTTACATCTGATTACCATGGGAGTACCAACAATTTTTGAATCATCCATGCAAAAATTCTTCAATAGTTCTCTCACATATTTGGACTGAGATATGAAGATCCCCTTTTCTAACTAAGTAAATTGCAATCCCATAAAGAACTTCATCTCTCCAATCATACTCATCTCAAATTCACTCTTCATTTTATCAACAAACTTCATACATAGATTATCATCTCCTCCAAAAATAATGTCATCAACAAAGACTTCAATAATTAATTCTTTGTCATGATCCAAACTTGACCATGTCTTCCTTATCAGTTAGTTGAAATCCATCTGGTTGTTCAATGTATACTTCTTCTTCTAGCTCACCATTTAGAAAAGTTTACTTCACATCCATTTGATAGAATTTATAGTTCTTGTATGCAGCATAAGCAAGAAATAACCTTATAGCTTCAATTCTAGAAATAGGGGCAAAGGTTTCTTCAAAATAAATACCTTACATTTGTGAATACCCTTTACATACCAATCTTGCTTTATTCTAGGCCGCTTCACCTTGTTCATTTAGCTTATTCCAAAAGATCCATTTAGTACCAATTACATTCTTATCTTTTGGTCTGGGAACTAGTATCCATGTATCATTCTTTTCAATTTGCATCAGTTCTTCCTTCATAGCTTCCATCCAGTGTTCATCATTGCAAGCTTCTTTGACATCTTTAGGTTCAATCTTGGAAATCAGGCAATACTCTTCTGCAATCTTTCTTCTAGTTTGCACACCTTTATTCTTATCTCCTATAATTTGATTTTCAGAATGATTTATCTTTACATACCTCAATTTTAGGATTTTCTCAAACTTCTGATTCTTATGTTCTTTATTTTTCACTCGCACTTGTCTCTACTTCCTGACTATCTTGATTTACCAAAAAAAATTGAAGTTGTCTTACCAGAACATATGACACAATTTGAAGTTGATTTTTTGTCTAAACATTCTTCCCTTTATTCATATTGTCTTCATCTAAATCACATCCACAATATCTGTATGATTTGGCAGAATCTTCATCAACTCTGACATTTGCACTCTCAGCCATTTTTCTCAATCTTCTGTTATAGCACCGATAGGCCTTGCTTCTAATAGAGTAACCTAGAAAGATCCCTTCATCACTTCTTGCATCAAACTTTCCTATATCATCATCTCTCTTGATGTAGCATTTGCTTCCAAAGATCTTGAAATATTCAACAATAAGCTTATAACCAAACCATAATTCAAAATGAGTCTTACCAAAATTACCATTTACATTTACTTGGTTCAAAGTATACATGGCAGTGCTTACTACTTCACTCCAGTAGATGTGAGGAACATTTCCTTCAATCATCATTATTCTGGCAGCATATAGAATTGGTTTGTTCTTTCTTTCAACAACACCATTTTGTTGAGGGGTCCGGGGAGTAGATAACTGTCTTTTGATTCCATGTTATTCATAGAAATAATTAAACTTTTTGGAGGTGAACTCACCACCTTTGTTTGACCTTAGGCATTTTATTTTCAAAACTTTCTCATTTTCTGCCATAGCTTTGAAGCTTTGAAGCTTTTGAACTTTTCTAATGCTTCACATTTTTCTCTTAAGAAATCAACCCATATCATTAGAGAATAGTCATCAATAAGCAACATAAAGTACCTTTCACCATGAAGACTTCTGACTCTGGAAGGACCACATAGACCAGTATGCACAAGCTCCAGTAATCCATTTGAGTTATGTTGTTTTCTCTAAAAATAAACTCTAGTATGTTTTCCCATTTGACACTCTTTGCAAATTGTGCTAGCATGCTTCACTAGCTTAGGTAGATTTCTTACTGCTTAAGTGGAACTTATTTTGACAATGTTATCAAAATTCACATGACACATCCTTCTATTCCATAACCAGCTTTCATCTACTTGATCAATTAAACAACTTTCACTAGTAGCATTTAGGTGAAAAATATTACCTTTTGTCTGTTTACCTAAGGCAATTACATTTCCAGAGCTTCCATATATCCTGCATCTTCCATCTTTAACTAAAGATCATAACCTTTGTGTACCATATGTCCAACACTCAACAAGTTGTGCTTCAAGCCTTCAACATAAAGAATATCATCAATGTTATTCTTACCACCAAGACAGATAGATCCTCTACCACGAATCACACAAGCATTGTTATCTCCAAATCTTACAACCCCACCGTCATACTTCTCTAGACTTAAAAATTTTCTTTTGTCACCAATTATATGATGTGAGTATCCATCTTCAATGACCCACTCATATTTTTCTTCAATTCAGGCTGCAAGAGCTTTCTCAACTTTAGCAGATTCAGTAGCCACAGGACTATTTTCCTTAATAGCAATGAAAACCCAATCATCTTCATTTTCATTATCTTTATCAGACTCATCATCAGTCACACCTTCTTCAACAAAGTAACATTTCTTTTGGAATCTATATTTTTTAGGCTTGGATCTAGGAACTCTTCCAGGACACCTTGATGCAAAATGACCTATTTTACTGCAAGAAAAACATTTAATAGGCAACACTCCTTCATACTTACCTTTTCCTTTTCCTTCTTTATTTACAATTAGTGCTTCCAATTCTTCTACCTCTCTTTCTTTATCTTCAAGCTATTTAAATTCTTCATCATATTTGGATTTCTTTCTAGAACTATCTCTCGGATCATATGTTTGCTTGTTTCTTCTAGATATAGTAGCCTTGAATGCAATTTCAGTCTTTGGAATAGAATCACCAAATTCACTCAACTCAAAGGCAACAAGTTTACCAATCAATGTATCCCTTGTCATATTTTTCAATGATCTAGTTTCTTCAATAGCATGAGCCTTGGCTTTGTAGGAGGGAGGTAATGATCTGAGCATCTTAGCCATAATTTCTTCCTCATCCAGCTTACCACCAGCACATCTAATACCCATCACTAGTTCATTTACTCTTTGCTTAAAAGAAGAAATATTTTCATCTTCACCCATCTTCAGATTTTCATACTTACCTTTCAATATTTGTAGCTTATCCATCTTCACATGTACATCTCCTTCATACAAATTTTTCAACTTCATCCACATCTCATGAGCTATCTTCAGACCTAACACATTTGTCATTTCCAAATTTGTTAAAGCACTCAACAAAGCTTCCATAGCCCTGACATTATTCTCAACCTCTTTAATCTAATCAGCAGTGGAAGGACCATTCTAAGACATAACATATTGATCCTTTTTAATTTTCCAGAAGGTTTCACCAATACACTTCAATGACACTCCATCTGATATTTCCACAATGAGTAATTTGTTCCATCAAATCTAGGATTGTCCTTGTACAATTCCATTGTGGATCACCTCAAGATTTTAAACTTCTTCAGAGGAACCTGCTCTAATACCAATTGTTGGCAAAACAAGGACATATTGATGGTGTTTTTTGCACAACAACAACTCAGACAAAATATGAAATTTAGTCTCTCTTGAAAGGTATATCTCTATCAACAAGCCTCAAGAGATAACCCCAAGGTCTCTAGTGTCAGTTCTTGACAATGCATAATCAACTTAGTGACAAATGTGAAAATGTTGGTAATCACAATGGGACCTTACTACAAGAAAAATACTGAATCGATTCTATCAAATTCAACAAACTTGGTGATACTTCAATCCTAGATTTAACCCAATAATCAAAGAAATAGAAAAGGGTAAGGGTTTTAAAGAGATTTCTAAATCCAATATTACTCCTAAGATTAATAATGAAAATAACTAACACTCAAAATGGACCAATCCTTCAAAACTGATCTCTACTTGACCCAAATAAATCTGCAATCTTATGGAGAACAGTGCAATCTTCTGAGGTGTTAATATTTTCAAATCATAAACATTCATTCAAATAACCCTATTGCAGTTAAAATGAACAAATCCTCACAATTGAACTAAGCGCACTGAATATGAAGTCCAGGCTAACTTTGCAAAGCAACTAACAATCAGTTGGTTGCGAAAAGTATGGACTGAAGGATTGCTGCAAAATTCAAGTATTAAATCACAAACATTATTAAGTCAAATATAATCTCAATATTAACCTTCTCAAAGAAATTTTAAAGATAGAATAACAAGAACCATGCAAAACAAAAGAAAAAAATTATGGCACCAAATCACAATGTCATTTCTTGTATTCAAATTGTTCACTGTAGCAACAATTCTAGCTTTCTGTTACAGTATTTTCTTGAGGGCAACTACCTGCTAACTTACTCTACTTCTAACTAGCTCTGCTCTATATCAATCTCTATATTTTTGTTAAAAATTCTAACCTTCTAACCTTTTATAAATGAGGCGACATACCCAATAAATAGAATTCCCCAGGAACCCATCGACTAGGCAAGGGTTTCGCAACAATAACTCAGCACAACCACCCGGCCAAGAGAGTCTTCGAAATGGGTCAAATAGGCATTAAATGCATGTCCCGTCCAAGTCGGCCTGAGATCTGTAGTGTAGTTTGGGCCAATGTGCGGGAAGATAATAGGGAAGCACAAATCGTGTCGTAGCCTATCATGAACCCCCTTCCCTATTATCTGTATTCAGAGCCAGTACTTCACGAACTTTCAAGAACATCCCATCCAAGCAAGCTACTAGTGGCAAGGTAAAAACCCTAAGTCATCTTTCGATGGACGCAATCTCGTCCCTTGAGTGTTTGACCGACTTATCCCAATCTACCTTATACGCCAAATACTTATCAATAACTGCAAAGGTAGGTGGCCGCATCATCCAGCTAGTGCTCAGAAATGGAGCCATCATCAAGTGGTGCATAAACATCATTCCACCACTCTCTCAACTGTTCCAGGCTCAAGTACTTGGGCACGATCTTCCTTCTTCCTATCATTATCTCGAAGAAATCAATGTAGCCATTGTAGACACCAGCTAGGGTGTAATCAATGTGTGTTCTTTGTTTGTAAATCTTTTTCAACACTTTTTTCCTGATCTACAATGCTTCAAACCACTCCCATGGTTCGGCAGCTCTGGAGGAAGGAAGAATTCCATCACTCACTAATTTATCATGGGTATATTCCATTATAGTTCTGGTTTTTTGTAGAAGAAGATTCGTATCTTCCTTATCTTGTGCCAACACCTGCTTCAACCACTCAGTTTCCCTAATAGCATCCTTCCCTGTTGACAGGACTCCCTTAATAGCTTCATCACGCTTTATTTGCACCCCTGTCAACCAACTTGTAGTGGCGAGGGTGGAAGCTTTCATCTTTTATAACTCAGTGATGGTCTCTTGAGGTAGAGGATTTGTAGCAGAGGAAGAAAGGTTAATGGATTGCAGGGGTTTCATTAATTCCTCCAAGCATTTCCTAAGATTTTCATTCTCTTTCTTTAGTTCCTGCTTGGTCTTCATTTCCTTCCTCAATCTACTCACAATAACTGCACTAGAACCCAGGTAATCCTTAATATCTTGCTCAACGGATGTAGGCCCAAGATTAAAATTCTGCACATTATAATCATTTCCAGCCACATCATCTCTATTTTTATCTAAAATAGGGGTAGCAATATGAACAACCTTGTTATGCGCCTCATCTCTTTCAACTCTCGAGATCACTCTAGCCTTCTTTTTACCTTTGTCCTTTCCAATCTTAGCTAGTAGTGAATCCCAATTCGGTGGACTATCCTCCACAACCACCTATTTTCTCTTTATTTCTCTGTCAAGCCATTCAGGGACACTAGACTCCAATTGTACCTCAGCTTGCTTCTCCTCTTGCTGATCTTGAGGTGCCTCCTCACTCAAATTATGTTTATCAGGAGTCTCATCCCTATACTTTTCCTCTTCGATGTGTTCTTTCTCATGTTCAGGTGATGGGATCTTTTTTGCCTATTCTTCCCTTAGACGAGATTGAACTTCTTCATTTGTGACTGGAGATCCTACATATGCAACCAAGGGAGATTGCATTACCTTTTCAATCTCGGCCTCTACACTATAAAGCTCGCATTCATGGAACTCCTCTCCCTTAGTATCTGGATGATCTTCAACATTTTCCCCCTCACCTGGTTCACCCTAAGTTTCATGAGCAACAAGAACATCATCATGTTGCTCCTCATGAGAAACCACCAGAGGGAGATCAGCCTTAGGCACACTGTCCCTGGGAGAAGGAGTCCTACACCTCCTTGTATATACTTTGGACTTCTCCCCTGAAATTTCAATGTTTACCACCAATGGGGAAATTTCTTCTTCTGCTACCTTGGAGCTTGCTCTCTCTGATAATTTGAAAATTCTCTTCCTTTTGGGTATAGGATCATCAGCCCCAAGACTCTCCTCGGACTTCTTAGTCCTTGTCCTCTTCTTGGCCTTTGGCCTTCTCTATTTTTCTACTTCATGGGCTTCTTTTCCTAGAACACCTTTAGACTTAACTTTGACAGGAGAATCTAGCTTTCCTTTACCTTTAGGATCTTCCTACTCTATGGACTCCTTAGAAGTTGAATGGGGATCCAAATCTCCCATTAGTGCATAGGTGCATTGCACACCATTATTTTCCAGTTCCCACAGCTTATGCTTTAGCCACATCCTAGTGAATTTGAGAACTGGATCCACTAGTTGTTTCAATTTTGTCTTTTCCTCCTCTAAACAATCCACATCACCAATCGGTCTATCTTTTATGGCCTCATAAGCATGATCCTGAATTAGGTTTCCATCATCCTCTAGTTGATCGGGAACTGCCTTCACATTATACAATCAAACTAACTCAACTGGAAGTCGGGAGAATTTTTTCCTTCTGACCTTAAATTCATCACTGTAGCTGGTCTAGTAGTCCTCCAAATTCACCTTATGGCTATATTCTCTATTGGCCTTCTTTTGAGCCTCTCCTGTGATGTCAAATTTGGATCTCTTAGAGTGGAAAGACAAGCCAAGAGTACTCATTTCTTCTTCAGAAGCTTGGGCAGAACCAATGGAAGGACATACCTCTCCAGTGCCAATCCTGAAGGGAAAATCTCCACCAAAACCAGTCTTATGCTTTTCCTTCTTGACAATGGCATCAAAGTCAGAGAACTGCCTAGTGACTTCCAGCAATACAATGTGATTAGTGGGGTACCTTGGAAGTCTGTATGGAGCCCTTTGGCAGCCATCAATCCAAATGTAGGAGAAGGTTGGGAACTAAATAAACCATGCTCCATATTTCTTGATAACTTATTTAGCCTGGTATGAAATCCTTACATGCTCTACCTCCTGAAGCATTCTAGTGATATACATGGTCAATGCATCATTTTCCCTCCTATAGTCTAAGCTTCCTAAATACAACTGAGGGAAAACTTCATAAATGATATCCTGTCTAAAATTTCCCTTTGTATTCAATCCTCTGTAGGGACTTAATCTAGCAAGTGCATAGACCAAATATGAGGTCATTGTGAAGGTCTTTGTCTACAATAGATTGGACAACTACTTGTGAATTACTTGGCTAATGACCCCTGCCCAATGGTATTCAATTTTCTCTTGTTCTATCCTTACAATCACATGGTACATCCAATTATCAAATGTACCAGCACTCCTTAATCCAACCACCTTGCTAAGAAACGTGATGGCATCATAGTATTTCTTCTTGAATTTTGCTCTAAACAGAGGCTTAGGCAACTTGGAATAGTGTGACTTGGGTTTCTCCAGCCGGGAATTGATAAGCTATTGTGACTTCACGGTCTGTTCATCATAGAATTCCTAAGCTGCCTCAATGGTGAATCCCACCACATGAGACCGTTCTAGCATATCAAAGCCTTGGGAAATGGAGACCGGGTTGAGATTCACAACAACTCTCCCTTGAGGACCAATTATCCTCTTTGTGTCCTTATCGTAGTGCCTAGTGCACTCAAGGACCAACTCATAACATTGCACCGTAGAAGGAAAACTAGCAACATGGGACAAGCCTGATTCCATCATCCTTCTAGTCACCAAAGGAGGATCCTTAGCCACCATTCTTTCTTTAAACTCTTCATAGTCCTAGAGGCCAACATTTGTATCAGTGACTTCTAACCAGACAAAAGTGATCTTACTCTCAGGGACCTTACTCTTAATGTCCAGCTTAATCCTCTCTGCATCAGAAAATGAGGAACCAGCTGACGCCTTGCTTGATTCAACCTGTATTCAACATGAAAAAATAATAAAAACCACATGAAAGAGTCATGTTAATTCATCAAAACATCATTAGAATGCATCTCATATAGTCATGGTGTTATTAAATCTCATATGAAATTATCACAACAAATTTTGGGTTTCAAGACTATCTACAGAATTTGGGCCAGAGAGGAATTTTAGGAAATTCCAAACCGATCAGATTCCAATGGAATAACCAGGAAACACCTACTTAACCATTAAACTTGATCATTTTTCATCAATAAACCACATGGGAGATCATAAGATAGCATGAATAAATCATAAAATGCATTGAAAATCACTAACACATCATGTCGTTCCACATTCCTTTATATTTTATCATCTTTTCAAAAAATCCACCAGAGACGGATTCCCATGAAAAATGAGCCAGATAGGAGACTTCAGAAAATTAGGGAGACAGTGGATTTCAGAGAAATCCAGACTTGAAGGAAATTTGTGGAATCAGCAAAATTTTGAACCAGTGGAGATTCCTGGAATGAAGGTTTCGGCAAGAGTCAATCATCTCGCCGAGAAGTCTTGGCGACTTCTGGGAGTCACACCGAAGGATGTCATTAGAATAGATTTTTCCAAGACGGGGTGGTTTTGGTGTAATGTCTCGGTGAAAAGGGACATAGTAAACATATCGTCCAGACTCAAGTTTTTCGGTATGAGGTCTCAGCGAAGCTACGGTGTCTTTCCGACTAGCGATAGGTTTGAATTCAGCCAGAGGTCTCGCTGATTGTGCAGTGTTTTTCCAATACGAAGTCCCATCGACATAACTTCTTGCTGACATTATGAAGTCTCCCCGACAGAAGATTTGAGCTCACCAAGAAAAGAAGGCTTCATTATAAAGTCTTGGCGACTTTCGGTAGTCACACCAAAAAATGAAGGTCTCGGCAAGAGTTGTGATCTCGCCGAAGGGTCTCAGTGAAGCAAATGGATATCGGTATAACTAATGGAGCCCACTATGATCTCTTTCCGACTAGGGCTTGTCTTGCCGAAGGCATATATGAAAGTGCATGTCAATGAGAGATTTTCTCATGGGGTGAGGTCTCAGCGAATCCTCTTTGTCTCACCGACAGACAAAGGAGACCTTATCGGTGTGAGAAACGATACTGTCATAGCGATCAAATATGAACTTAGGAAGGTTTCTCAGTGAAACACAAGGTGATCGGTATGACATCTCCCTGACCTTGAAGGGTCACAGTGATGGACATTCGGAAGGGACAAAGAGTCACAATTTCACCCAAACACTGAACCAATGCAGAATTTCAAAAGGTTTAACTTAGGATAAGTCGGGGATGGACCTTTCATAGGTTTTCCTTGCGTTTCAGGCTAGTTTTAAGATGAAATAACTTGGAATGTCATTACCCCATTTTGAAACCCTACTCATCTGCCATTAGCACATAGGCAAGCTCAGAATTCAGTTGTTTCAACTGTTAGGTCGCCACTAGGGTTTACTAATTACTCTCAGGCAAGATTCATCAAAATGCAGATAGACACATGGGCTCAAAACTCACCTAGGAGATGACAAAAAATGCAACACCAAACAACCCTAGCATGAAATGATCAAACACGTAGGAATTGAAATCCCACAGGCTCACAAAACATCAATGTGCCATTCATAATTCTCAACCAAAGGCAGGGCAATAAGAACATACCATTATGACGCAGGAATTGATCTTAGAAGCAGCAAACACAAAGCCCAACGGTTCCCACAAAGAACAAAGGCGAGAACACACAAGAAATCACCACCAAATCAATTAATTCAAACCCAAACACCCTAAAACGAAGTCAATCAATCGCAGGAAAGCACTCCTCATCTCAAATGATGGCAAATAAGAAGTGGGATGGCATAAAAGACCTCATAATCAAGTTAAATACATCTCTCAGAACACGCACGGAGCCATTAATGCAGTCGATAAGAGAGCCAAAGAAGGAATTTGGGAATCCGATAATAGGGTAGAATTTGGGAAAATCTGGCCCACGCGAAAATCCATGAAGATCAAAAATCCCTGAACAACCAGGGTCCAGCCAGAGTCCGAGCGGGATCCAAGAAAATCCGACTAGGGTGGAAAATCCTGAATCTGAGCAAAAGCCCAAAATTCATCCAGAACTTAGGATTTTCAATGCATAACCTAGGGAAACACCTAGGAATTCAAAATAAACATTAAAGCACATGCCTAAATACGATAAAACCTCAAAAAGAAAGGGCCAAGAAACCAAAACCGAAGAGAAAGAGGGTCCTTGCTTCCAGCGGGGCGTGTGTGCAAAAATTGCACAACAAATGGCGACTTCTACTAGGAGAATGCTCCAAAGCATTTGATGAGGAACAGGAATCAAGAACCCAAAATCTCTGGTTTCAATCTCATGATCAAACAAACAAGTTAGAATGCAAAGATTCAAAGAATCAGAACCAAAGGATAAACTGAATCCTCCATAAACTGAAAATCCAAGTGTGTGCACATGAGTTCATTTCCCTCCTCAAGTTACTACAGGAACCAAGTTCGGTCAAGTCAGGCTACGTAAGGATTCTAACTTCAAAATCAACTTGGATAGGGTCTTGCTGTCAGTCAGGCGTCCATAGCCCCGATGAGGTTATCGTTGTGATTCCCCTTAACATAGCTCTACTGCCAGCCAGGTGTCCATAGCCCCGGTAGAGATATTTAGGCACCCCTAATAAGTTGAATTTATTCTTTTGATATTCAATATTTCACTTTTCTTTCCTTTGATATTCTTTATATGTCTCTTTTGTTTCAACTTGTGAACAATGAAGCTCACACTCAGGGGTGAGAACCACAGTGGCACTGAAGCAGAAATAGGATTTTTCACTTGACAAAACTTCACAAGGATTCCTATAGTGACACTAGGATTCCTAAGATATATGATGGATATAAGATTTTAAGAGTACTTCAAATTCAAATCAAAGCCAATGATTAATCTCCTATAAATCTGGCATTAAGACTGTTGGCAATAGTAAAGACTTCAACTGTCCTTTCAAGATGCAAGACCAAAGTTCACCAAGGAAATACTTAGAACAATTCTAGAGAAGATAGATTTTCCATGCAGGTGCAACACATCCCGACGGAAATAGAGAAACCCCCAAGGCAAAACAAACCCAAAAACCAAACCGAAAGAAAACCAAAACAAGCGATGGAGAGGGAAAGCTACTCTACCCAAAGAAAAGAAAGCAAAACAGAAAGGAAATCTAATCTAACTATATACAAGGAAGAAGCCGAAAATAGCTCAAGACCGGAAATAATGCTTCAAATACTACCCGTTCACAGGCAGTGGGATATCCTCTCCAGTGAGATTTTTCAATCGGAAGGCATTATCTCCCAAGATTTATGAGATCTAGTAAGTACCGAGCCAAAGTTTATCAAATTTTCCATGCTCTCCCTTACGGTCATGGGATTTATCCCAGCAAAGAACCAAGTCAGAAATCCTAAAAGCTTTAACCTTGGCTCTCTTATCAAACCATCTCTTGAACACCCCCTGGTATTTAGCAAAGTCATCTAGGGCCTTGTCTCATTTTTCTTCAAGATGTAGCAATTCAGCAAGTCTGGCCTTGTGTTTATCTTCCTCATCATAATAGTCATTAAGGAACCATAAGGTAGGGATTTTCAACTGGATAGGAAACATGGGTTCTAGGCCATACACAAGGTGATATGGGGAAGTTCCTAAGGAAGTTTTATGTCTTGTACGGTCTACCCATAGAGAAAATCTGAGCTGGGTATGCCAGTCTCTAGGGTTCCTCCCTAATAACTTGCGGATGACGGTCAGAAGATTCTTATTAGAGGATTCTGCCAACCCATTACCCTTGGATAGTAATTGGATGCAAATTTTATAATGATCCCATGATCAAAAGCCCAATTAGAAAATTTCAATGATGAAAATGCAGGGCCATTATCACAAACTAAAGACATGGGGCACCCAAAACGATTAAGAATACCTGATTTGATGAAGTTAATTACTACCTCAGAAGTACACTATTTGCATGCAAGGGCTTCTGTCCATCGTGTAAAATAATTAGTAATGGTGAGAATATACCTATGACCAGCAGAGGAGGGTGGATTGATGGGGCCAATGAAGCCCATTCCCCATTGTGCAAAAGGTTTTACCTCAAAGATAGGCTGGAGTGGGAGTGTGGCATACTTCTCTTTGGTTGTTGTAGTCTGGAACACATGGCATGTCCTGACATGATTGTGGGTGTCTTTGAATAACGTAGGCCAGTAGTAACCAACTCTGAGAATCTGGTTTGCTGTAAAAGGTGCTGACCCATGGCTTGTACCATATCTGTCATGAAATTTTGACATCATTCTTTCAGATTCTACCCTTCCTAGGCACCTTAAGTACACACCTTCGTGATTTCTCTTGTATAGGACAGCCCCTTTTAACATGAAATTGTCACTCCTTAAGTGCAGTGACCTTCTTTGTACTGGATTGAGACAATTGGGGCACCTATGAGTCAGGAGATAATGAACAACATTATCATACCACTCACCAGGAGAAGTATAAGCCTAGGTTGTAAGATCAGGGTCTGTCTCTGCCATTATCTTTGTGAGCCCCTACCCTCTTACCAGCTTCATGGGCTGAATTTCCATATCATACTCCTGTAGCATAGTTACCCACTTGGCTCTACATTCTCCTAGTTCATTTTGTATCAATAGCAGCTTGACTGTAGGATCAGGAACTATAGCAAAGATCTTATTTCTAAGGATGTAATGTCTAAACTTCTTAACTACCCTAACTAAGGCATAAGCCTTCTTCTCCACATTTGGGTACCTCAGCTCCACATCCTTCAATGGTGTTCTCATGAATGCTATGGGGTGTTCATTGCCTTGGTCAGATTTCTGAGTTAATATAGTAGCACAGGAATGGTCAGAAGCAAATGAATATATGTAGAATGGTTTAGCATAATCGAGACTTACTAAAACTAGAGCTTTAGCAATAGCCTTCTTTATTTCAACAAATTCTTCCTTCGCTTCTGCATTCCACTCCACCTTGGCCTCCTGCTTCAACATTGTATTCAGTGGCTTAACTATTTCTACAAACCCAGTGATGAACTTCCTAACAAAGTTGATCTTGCTGAAAAATGACTTCATTTCCCTTTTACTAGCAGGTGGTGGAATCTTGAGAATAGCCTCTATACGTTCTGGATCAATTGCAATCCCCTTTTCAGAGATGATATGCCCTAGTAACTTACCTTCTGTAACTCCAAAGATGCATTTCCTAGGATTGAGCGATATGCCAAACTCTACATTTCTGGAAAACTTTGCACAAATCTGAGATATGATCGCCTCTCTTCTTTGAAAATACTGTCAGATAATCCATGTAGATGATTATGCACTTCCCAATTAGGTCTTTAAAGGCTATGTCCATTGCTCTCTGGAATGTAGCTCCAGCATTAATCAAGCCAAAAGGCATTCTTCTATAAGCAAAATTCCCCCACTTAGTGGTGAAAGCAGTCTTGTGTCTATCCTCGTACTACACCATGACCTGGTTGTATCCTAAATAACCATCCAGGAAGGACATCATCTAAGATCCATTAACAATTTGGAGCACTTCATCCAGTGAGGGAACTGGATAATTATCCTTTTCTGATGCTCGGTTCAGGTTTCTGAAATCTACACATAGCCTAATTTCACCATTTTTCTTCCGCACTAGGACTAGATTTGCAACCCAAGTAGAGTGTCTGACTAGAAATATGATTCTCACATACAACAGTTTCTACACTTCCTTTTGTATTATAGGTTCCAGTAGAGCATTAATAGGCCTTTGCCTCTGTGTGAAGGGTTTCACTCCTGGATTGAGAGGGATAGTATGAGTTATGACTGATGTATCATAAGTCTTCAAGTCTTCATAACTCCAAGCTATCACATCTGGATATCTACGTAGTGCCTCTAAGATTCCTTTCCTTTCTTCTAGGGTGCACACTTTACCGAGGAAGATGTTTTTGACATCATCCTAGGATCCACATTATACTTATCACACTATCCACTGATGGAATCTTTCTTGGAATCCTGTTCCTGATTTCTGATCCTATCCAGATCAAAAATTCTTTCTAATTGTACCATCCCCCTAGGAATAGTGTTGGTCTTCAAATTGATTACCCCTTCGAGGTCCATCTCTGCTTCTTGGAGCTCAGTTTCATCGATGATGTGAGAAGCAAAAACATTTGTATTTGTGATAAAATCTAGAATATGCTTGTCATCTTCAAATACCTGGAAGTTGGTGACATTATCAGGTACTGAGGGTACTAGGGTCAGTTCCACAGTAAAAAAATTTAACCCAGAAAGAGATAGAGGCTACAGAGTACTGGCTGCTTAGGCCAAGGAATCAGCTGTCTGGTTTTTATTTTGTGGAATCAACTGAATGTTGAAGGCGTCAAATCCTTCAATAAGGTCCCATACTCTGTGTCTGTAGTTAGTCATTCTTCTGTCATGACAAGAATATTGTCTTCTAACTTGCTTGACTACTAATTCAGAATCTCCATGCACCTGCAAGATCTTAACCTTCTTCTTCAAGGCCATTAACAATCCATGAACCAAAGCTTCGTATTCTGCTACGTTATTTGTACAATGAAACTGAAGTCTATGAGTAGCCAAAAACCTCTTACCTTTTAGGCTGATTAGCTCAAATCTTGCCCCAGCTCCTTGTTTTTTTTTGGACCCATTGAATCTCAAAGTCCAACAACCATCAGCTGCAAAGTTCCCTGCTTTTTTACTTACACTATTGTTGTTGGATAGCTCTTCAAAAGGCATCACTCCTTTTCCTTTGTGGTCTTCTTGGACATCGATTGGGACCATAGGAGTGGGATTAGTATACTTCTATATTTGTTTTATTGCGGCTTGGCATAAGCAACAGTCCAATTCTGAATGTGAAGCATTATGTACCCTGCACCAATTGAGCAAAAGTAACTCTTCAAAGTTCATTCTTCTTCCTAACTGAATCTGACCTTCAATACATTTTTTAATGAACTCTTGAAAACTGCCTAGCAAAGCCAGTTGATTATCCTCTAGATCATTATTACTTCCAGTTGGTTCACCATTGTCTTTAACTGGTTCCACTAGGGCTTCAACATCACTAGACTCTATTGTGAGGCCATGAGACATTGTATGCAACATGAGAAGCTCCTCTAAATCCAGTTCTTCAAGGGGAGCGGAAAGCATATAGTTACCCATACTTACTTCTGACACCAAAATTTCAGCAGAGGTTTTTTGATATTCTGTGATCATATACTTCATTTTGGGTTCTCTTTCAATTCTAATCTGGTTTGGCACTCCTTTCTAGGGAAGCCACATATGGGAGTGATCAATCAAAACATATCTATTCAAAGCATTGGTAAAGTCCCTTCCCAGGATTAGGCCATAAGCATCAAGAATGTCAGCCACCTATATATTGATAACTTGCTGAATTCTAGGATCAGAAGCAATATGCATGTGAATCATATTCAACTCTCCTACAACATTGACTTCAGTCATATCCAACTGTGTGACTTTCTTTTGAGAATTAGCAGGGGTGATACCCATAGCTCTATAGAAACCAAGGGGCATAACATTGGTTGAGGCACTAGAATCCAATAGACAATTATGCAAATTCTTGCCAAATACGCGAACAAAAATCAAGAATGGGGGGGTGTTTGTTTTCCCTTGAAACAGAGTTAAGGGAGTATCTACTTGAGCAACTTGAGATTTATCCTTTTCTTTCCTAGTATCTCTAGGGGGCATATGGTCTTGATTATGAGCTCTATTTTTCCCTCCTATTGGCTAAGAACTAGATACTTTATGGACATTCTTGCTAACTGATTTATTTTGCGACATGAAATTTGCATCATAAGAACCTAAGACTGCATTCCTAATGGATGGAACTCTTAATAGCTCAAATGCAGATAGATTTACCTTCAATTTTTAGAGTTCTTCAGCAACATACGTGGCCAATTGTTCTTCATTTAAATCAGTGGGGGTCTCCCTCGAGTATTCTACCATCTTTTCTTTACTTGCATCAGCATTCCTTCCTTTTGGTACATCAGCATGTCCTCCTTGAGATAAATATTGCCTGGAAACCAGGGGCAATGAGGGATTGTTGCTATCATTAGGGTCTGGAGGTGTGTTGAAATTATTCGGTGGGATAGAAGTAGTAAAGGGAACTCCAGCCTGTGGGCGCCTGTTTGGCAGTTCTCTTAAGTCATACCTTTTGACAGGTCTCTGAAAGGTTTGCACTTCTTCAATGTAAGCTTCTTCTTCATCTCTGGGACCATTACCGTTCACTGGAATCTCATCAAATAATTATGTCATTTCATCTCCATTGCATACCTGGTCTTCCTCTTCCTTCAACTGGTCAGATTCCTCTTTAGGTATATTCTCCTCAATTTGCAGAAAAGGAGCATGGTTTAATACCAACACTAGTGAATCATAAGGAATAGAGGGTACAATTTCTTGACTGCTCACATTATTCTCCACTTCGTACTAAAAGATCAAGGCTGTTGTTTGGAACTCTTGACAGTCTAACTTGGAATGCTAACTAGTCTTGTGGAGCCTACACCACCCTAATAAAGCAGCCTCAACTAGATATACATTGCCAGGAGGCTTCTCTTGATTAACTGGCTAACTGGCATACTGGTTGACAGGTTGATTAACTAGTTGATCCAATGGGGTGGGGACTCCTCCATTGTTGGGACCTATGTTCCAAGTCCTGTTCTATCCTGATTGTTGCCTTCTTTTGAATCCTTGTCCACCACTTGGTCCTCTGTCAAAGTTTTGACCTGATGATTGTCCTTTATCATAATTTTTTCTTCTGTCATTATTATATCCCCTATCATTGTTAAATCATCTATCATTGTTATACCCTCAGTCTTGGTTATATCATCTATCATTGTTGTATCCTCTATCATTATTGTATCCTCGATCCTAATGTTGTCCTCTATCAAAGTTTTGTCCTTGCAGATTCTCTCTATTCTAATTGGACTGCATGTTTCTCTGAGCAGCTTGCAACTGACTGTTCTGATTCCTCAAGTAGGTCACCTCCATATTCAACTTCTTTATTTGTTCAGACAATTCATCCAGTCTTTCCTTGTTAGGATTACTATATGAAGGTTGATTCGCATTATTCTAGGAATACCCTACTGTAGCATTGGCATTTAGTGACTCGTTCAAGACTTCAGAATTTTGTAGGTATGAAGGATAACTAGCCTGAGGCTGGATGTGCACGGGTTGATTCCCACCTTGCTAAGGGTAACTAATCATGGATAACACTTGTCCGCCAGGAGGTTCTGGGTGAGGGACCATAGGCAACTGGGATACCTGATTCATGATCGGAATATGGTTCGCAAAAGCTTGATTGAGAGCTGGAACTTGTCCAGGGTGAGCAACAGGTCCTAATGAGGGTAAAGGCCCAGAAAAATGTTGCCTTAGATTAGTGCTAACTTTCATAGCCTCAGCATATGCATCTAGTAAACTCTCAGGGGGGTTATTACTCCACTTCATAAAGGTAGCTGTCAAACTATCAAGTCCTTCGTAATAGACTTCTAGGGCAATGGGTTCATCAATAGCATAAGGGGTCTGTAATTTGGTATAGGCACGATGAAACCTATTGCTGAAAGATCCTATGGGCTCATTGACCTCTCTCTTCACATTAGTGAACTGACGGTAAAGCTCATTGGAACTAATGGGGATTCGAAACTTCTACAAAAAGGAAGCTTCTAACTCAGTCCAATGTTGGATAGATCCAGCAGGTAAATGGTTGTACCAATAGAATGCATCTTCCCCTAGTGAATAAGGAAATAACCTACATGCTACATCCTCATGGTTTATCCCTCTATCTTTAAGGCCAGTCTAAAAGATCTTGATGTGTTCCTCAAAAGTTCTATTTGGATCATTGATATGGAATTTTGAACAAAAGTGTTCAGGGTTTTTTGGCATGACATTGTAAACAGTGAAACTTAGGAGAGATGGGTTGGTTGCCAGGAAAGCCATTGGTGGAGGTGGGGGTGGTAATGGTAGATTTATGAATGGCTAAGGTTGTGGACTGGGAATGGCCTCAGACTCAAATGAACTCGATGAAGATGAGGATGATGGAGATGTGGGAGGTGGATGGGATGATGATGATGATGATTCCCTTCTTATGTTGGTCCTTCTTGACCTAGTGGGGTCTGGTAATTCCTGAAATTCTTCCTCTCCTGGAGCAGATCTTGTTCTTCTTCTAAATCTCTCAGGAGAGATGGCATTCAAAAATTGATCCAGCTTGCTTATTCGGGCCCTCCTTCTAGCACCAGTCCTGTTGATGGTGTTTTCTACACAACAACAACTCAGACAGAATATGAAATCATGTCTCTCTTGAAAGGTAAATCTCTATCAGCAAGCCTCAAGAGAAAACCCCAAGGTCTCTAGTGCCAGTTCTTGACAATGCATAAACAACTCAGTGACAAATGTGAAAATGTTGGTAATCACAATGGGACCTTACTACAAGAAAAATACTGAATCGATTCTATCAGATTCAACAAACTTGGTGATACTTCAATCCTAGATGTAACCCAATAATTAAAGAAATAGAAAAGGGTAAGGGTTTTAAAGAGATTTCTAAATCTAATATTACTCCTAAGATTAATAATGAAAATAACTAACACTCGAAATGGACCAATCCTTCAAAACTGATCTCTACTTGACCCAGAAAAATCTGCAATCTTACAGAGAACAGTGCAATCTTATGAGGTGTTAATATTTTCAAATCATAAACATTCATTCAAATAACCCTATTGTAGTTAAAATGAACAAATCCTCACAATCAAACTAAGGGCACTGAATATGTAGCCCAGGCTAAATTTTTAAAGAAACTAACAATCAGTTGGTTGTGAAAAGTATGGACTGAAGGATTGTTGTAACATTCAAGTATTAAATCACAAACATTATTAAGTCAAGTCTAATCTCAGTATTAACCTTCTCAAAGCAATTTTAAAGATAGAATAAAAAGAACTATGCAAAACAAAAGAAAACAAGTATGGCAAAAAATCACAATATCATTTCTTGTATTCAAATTGTTCACTGTAGCAACAATTCTAGCTTTATGTTACAATATTTGCTTGAGGGAAACTACCTGCTAACTTACTCTACTTCTAACTAGCTCTGCTCTATATCAATCTCTATATTCTGGTTACAAATTCTAACCTTCTAACCCTTTACAAATGAGGCGACATGCCCAATAAATAGAATTCCCCAGGAACCCATCGGCCAGGCAAGGGTTTCGTAGTAATAACTCGGCACAACCATCCGGCCAAGAGAGTCTTCGAAATGGGTCAAATAGGAATTAAATGCATGTCCCGTCCAAGTCAGTCTGAGATCCACAGTGCAGTTCGGCCCAATGCATGGGAAGATAATAGGGAAGAACAAATCGCGCCGCAGCCTATCATGAACTCCCTTCCCTATTATCCATATTCAAACCCAGTACTTCATGAACTTTCAAGAACATCCCATCCAGGCAAGCTACTGGTGGCAAGGGAAAAACCCTAAGTCATCTTTCGATGGATGCAATCTCATCCCTTGAGTGTTTGACCGACTTATCCCAATCTACCTTATACGCCAAATACTTATCAATAATTGCAAGGTAGGTGGCCGCATCATCCATCTGGTGCTCAAAAACAAAGCCATCATCAAGTGGTGCATAAACATCATGCCACCACTCTCTCAACTATTCCAATCTCAAGTACTTGGGCACGATCTTCCTTCTTCCTGTCATTATCTCAAAGAAAGCAATGCAGCCATTGTAGACACCAGCTAGGGTGTCATCAATGTGTCTTCTCTATTTGTAAATCTTTTTCAACACTTTCTGCCTGATCTGCAATGCTTCAAACCACTCCCATGGTTCGGTAGCTCTGGAGGAAGGAAGAATTCCATTACTCACTAATTTGTCCAGGGTAAATTCCATTATAGTTCTAGTTTTCTATAGAAGAAGATCCATATCTTCCTATCTTGTGCCAACACCTGCTTCAACCACTCAGTTTCCCTAATAGCATCCTTCCCTGTTGATAGGACTTCCTTAATAGCTTCATCACCCTTTATTTTCACCCCTGTCAACAAACTCATAGTGGCGAGGGTGGAAGCTTTCATCTTTTCTAACTTAGTGATGGTCTCTTGAGGTAGAGGATTTGTAGCAAAGGAAGAAAGGTTAATGGATTGCAGGGGTTTCATTAATTCCTCCAAGCATTTCCTAAAATTTTCATTCTCTTTCTTTAGTTCCTACTTGGTCTTCATTTCCTTCCTCAATCTACTCAAAATAACTGCACTAGAACCCTGGTAATCCTCAATATCCTACTCAACAGATGTAGGCCCAAGATTAAAAGTCTACACATTAAAATTATTTCCAGCCACTTTATCTTTGTTTTTATCTAAAAAAGGGGTAGCAATATGAACAACCTTGTTATGCGCCTCATCTCTTTCAACTCTCAAGATCACTCTAGCCTTATTTTCACCTTTTTCCTTTCCAGTCTTAGCTAGTAGCGAATCCCAATCAGTGGACTATCCTCCACAACCACCTATTTTCTATTTATTTCTCTGTCAAGCCATTCAGTGACACTAGAATCCAATTGTACCTCAGCCTGCTTCTCCTCCTACTGATCCTGAGGTGCCTCCTCACTGAAATTATGTTTATCAGGAGTCTCATCCCTATTCCTTTCCTCTTCGATGTGTTCTTTCTCATGTTCAGGTGATGGGATCTTTTCTGCCTCTTCTTCCCTTGGAGGAGATTGAACTTATTCATTTGTGACTAGAGATCCTGCATATGCAACCAAGGGAGATTGCATTACCTTTTCAATATTGGCCTCTACACTATAAAGCTCACCTTCATGGAACTCCTCTTCCTTAGTGTTCAAATGATCTTCAACATTTTCCCCCTCACCTGGTTCACCCTAAGTTTCATGAGCGGTAGGAACATCATCATGTTACTCCTCATGAGAAACCACCGAAGGGAGATCAGCCTTAGGCACACTGTCCCTAGGAGGAGTCCTAGACCTCCTTATATATACTTTGGAATTCTCCCCTGAACTTTCAACGTTTACCACCAATGGGGAAATTTCTTCTTCTACTACCTTGGAGCTTGCTCTCTCTGATAATTTTAAAATTCTCTTCCTTTTGGGTATAGGATCATTAGCCTCAGGACTCTGCTCGGACTTCCTAGTCCTTTTCCTCTTCTTGGCCTTTGGCCTTCTCTATTTTTCTGCTTCATGGGCTTCTTTTCCTGGAACACCTTTAGACTTAACTTTGACAGGAGAATCTAGCTTGCCTTTACCTTTAGGATCTTCCTGCTTTGTGGACTCCTTAGAAGTTGAATGGGGATCCAAATCTCCCATTATCGCATAGGTGCATTGCACACCATTAGTTTCCAGTTCCCACAGCTTATGCTTTAGCCACATCCTAGTGAATTTGAGAACTGGATCCACTAGTTGTTTCAATTTTGTCTTTTCCTCCTCTAACCAATCCACATCACCAATTGGTTTGTCTTTTATGGCCTCATCAGCATGATCCTGAATTAGGTTTCCATCATCCTCTAGTTGATTGGGAACTGCCTTCACATTATACAATCGAACTGACTCAACTAGAAGCTGGGAGAATTTCTTCCTTCTTAGCTCAAATTCATCACTGCAGCTGGCCCAGTAGTCCTCCAAATTCACCTTATCACTATATTCTCTGCTGGCCTTCTTTTGAGCCTCTCCTGTGATGTCAAATCTGGATCTCTTGGAGTGGAAAGACAAGCCAAGAGTACTCATTTCTTCTTTAAAAGATTGGGCAGAACCAATGGAAGGACATACCTCTCCAGTGCCAATCCTGAAGGGAAAATCTCCACCAAAACAAGTCTTATGCTTATCCTTCTTGACAATAACATCAAAGTCACAGATCTGCCTATTGACTTCTAGCAATACAATGTGATCAGTGGGGTACCTTGGAAGTCTGTATGGAGCCCTTTGGCAGCCATCAATCTGAATGTAGGAGAAGGTTGGGAACTGAATAAACCATGCTCCATATTTCTTGATAAGTTCTTTAGCCTGGTCTAAAATCCTTACATGCTCTTCCTCCTGAAGCATTCTAGTGATATACATTGTGAATGCATCATTTTCCCTCCTATAGTCTGAGCTTCCTAAATACAACTAAGGGAAAACTTCATAAATGATATCCTGTCTGAAATTTCCTTTTGTATTCAATCCTCTGTAGAGATGGAATCTAGCAAGTGCATAGACCAAATATGAGGTCATTGTGAAGGTCTTTGTCTATAACACATTGGACAATTGCTTGTGAATTACTTGGCTAATGACCCCTGCCCAATGGTAGTCAATTTTCTCTTGTTCCATCCTTACAATGGAATGGCACATCCAATTCTCAAATGTACTAGCACTCCTCAGTCCAACCACCCTGCTAAGAAACGTGATGGAATCATAGTATTCCTTCTTGAATTTTTCTCTAAACAGCGGCTTAGGCAACTTGGAATAGTGTGACTTGGGCTTCTCCAGCCAGGAATTGATAACCTGCTGTGACTTCACGGTCTATTCATCATAGAATTCCTAAGCTACCTCAATGGTGAATCCCACCACATGAGATCGTTTTGGCATATCAAAGCCTTGGGCAATGGAGACCGGGTTGAGATTTGCAACAAATCTCCCTTGAGGACCAATTATCCTCTGTGTGTTATGATCATAGTGCCTAGCGCACTCAATGACCAACTCATAACATTGCACCATAGAAGGGAAACCAGCAACATGGGACAAGCCTGATTCCATCATCCTTCTAGTCACCAAAGGAGGATCCTCAGCTTCCATTCTTTCTTTAAACTCTTCATAGTCCCAAAGGCCAACGTTTGTATTAGTGACTTCTTACCAGACAAAAGTGATCTTACTCTCAGGGACCTTGCTCTTAATGTCCAGCTTAATCCTCTCTGGATTAGACAATGAGGAACCAGTTGCTGCCTTGCTTGATTCAGCCTGTATTCAACATGAAAACATAATAAAAACCATAGGAAAGAGTCATGTTAATTCATCAAAACACCGTTATAATGCATCTCACATAGTTAAGGTGTTATTAAATCTCATATGAAATGATCACATCAAATTTCAGGTTTCAAGACCATCCGCGGAATCTGGGCCAGAGAGGAATTTCGAGAAATTCCAGACCGATCGGATTCCAACAGAATAAAAAAGAAACACCTACTTAACCATTAAACTTGATCATTTTTCATCAATAAACCACATGGGAGATCATAAGATAGCATGAACAAATCATAAAATTCATTGAAAATCATTAACACATCATGTTGTTCCACATTCCTTTATATTTTATCAACTTTCAGAAAAATTTGCCAGAGACGAATTCCCGTGAAGAACGAGCCAGATAGGAGACTTCAAAAAATCAAGGAGATGGCGAATTTCGAAGAAATTCGGACTCGACAGAAACCCGCGAAATCAGCAAAATTCTGAACCAATGGAGATTCCCGGAATGAGGGTTTCGGCAAGAGTCAATCATCTCACCGAGAAGTCTTGGCGACTTCCGGGAGTCACGCCAAAGGATGTCATTAGAATAGGTTTCGCCAAGACTGGGTGGTTTTGGTGTAATGTCTTTGCAAAAAGGGATATAGAAAACATATCGGCCAGACTCATGTTTTTTGGTATGAGGTCTCAGTGAAGCTGCGGTATCTTGCCGACTAGCAATACGTTTGAATTCTGCCAGAGGTCTCACCGATTGCACAGTGTTTCACCAATACAAAGTCCCATCAGCATAACCTCTTGCCGACATTATGAAGTCTCCCCGACAAAATATCTGAGCTAGCCAAGAAAAGAAGGCTTCATTATAAATTCTTGCCGACTGTCGGTAGTCACACCGAAAAATGAAGGTCTCGGCAAGAGTTGTGATCTCGCTGAAGGGTCTCAGTGAAGCAAATGGATATCGGTATAACTAATGGAGCCCGCTATGATCTCTTGCTGACTAGGGCTTGTCTTGCCGAAGGCATATATGAAAGTGTATGTCGATGAGAGATTTTCTTGCAGGGTGAGGTCTCAGGGAATCCTCTTTGTCTCACCGACAGACACAAGAGACCTTATCGGTGTGAGAAACGATACTATCACAGCGATCAAATATGAACTTAGGAAGGTTTCTCAGTGAAACACAAGGTGATCAGTATGACATCTCCCCGACCTTGAAGGGTCACAATGATGGAAATTCGGAAGGCACAGAGAGTCACGATTTCACCCAGACACTGAACCAATGCAGAATTTTGAAAGGTTTAACTTAGGATAAGTCGGGGATGGACCTTTCATAGGTTTTTCCTTGTGTTTCAGGCCCGTTTTAATATGAAATAACGTAGAATGTCATTACCCCATTTTGAAACCCTACTCATCTGTCATTAGCACATAGGCAAGCTCAGAATTCAATTGTTTCAACTGCTAGGTCACCACTAGGGTTTACTAATTACTCTCAGGCAAGATTCATCAAAATGCAGATAGACACATGAGCTCAAAACTCACCTAGGAGATGACAAACAACGCAACACCGAACAACCCTAGAATGAAATGATCAAACACATAGGAATTAAAATCCCACAGGCTCACAAAACATCAATGTTCCATTCATAATTCTCAACCAAAGGCAGGGCAATAAGAACATACCATTGTGATGCAGGAATTGATCTTAGAAGCAGCAAACGTGAAGCCCAACGGCGCCCACAAAGAACAGAGGCGAGAATGCACAATAAATCACCACCAAATCAATTAATTCAAACCCAAACACCCCAAAACAAAGTCAATCAGTTGTAGGAAATCACTCCTCAGCTCAAACGATGGCAAATAAGAAGCAGGATGGCATAAAAGACCTCAGAATCAAGTTAAATACATCTCTCAGAACACACACGGAGCCATTAATGCAGTCGGTAAGACAGCCAGAGAAGGAATTCGGGAATCCGATGACAGGGAAAAATCTGGGAAAATCCAGCCCACGCAGAAATCCGCAAAGATCAAAAATCCCCGAACAACCAGGGTCCAGCCCGAGTCCGAGTGGGATCCGGGAAAATACGACCAGGGTGGGAAATCTCGAATCCGAGCAAAAGCCGAAATTCATCCAGAAATTAGGGCTTTCAATGCATAACCTAGGGAAACACCTAGGAATTCAAAATAAACATTAAAGCACATGCCTAATTATGACAAAACCTCAAAAAGAAAGGGCCAAGAAACCAAAACCGAAGAGAAAGAGGGACCCTGCTTCCAGCGGGGCGTGTGTGCAAAAACTGCACAACAGGAGAGACAACTGAGAGGGGGGTGAATCAATTGTCACATAATACTTAAATATTTTCAAACCTTATTTAACTCAATCACAGATCTAATTAATAAACAATAAACCATAAACATTCAACACATCAGAAACATAGAGAACACTAAGATTTTTTTACGTGGAAACCCTAATAGGGGAAAAACCACGGTGGAGGTTAGTTGACAATATTATACCCTGTTAAAAGTATAGTGAGAAATAATGGGAATGCACATGCATTCAGGCACACTGCCTAGAGCTCACTACTCAAATACAAAATAGGACTCATTGTCCAAAGAAAATTTTGGATTAAAACCATCCAAATTGTGAACTGAGAAAATAGCTTCTACACAAGCCTGATTACAGTTCTAGTTAGGCACAAAAAAACCTTATTCACTCTTTGATCAAACTTCTTCACACTCTGCTCTTCCATCAAATGATATTCACACATACACACATGGTAGCACACAGAGCACACTTTACATCAATGAAAAAATCGGTCTTATATATCTGCAACATGAGATTACATCAACAACTTAGTTGGCCAGAGATATAAAACATATTTTCAATGTCAGCCCAAATTTACAAATAAATTTTCAATGCATATCCACCAAGGTCAACCACAACATAGTGGAGACCCAAATTAACAACTCCAACACAAAAATACTTCAATTAATTTCACCTTGAAGATCCACCACATGTTGCACCCATCATGTCAGCTAAGAACATGAAAATTTGAGCATATAGAGAAAAATCTTTGACCATGAGCACATCGATCAATTTGGACATACCACAAAGATAGATCACGATCTAGAAACATCCATGAACACCAAGAAACAACAAAGAAACATCTGCAACAACTAGAATTACCAGAATTACATAAACTTTACTCATAAATACTGATAGAACCCACAAAAATATTGTTAGAACACAACTGTTCACAGCACGATCAATTATTCACGTGGACCTATGAAACTTCCAGAGGATGGACTAGATACACTCAACAGAAAACCATTTAATCCACAAAAATTTATCTCCAATGTACAAAACAAGACACCTTCATGACCTTCAGAGTTCCACTGGGAACCTAGAACACTTTCTTCTACAATTTTCTCAATATCCTCGACATATACAACCTTCAATACATCAAATGCTAATAGTGTTAACATCAATGAAAACCACATATCAGCTACACAACCACAACATCCAACAAGCTCCACAAAATTATTACTAGGATCCATATCCAACGCTTCCATAAATCATAGGCTATCAAATTCCAATATTTTATAGGTAACCCATGAACCAAAATAATCATAGGCTAGTGAAGTTTGATATTCACTAAGTGAGCTTTGACAAGAAACAACACAAGCTAGTGAAGTTTGATATTCACTAGGTCAATTTTTTTAATAGTAATAAATGAGAAACACACAATGACTAGTGAAGTATGATATTCACCAAGATAATTCTTATGTCAATCATACCAAGAATTATAGTCCCAATAATTTTGATAAGGTGCTACAAAATGATCAATATGTCAAAAATGCATCATAAAGCTCAACACATGTGAACAAAGTGAAGCACATAATGAAATACAAGCCCCCACCTTAAAATAGTTATTAATGCCAATCGAGATAAATTTCCTTTAAGGTAGAAAAAATAATATATACAACATGATAAGGCCATGAGAGCTTATTGGAAAACCCTATGCTAATGATATGTTCCCAACAAAACTAACTCATGATAAGTAGTTACCCCCAAAACAAAGCTACATAATTAATAAGAAAAATATAGCACATAAGGGATCCACAAATATGGGGTCATTATAGACTAGAGATAATATATAATATTATCATGCTCAAAATCAAAATCATTCCCCAAATGCTTGTGGAATTATGAACATAATGGAGGAATAACACATGAAGACAACAAAGCTTTTGGTTCGGCATGGAAGAGCCCTAAATGTCTCAATGCCTTGCATCATTCCCAAAAGAAAGTACTAGACAAAACTGTTCACAACATAAAGATGAGTGGAGATACAAGTAGACAAATGTCATGATAGATTCATTTTCTTTGTATCATTATGTCAATGAGAAAAATAAGGGTCATCCAAAGAAGAATAAAAAAAAATACACAAAAAGAAGCACATCATGACAAATCACATCACATGCAATAAAACACACAAAGACACACAAGAGGTACTACACATGTGAGCCAATCTAAAGAAAACTATTTGTATCCCAATATTGCTCATCATAAATGGAAGGTGAAAAATACACTAAAGGAACTGCAACAAGTACAATACAAGGAGAAGCACTGGGTTCAATGCATGGTGGATCACTCTCCTCAAGAGGATTATCATTGTTTCCCCCATCTAAATTCATTGATTTAGAAAACATAAGAGATAATTCGTTATGGTCTTCTTTTTGTTATTCTATATTATCTTCTTCTTCACTATCTGAATGTATCACAATAGGCTACATGGTAGTGCTATCAACAAGATTATGAGAAATATCATTTTTATGAGCCTCTTTAAGTCTTTTCTTAGGCTGAGATACGTAAGGTTCGACTTCATGGTTTGGTGAAGGTGGTGGAGTGGATTCAAGTGATGATGAGGATAGATAGGTGGGAGGTATTTTATCAGGATTGAGTTGGATGGATGGATGATCATTAGGAAAGATGTTATGCTCTGCAACAATTTGATGAGCCATAATATGACATCTTCATTTAAACTCTTTTATAATTTTATTTCTTCTCACACAAGTTTTAGCTTTTGAAGGGGTAATTGAGGTGTTTCCCAACATTGGTCTCTTTTCTTCCTTTTTAGGAGGAATCAAAGGGACCATCACTAGAGAGACCATTAGGCTCTTTAGTTTCATCCAAAAGAATTTTTTTTGGAGGCACAAATTTAATTACATGATCATCTCTTGGCCTTTTATAGGATGGAAGAGGTGGAATCACAACATGCTAGGTGCTTGGGAGAGGATACTTATTTCAAACTAAGGTTTTATTGTGCTTATAGCACACACGCCCTATTTGGAACATGGACCCTCTCTCTTTTTTCTTTCGTCGGGTCACTTTTTCCTTTGCCTCATTTTGCATGCCCCTAATTTTAAGCCTCAAGATGGTTAGGGACCCTAAAGTCATCATTCTCAATTGACTAAAATTCATCACCCTAAATTTTCTAAGTCTTTAGCTTTTATAGGATTTCCCTGGTATCCTCTAGCTCCTATGGCTCCGGCCTTATGGGCTTCCCCTTACGCATAGCTATCATGTCTTCATTGTTTCATCAGTAGCTAACCTGAGATATTTGTGCACATGGAGGGTCCCACACCCTTTATGGTAGTCATCTTTCTATTGCTCATCGATGGCGAAGCCTAGACATCTCTTCGTAGTGTGAGCTCTGCCTTTCCCATCGTTGGCCCATCAAAATTTATGCCCAACTACCCTGTTGGTTGTCATACCTACATTTATTGTGGGTAATTAATGACCTCTTTCCTATAAATAAATCTACCTGACCTATCATTTTCACCTTTTTCCAATTGGGAAATTTTCAAAGAAAGCAATATTCACACCCCCTGCACCTGCACGAGCTATTGAGGGATCTGAGACTCATCCTTCACCAAAATTCTTTGTGCCTCCCAGGTATATCCACCACCAGCCACTCAAAACATGTCTTTTTTTAATAGGGTTATTTTAAATTAATTGAAAATCTTAAGAGGAACCCCCTAATTTCACCCATCAATCATTTAAACTAATATCCCTGCACCCTAAATCATTCAAAAACCTAGCTAAAACACTCAAATGATGCCATTTTAAGCAATATGGAACTTTACCTCATCGACGTTATTCTTCACAGGGCCTTGACTCCCTTGTGGCCTGCAAGCTCCTCGTCACCATTCCCAAGCAAAAACCCAAATGTTGAAACACTTATGCAAAAAACTCAAAAGATTGAAGTCCTTGCGAGCTACCACATGTGGGCGACCCTCATTTCATAGTTGTTCTCAAATGGCTTATCCTTTCCAGCATCCCACATATCAAGTTGCACCAAAACCGCCTCCATCGAACTCCAAAACGCCAAGTCTTAGCATGCAGAATGTTCCTTGTGGGCTGCCACTCATGGATCACCACCCCATGGATGTCATTCCTTTAATGTCAGAGTCAAAGCTCCTCCTTGTGTCATGGTTCCCACTACCCTAACTGGCCATCCACCATTTACAATAGCAAATCTAAGATGAGTTTTTATTGCAAGCCTTTGTCCACCCTTTTTTGTCATCCGAACACCTTTCCCCAACAGCTAACCCATTGCAACTACCCACTTCATGGACTCTGCAGACCTCCTCTCTATCCCAAATGATCAAACGAAAATGTAAAGTTAAAACCCTTATGCAAATAAAATGTCTGTGAGGGTTTTTCTGCAAACTACCCTACCTTTGTCACCACTTTAAGCATTAGAGGAACCCCATCTACCTGCATTGCAGACCCCACCAAGACCTTTTCCCTTCAGGCTTAATTGAAAACCAAGTTCATGTGATTTGCAGGCCTTTCCTTGTGGCCCAACGCTTATGGCCCACCATTATCCAATTGTTGCTTCAAACGGTCATTCCCCCTCTTCTTCCCGTGATACAGACTCTGCACTCTCCCGTACTGTCCAAACTCATCCAAAGAAAAATGATTAATTTAAGTGCTTTGTGGACCGCTCCTTGTGGATCATTGCATGCAGATTGTCATCCTATCTTTTCATTCCCCAATGGCCTTCACATGATGGTTGTCTGCCAATTCGTCCCTACACGCCACAAAGGAACCAAAATAAAGGAGGTCAACTTGAACCATCCTGACCACCTGTAGATCTCACACTATGGGATTCCCCTTGCAAGCCGTTGTGCCCTGTTTGTCATTTCTCAATGGTAGAACCTTGAATGTCCATGAGGCCTCCTACCTTCACTCTCCTCAAACCCACATGAGCCTAGTGATCAATCAAACGATTCAAAGGACTTTATAATTGGCCCCCTCACCTCACGTGCCAAATGCCTTTTTGAATACCTCGACCGAGTTCCCAATGTGGAAATTTGAGTGCGGGTGACTGTCTGCAAGCCACCATGACCCTAGTGTCATCTTGCTCCCGACTGCTCTTGACGGCTCCCAACCTAAGGAAACCCACATCCTTGGGCCCGCATTCTTCAATTTGATCCAAACAAGCTTTGAATGATGAATGATAATGGATTTTATGATCTCTTGAAGATGAATTGTCGGATCTAGCCTTCATTTTGTAGGATTTGACTAACACTCCCCTAATTTCTTATGTGAATGCACTTACTACGTCTTTGCATGCAAGATTTATGGAATTTGTTGTAGGACCATTGGGGAAGTCTATTGAGAAAGAGAAAGGAAAGAAACCTAAAAAGGCACCAAGAGGGAAAGAGGAGAAAGATCAAATGAATTACCAATTCCATGGGGTGGAGTGCATCTCCAAAGTCACTTCCACCTAGGATTCAGTATCAGACACCATCCTTGGGCATGTGGATATAGATAAATTCTGGTGAAGGGTCATGATCAACCCTACAACTAAAAAATGTATGAAAGATAAAAAAGAGTAGCCTCGCTAAGGTAATTGGCTTTCCACCTATGCTTGTAGCTACAAAACTAGTGATGGTATGCAAAGAGTGATACCACAGCAGCAAAAAGATCAAACATATGATGGTAGAGTGTTGGAAGATTTGTCTGCCGTATCCATAGGCCAGACATTCCATATTCCTACATTTGATGTCATGGAGGAAATAGAGAAGGGATATGCTGAGAATATGTGGAAGGCAGACCCCCTAGGATGCAAGAAACTGATCAACCAGCATTGATTGAAGGAAAAGAGGGGCAATGCTACTAAGGTCCCCCAAGAGATATTTAGGAGTGACTTCCACGAGGAGTATCATGACTTGGTTACCTTGTTGAGTAGAGTTATGGGCCTCCTACTACTACTTTCTTTCAGGAGTGTATGTTCTACTTTATTGAAGAGATCATCCATGGTAAAAAAAAATCCACTGGGTGAAGATGATCAATGACAACATACACAACTAGCTCATGGTTGTGAAGAAAATGTCCCAGTTCTACACGACCTCCTACTTGGTGTACCTCCTAGCAAAACCATTCCCATACAAAGGCCTCTTTTTCGCTAATAATTTGAATCTAGGGAGAGGAGAACTCAAAGTATACGACCACTACCCTTAGCTACAATATAGAAACTTCAAGAAAGAGTATCAGAGGGTAAATGATGCCTTCATTGGGCATATCATCTAACTCTTGGGAGGATAATTTGAGAGAAGAGTGTCTCATAGTGCTAGAGCTTTCATTTAGTGGTTTGGGTATTTGTTTATACAATTCCCAAAATTTACATACATCAGAATAGAGGGATTCTCTGAAAGGCCCTACATACTACCAAGATATCCCAATGACCAAATGATCTTGTTGGAGGTCTCCAGACAATTGTAGAATGCCCATATCCCTTGACATTTGGGCAAGGAATGTATGTTGTTCTTGCTGCCCAATGTGCAAAATATTCAAAAAAGGAGATAGTGGAGTACAATTTGGGCCTTCACACAGCCCGACCAAGAATGGACTCGTATGGGAAATTGAAGAAACAAGTTGAAAAATAGTATGCTCATCGGCCCCATATTGAATACTTTTGGGCCAATTTCCAAGATGACAAGGAAGTGTGCATGAGGAACTACATTTGAATGACAACCCAATTTGTAAGATCAATAAATTTATTTCCAGTGCCTGATCAAATTTTGGAAGAGGAGGATACCATTATTGATGAAAGGTTCAATGTTGTGGCCAACTTTCTATTGCCATTGATAGATTGGACTGAGGAAGAGGTCAATGACCTCAATATAGTAACACGACTAGTTGAAAATAGAACAAGGCAATGGGTAGATGTCCAAATTTCCTAGCTTAAATTATAGGGTGTAGTGTTAACATATGGTGAGCTTAAATATGAGATCAAGAGCGAAACTTATAGTGGAGCAACTGTTGCCCCAATAGAGGAAGCACCTAAATTTCCTCTGGTAACAAGATCAAAGAAGAGGAAGGATGTGGCTAAGTGCCATCCTAAACACAAGATATACACTCAGAAGGTTGCAAATGGAGAGTCCCCATAGAAAGCAAAGAAAACAAGAGGATTCATCAATGAAATACCCACAATTGAGGATCCTTAGCATGAGGAGGAGGAAGAAGCTAAGTGACCACAATCACCACCTACCACCTCTAATCATGTCCCTATTGCTACCTTTGCAACTCCTCCACCTCCTGTGTTTCAAGCGCTACCTATTTCCTCTCCACCTATCATGGACATTTTAGTCCACCTCGCCTACAGCCCTGATAATGGTACTAGATTCCCCTTCAGCCACAACATCCCTATTTTCATCTGCCTCACTGCCTCCTCCACTAACCACTCTCTCTACTCCAATGCCTATATTTACTACAACCACTATGCCACCACTCACCTTTCTAGATGCTTTTGTAAAATATATGCAAGGAATACCTACTAATATCTCTAGGGTGATAATGAATCCCACAGTTCATGCCTTCATGGCCCAGATTATTGTTGGACTACCTATTCCTCTACCACCTACAAAGCCACCAAAGATGGAGGACACCATGTAAATCTTCAAAGAAATGGAGAAATTTCAAAGGGAGGATGCAAAGGGAATAGTTGACGAGTCTAAGGATCCCTTCAAAGATGATTACTTCAAACATCCAAAGGGAATATTAAACATAAACTTTGACAAGGTGGTGTCAGATGAAGAAAAGTCACACTCTTCTGAAGAGGATGTTGAGGCTCTCAATGCCAAATATATCATAGAAATCTTAGATCAAGAGTTAGAAGAGGAGTTGTCCCAGCAACTCAAAGGGATAGGTGAAAAGGTTGAATCTGATTCGAAAAGGTAGCCTTCTGAAGAGAAAGATGTTACTGATGTTAACATGGAGATATTAGAAGAGCATCCACTGATATGTCAAGACAAGGGGGCCATCCCTGAAGAAGAAGTGCCTCCCAAAAAGGAAGGAGAAGAGAAAGAAGTAGAAAAGGAAGAAGATAAGAAAGAAGATGATGCACCAAAGAAGAACCTCAATCCTAAGGACCATGCTGAGCTCGAGCATCCAGAAAAGGAAGTACCTCAAAGGAATGATGCCACTAAAGAGAATATAGCCTCCACTAGGTTGGATAAAGAAAAGGCTATACATATTGAGGACTCTAAAAAAGAAGAAAGAATAGAGCAAGAAGCCCTATGCCATGAAGAATAATAGCCCCAACATGAGCAAAGAGAGGAAGGTGATCATCAATCACCAAAAGGGGAAGCTCAAGTGCCTGATTGGCTAGAGAGGCAACTACAAAAGAAATCCCCTGCTCTCATTGATCCAAAAGCTAGACTTGAAGCAATACTAGCTAGAGTGCAAACGAAAACAAAGAAAGAAAAGAAGCCAAGAATTTGTTCCCATATTACAGTTGAAGCCTCTGGATTGAGAATGATACAAATTGCTACCCCAGTGCCAAACAAGGGTGAGGGAGATAGTTATAATATATCCACCATCAATTTGGGCCCAGCAACCAAAGAATAGAAAATTGATGAGTTTAAGGGGTCGGTGGCGACCATCGTGCAACAAATGAGTAAGGTTCAGTCCTCTAAAGAGGAATTAAAAGCACAAGTGGTAGATCTCACTACTTATATTTAGCAATGGATATCCTTGGAGGAAGAGACCCTAACCACATCATATGTGCCCCCTCTTCTCTCCCAAGAAGAGCTCAATAGAATGGATAAAATGAATAACTGGACCAAGGCCACAGTGGATTGGTTCCAATGAGTGCTCTACAATGGCAACATGGGCATCTGTCATGCTGCTCAAATATCTAATAAATTTTGAGATTTGTAGAAGTAGCTAGAGGCCATAGAGAGGAAATCTCATGGGTTCACTAACCTATACAAGATCATGTATCTTAAGTTTGAGGCCATTCTTAAGATGCCTGAAAAGACATGGTAAAACGAACTAACGCTTGTAAAGGATGATCACTAGCTAGTAGAGACATGGAAAATGGGGTTGGATCATAGGAGGGAGGTCTTGGAAAGGGTGTTGCATGAGGCTGAACTTGACCTCGAATGGGTTGTGGAGCATAAAACAGACTGTAAAGACTATCTCAAGATGATGACCGATTATGATATGCCCACCCTAGAGCTGGATCTAGAGAAAATCAAGCCATTCTTCCATAAGAAGATGGAGCAAGGGGAAGTAGATGCGCTATCATTATATTTGATGGACTTCGTTGCAAGGGAATTCACTTAGTCTGAGTAGGTAATCAAGGCCATGCCAAGATGCACAAAGCACTAGGAGCAGATCAAAGAGAGATTCAAAAGGCTAACCTTTCAAGTCCTCCAATCAGACCATGGAATGGAACAAGCTCCAAGCTTTAATTGGAAAATTTTTGGAGTATGCCACTCTTCAGAAAAATGAAGGAAAGCTGGTGATTGATGATGAATTTATGATAGTATAGCTAGAAAAAGAAGGCAGTCACTAGAAGACAAAATTGCTACAGTGTCAGAGCCACTGGTGGACAAAATAGGAATGAGACAAAGATGTATTTTATAATGTTATATTTTGGTGTAGTAGGTGAAACCCTAATGTAAAATGAATTTGGGCCACATAATGAAAGTAAATCCTAGTCCTTCATTTCACTTTTAGAAAACTATAAATAGGGATCTCCTCTCATTTTCAAAGAGAGATTGAGTTGTTGTGTAAAGACATGCTGCAGAAATTTCAATAGAATTACATTGTTTTGGCGGATTCTTGTGTTTCTAACATGTTGCATGATTCATCTTCTCAAATTTAGAATTTGGTTTGTTGTTCTAAGTGTTTAAAGCAACTTTTAGTAGTTTAGTTCATGTTGCACATTGATAGTGAAGAATTTTATTGTGTTGATGTGTTCCATGTTCATGCTTTTTGGTGTTTGTTGATGATGAAAAATAGTGTAAAGATAGTATGAACATTAACTTATTGTTGCAATTAAAATTCATTTGTTTTCCATAATTTATGGTGAATGTATAGTTGAAAATATGTAGACCTTAGAAGATAGCACTAGTTTCATGAGACCGTTAACTGCTTTGGTTAAGTGGAAATTAGTTTTAGGAAGGTTGTCCATTGTAGCATCCTCCATTGTCGTTGTTCATCATTAGTAGCAAGTCTAGTAATTCTTCTATCCCTTTTCCCTTTTGAATTTTCTTTGATGTAGAGGTTAGGATAAAGTTCCAACATCATTGTAAATCCAAATCTGATGTTAGACATGGAGTTTTAGACTGTTGTTTTGAACTTGCAGCAATTGCACCTCACTTCTAGAATTTCACAAAACTTCATTTGAAGATCCAATTCCCTCCCAACTCAGTAAACTTTCCATGCCCTTTGTGATTACGAACAAATCACATCAATCAACTAAACTATTTTTGCAAGTCATGACCTGACACCCAAGAGACCTCAAGATAATTTTCTACAACTTGCTTGTAGGAAGTTATCTTTCAAGAGAGGTAGTGCATTTGTATGTTGCCTATGTTGAGAAGTGCAAAAACACCCATCAACAAAACTGGTGCTAGAAGGAGGGCCACCGTTTTGCTAAGCTGGATCAAATTGGTTACTTCTCCCTTGAGAGACTCCAAAGAGTATTAAGATATACACCAAATAAAGGGGGATTCTAAGAGCTGACACCCCCTACCAAGGCTAAGAGAGCCAAGAGAGGGGAAGCATCTGCCTCAGCCTCATCCACTCATCCCACTTCACCTCCATTCTCATCTCCTCCCATCCATTCACCCCACTTCTCTCCTTCACTTTCGACAACACCTTCCTCTTCCCAGCCACTCCAAACTGCCTTCCACCTCTTCACTTTCCATAGCTAGGGCATTGCCCCTCTCCTAGCACATCACATCCAAGGTGCTACCCCAACTACTGCTACTCCTTTGCAGCCTCAAGTAATTGTAGCATAGCCAGTCTAGCCTCCACCTCCTATCATGGTTTGGCTAGGTATAAATAACCCATCCCCTCTGTCCTTCAATTACTATCATGATATGCCAAAGAATCTGAAGGGATTTTTCAATAAGTTCCATCCTCGTGATTTACAAAGAATAGCTGAAGAACATATCAAAAAATTTCAAATGGCCTTGAAGCACATGCAAATAGATCATGAAGAAGTGGCTTGAAGGCTCTTTCCCTACTCTTTGGGGGAAAAACCTTTTATTGGTACATCAATTTTCCGACTGGATCTATCACCACTTGGAATCTATTAAAGAATGCATTCCTATAGAAATTCAAGATTTTGATCAACCCTTCTAAGTTGTATCAGTAGTTCATGTCCATTTCAAGGGAAGTTAATGAACCAATCGGTTCCTTCAATGATCAGTTCCATCGTGCTTACATGAGGTTGCAACCACCCTACATAATTGGTGATCCCTCAAATTGTTTGGTCTACTGTGCTACCTTGGACAACCTCACATCAGCACTAGTGAAGTGAATGCACCCACCTCCTACCAAGCTAGTGGATGCCTATGTAAAAGTAGTCATAGCAACCACTAATCTGGGGCAGAACATTTTTGGTCCACTTCTGTCATTGGGACCAATTGTCCATCCCATGTAGATCCAAGGACTTACCTAGGCCTTAGCACATCAAACACCAATCATGACTCAAGTTCCTCAGTTGTTGATGGTTCCTCATCTGAGGCAGCCATTGAATCAAGCACCTCTTGTGCCCCATTACTTGCAACTGCAGTAGCAACAGGATTATTCATAGTAATCCTAACTTCCTACATACTTGCAGGGATCTGAGTTTCCACCGACTTAGTAGAATCAACCTGCAGTACCACCAGTCTTCCTCCAAAATCAAGCACCACAATTGAACAACACTGAAAAGGATCACATTGATGAGCTAATAGAGTTGTTAAAGAATATGTCTACTAAAATGACTCATTTAAGGAATCATAATAACCAACTAAAAGCCTCCCAAAGAAGCATCCAAGCTAATCTCAATCGAGACAATCGTGATAACCATGATGCGGGTGCTTCCTTCGAGCATAATTATGAGAGAGGTTAAAGTTATAACCAATGCTTTGAAAGAAGGCCTTCACAAAGATAGAACTGAACATGGAACATGAGACCAAACAACAGAGGTGTTCCCACACCTCTTGATTAGCCAGCCAATATTGACAAGACAACAAGTGGAGTGTACTTGGAAGAGGAAGCCTTATCTAGATGGTGTTTCATCCACAAAACAAGTAGGCATTCTGAATTGGACTACCCATAATTTCAAACTACAAAAGAAATTTTCCAAGTGGAAGTTCAAAATGTGGTTGATGGTGGATGTAGAGACATAGTCCCATCCAAACCATATGATTCCTCGGTGCTCATGGTCAATCAAGCTCCTTTCCCGTGAGGTGAAAACAATGTACCTAAGAAGGAGAATGATGCTACAAAGGAAGAAGAAGCAAAAGAGGTAAGTAATGAAAGTCTTTTAACCCAACTCTTCAATTTAGTAGATAATGGTCAAGTAGATGAGGAAGAGCCCTGTGAGGATGAGGTCCAAATGTTCCATCAAAGGGTGACCCCTTACAATTTTAAAAATAGACAAGTAGGAGGCCCTTTCACAACCTCTACCCTGCTAAACAACTTTAGCACTCCGCCTGACCCAAATGCTAGTAATAATTTAGCTTACCCTTACCTTCCTACCCAATACTTCAACAAGAATAGGAAACAAAACCAAACCCAAAGTCAGCCCGCTAGCTCTTCTCAAGATCAATCTTTTGAAGAAAAAATAGAACAAATGGGGGAGTACGTGGTGAAAAAATTTAAGAAAGATAAACTAAGCTTATTAGATTTTGAACTCCTTAGATTCCCAATAATTAGGAATGCCTTCTTCAAAATGTTCAATGGGACTACCTCATCCAAATCAACTCAAGAAGTACCTGCCAAAAGGGTCTCCTTTGAGGAATCGCAAAATGAGCTTGTGATCAAGGAAATTTTAGGAAGGAAGCTAGATCAACCTTTAAATCATTAAGCAAACAAGCAACCTACCAAGAAGCAGAATCAAACACAAACCTGGGATAAAACCAATGATAAGGATAAGGCTCAAGTAGCCCAGGCCGATGCATCAATGGGGTTGTTCCAATGAAATTTGGAGACTCCTCCCTTCTTGACCACCATCAGAATATTTGGAAAGAACCTCCATAACTACTTGCTCGATTCAGGAGCCTCATCCAGCATCATATCTCTGGCAGTATGCAAAGCTCTAGGAATAGTCCTAACTCCCTTCCGATGAAAGGTGACTCAATTAGATAAGACAGAGATCAATATTGTTGGAGAAATCAATAGAATACACATGCAAATTATTGTTGATCTAAGAGTGCAGTAGACAATTTATATTCAATTTGTAGAAATTCCTAACACATACGGCATAATACTACATCGGGATTTCACCTAGGCATTGAACAAATATGTTGCGATAGATTTTTATCACCTATGGCTACCATGGAAAGGATTTCCAAAACATATTTACATCAATCGAGAGCCTTGTATGAAGTTTATGATCATGGAATACAACACAAATGAGTTTTTTTTTCTAAAATAAAGTTAGGAAACTACTATCCCATGGAATATCAAGAAGAACAAGATTTCCAAAAAGATGAAGTGACTAAAGAGGTCCTTCTTGTATTGTGTAGTTCTCCTACCAACTTGACCCATACACCTGAGAGTACATAGATGTTGATAGAATCATATGATGAAGAATCCTATGAGGATGGTAACCTAGTATTGTTTGATGGTTCTAGGAATTTATGGAGAAATGTGTGCAAGATCAACTCAGCCTGGGAGCAAGAATGGACTTTCAGGAGCTCCTATTACCCAATTGGTGTAAGGTACACAATGTTGCCCACTCAGACTTTGAATGCTGCTTGTGCTAGACAATAATTGAACATATTAAGGGAAAAGTCACCCCAAAGGGGGAACTCCAAATAGTGCATCCAAACCTAATCCATGTTGAATCCATGTAGCCATCCAAAGTTGTTGAAGCAAATATACAGTCAACAAGGGAAGCATGCTCCATCGGCTCCAAGGTTGAATATTCATCCAAGTTTTGGACACTCGCTTTGATGGATCCAAATCCAAGTAGGGAGCTAGAACTGGCTTCGAACTTATCATCCCCACATGTAATATGTACTTTGCTACCATAGGCTTCAATTCTATTGCACAAATGATGTAGCAGAGTACAAAGCACTAGTCCATGGGCTCTTAATGGCCCTAAGAAAGAAGGTCAAGATGTTACAAGTCTTTGGTGATTCTGAGCTAGTAGTAAAGCAATTCAGGAAGTTGTACTATTTCCATGATAGGAGGCTAGAAAATTATAGGCATAGAGTATGGGATCTCATAGAAGGATTAGATGAATTTAATATTCATTTGATCCCTTGTTCCAAGAATCATATTGCTGACACCTTAGCCCATGTAGCTAGTACCCTCTAGCCCCTTTCCCTAGCTGGATTGAAGAAGTTCACTATTGATCTCACTTCCACCTCATCAGTGGCAGATAATGTCACCAATTTCCAAGTGTTTAATGATGATAAGTATATATTTGATTTCATCATGAGCTTTAGTGTGTTTACAACCCAAATCATTGATGAGACAAAACCTAAAGAAGTTGAATTAGACCTAGAAGGGTTTATTAACCTCAAAAAAAATATAATACCATGAGGTATGGTTCAGCTGGAGTGGATATTTGACTTAGATCAGATAATGGATCAGGATCATCAAACAAAGAAGGATTCAATCAACAACCAGTGTGATGCTCACAACCTAGGAACGACTGAATAAGTCAAGAAAATATTCATCAACAAAGTCTGCACACTAGAAGAAAGGAAAGGGATTATTGATACCCTCTACGTGTACCATGATGTGATCACCTGAAGCTATGAAGACTTGAAGACATGTGATACCTCAATCACCATGTATACTATTCCTCTTAAGTCGGATGTGAGACCTTTTTGGCAACGACAACACCCAATCAACGCATTGCTTGAGCCTTCATTTACAAAAAGGTCCAAAAGTTGATGTCCACAAGGATCATCTTCCCAATCAAACATTCCACATGGGTGGAAAAATTGGTCCCTATCAGGAAGAATAGAGAAATAAAATTGTGCATAGATTTTCAAAACTTGAACAGAGCCTTAGAGAAAGACAACTATCGAGTTCCCTCACTGGATGAAATATTGTAAATAGTTAATGGGTCTCAGATAATGTCCTTTTTGGATGGGTACTCAGGATACAACCAGGTGATGGTGCAATATGAAGACAGGCATAAAATGGCCTTCACTACAAAATGGGGAACCTTCACATATTGAAGAATGTCATTTGGGCTAATCAACGTCAGCACAACCTTCCAGTGTGTCATGGATATCACCTTCAAGGACCTAATTGGTAAATGCATCATCATCTATATGGATGACCTCATGGTGTTTTCAAAGAAAAGAGGATACCAAGTCTTTGATTTATGTAAGGTCTTCCAAAAATGCAAAGAGTTTTGGATTTAATTGAATCCAAAAAAGTGTATTTTTGGAGTCACAGAAGACAAGTTACTCGAGCATGTGATCTTAGAGAAGGGAATCTCAATAGACTCTAAATTTATTAAAGCTATTCTAAAAATTTAGCTTCCAGGCAACAAGAAGGAATTGAAATCTTTCTTTGGAAAGATCCACTTTGTCAGAAATTTCATCACAAGCTTTACTGAGATCGTCAAGCCATTGAATGTTATGTTGAAGTAGGATGCCAAAGTTGAATGGATGCTTGAATCCAAGCAGGCTTTCGAAGAAATTAAGAAAGCAATTACTGATGTACCCGTGTTGGTCAACCCAGACTACCTGAATCCACTTTATATCTATTCATTCGCTTCATATCACTCTTGTGCCAGCATATTGACCCAGAAAGATAACGAAGGGAGTGAACACCCTATTGCCTTCATGAGTGCTTCGCTGAAAGATGTAGAGTTAAGGTATCATAAAATTGAAAAGAAGGTGTATACCTTGGTTAGAGGAGTTAAGAAATTTAGGCATTACATCTTACGTAATAAGGTGTTTGCAATTGTGCCTGATCCAGTAGTTAAGACTTTATTAATGTAGAATGAGCTGGGAGAAAGAAGAGAAAAATGGGTCACTTTATTATAGGAATATGGCATGGATATTCAACCCATGAAGTTAGTTCGAGGGTAGGCCCTCACCCGAACGATAGCTAAAATGATAGCTAAAGTAGGACCCAAACTCATCATGTAGTAGTACCAACTAAAGGATGTCTCTCCTAGAGAGTGGTATGATGACATCGTCTACTATTTGTTGAACAACAAGTTCCCATCCCGGTTGCAAGGAGTACAAAAACATGCTCTTAAACTAAAGAGAAGAAACTACACATTGCAAGGATATATATTGTACAAGATAAATCACAAGGGAATCTACCTTAGATGCTTTGGGAAAGATGAAGCAGCCAGAGTATTGAAAGAATTTCATGAAAAATTTTGCACTAGTTAGCCACGGATTTGGTCCCTCAACTGCTCACCAAATTTTGTGGGATGTATATTACTAGCTGACAGTGTTTAAAGATGCACATTACCATGTTAGAACCTATCACGTTTGTCAAACTATTGCTACCAAAGAAAGAAATGTTGTTGTCCTGCTGCAACCAATCCTAAAGGTAAGACCGTTCACTTAGTGGGGACTTGACTTCATTGGTCTAGTAAGCCCACCATCCTCTACAGGCCACAAGTACATTCTAACCACTTATGATTATTGTACTAGATGGAAAAAATCAATAGCATGTAGGAAATACACTACTGAAGTGGTTATTAATTTTTTAGAAAGTTTCATCTTGAATCACTTTGGTTGTATGTTTTCCCTTGTGTGTGATAATAGCCTTGCCTTTTCCTCACTTAAATTTTCTTGTTGGGCCTTTGATTATGGGATTTCGCTTAAATTTTCTTCCACCTATTATCCTCAAGGAAATGGCCTAACTGAGTCAAAAAACAAAAATCTAATAACTATGATCAAAAACCTGCTTGATAGGAATCCCAAAGACTGGCACACCCAATTGCTTTTTTTCCCTCTGGGCAGATCGTACATGCCATAAGGCTGCTTTGGGTGATTCCCTGTTTCATCTAGTTTATGGCCTGGAGCTAATCTTCCTCATCCACCTCAAGATCCCCACACTATAGTTTCTCAACATGTACTATGAGGAGGGAGACTGTCAAGAGGCATACCTAGCTAAGTTGTTGCATCTAGAAAAAGTCCATGATAGAGTAATTGAAAAAAATTCCAAACATTAGGACATAGTCAAAATATGGTTTGATCCTCAAGCCAAAGTAAAGGCCTTTAGAATTTTTGATCTAGTCCTCTATTGGGACAAGGCCCATGAAAAGAAAGGGGGACATGAAAATTTTGACAAGCTTTGGCTTAGCCCCTTTTAGATTTTAGAAATCCTAGGAAATAATTCCTTTCACCTCAAGACACTCACTAAAAATGATGTCCCATTGCCAATCAATGGCTAGCATCTCAAGCATTATTTCCTTGCCTCATCTTTCAAGCTCTTACTTTGCATATAGTTGTATATAGGTTAGCTTAGGTTTCTTTTGCTTTGTTGTTGTGCTTGTGTTTCACTTTTTGCTCGCTTTCCCAGCTTCTCTTGTTTTCGCTAAGAGTGTTCCTTTTTTCTTGATGTGGTGGTCGTGCTTGGCCTATCAAATAGCCTACTTTACTATCCACTCCTATTTATTCTCTGGATAAACCTTCATTTAAAACTATTGATTTCTAACTACTTCCGTGGAGCAGGTTTCCTTATTTGAACTCTGACTTGACCTAGGACAAAACCCTTGGTTGAATCTTTTTACATTTATCTCATATCATGCACATAACACACTTTAAATATTTCTGATGAGCCATACAATAGCTGTTATGAGGGTTGGGAAAGTAAAAAATTCTAAGTCTGCTCCAGTGACCACTATGATTCCAAACCCACAGTAAGCTTCAAGGCTTATGTAGTTGAGTAAGAAGAAAAGAGTGCCAAAAGAAAATATCATGGAAAAGAAAGAAAAGAAAAAAAAATTAAAACAAGCAACTGCGTGGGTGCGTGGGAAACTCTATTAGGGCTATGGATGCCTGGTTGGAAATAGAGGAATGTTTTTCAGGTCACAATGACAACTCTGTCATGGCTATGAATGCCTAACTAGCAGCGGAGCAATGTCTAGGTTACTTTTGGGGTTGGACATTTTATGTAGCTTACCTAGACTAATTAACTGTTATCTGTTAAGGTCTCTGAGGAGAGGGAATGAACTCACCTTGCACACACTTCTAAGATACCCTATGATTTGATTCAACTAAGGATCCCATCCTCCTTTCATTTTTTAGTTCACTTTGGGAAACTAGCTTCTGGTCTGCAAAATCAGAGATCATAGGTTTTGAATGAATCTTTACCCTTAGAATGCTTAAGAGTATTCCCCAGTAGAGTTTCCATTTGTTGTACCTATAGCACACATGCCCCATTCGGAAAGGGGACCCTCTCTCTTTTTTCCTTCATCAGGTCACTTTTCCTTTGCTTCACTTTGCATGCCCCTAATGTTGAGCCTCAAAATGGTCAGAGACCCTAAAATTCATCATTCCTAGTTGACCAAAATTCATCACCCTAAAATTTTCTAAGTCTTTAGATTTTTTAGGATTTGCCTAGCAGGTTTCCCTTAGTCTTTTGCTCTGACATCCTCCAAATCCTACGGGTCCACCCTTGCAGGCTTCTCTCTACACATAGCTATCGTGTTTTTTTTGTTTCATTAGCGGACAAATAAGGAAATTCGCCCACATGGCTAGTCTGACACCCTTCCTAGAATTCATCTTCCTGTCGCTCATCAGCGGCGAAGCCCAGACGTCTCTCTACAGTGCAGGATCCACCTTTCCCACCGCCGGCCCATCGAACTTCATGCCCAGCTACCCTACCGGCCACCATAGCTACATTTATTGTGAGTAATTAATGACCTTTTTACTATAAATAGGTCCATCTAACCTATCATTTTCACCTTTTACCAGTTGGAAATTTTTTAGAGCATGTGACAATCACACCCCCTATGCCTACACGAGCTATTCAGTGATTTGAGTCTCAGCCTTCACTAAAAATTCATGCCTCCCAAGTATGTCTATCGCCAGCCACTTAGAACATGTATTTTTTTAGTAGGGTTCTTTTAAATTAGTTAAAAATCTTAAGAGGAACCCCCTAATTCCACCCAGCAACCATTTAAACTGACAGCCCTGCACCTTAAATCATTCAAAAACCCAGCTAAAACACTCAAACGGAACCATTTTAAGTGATGCAAAACTTTACCTCGTCAGTGTTGTTCTTCCTAGGGCCTTGAATCCCTTGCGGCATGTGAGCTCCTTGTCACCATCCCCAAGTGAATACCCAAACATTGAAAAATTAAGCAAAAAACTCAAAGGATTGAATTCATTGCGGGTCCACCCGTGCGAGCCACCACATGCAAGCGGTCCCCATTTTACAACTGTTCTCAAATAGCTTATCCTTGCCAACATCCCACATTGTGGGTTCCATTGCAACCGCTTCTATCAAAATCCAAAACACCAAGTCTTAGCATGTGAAACATTCCTTGTAGGCCCCTGCTCACAGATCACCACCCCATGGATGTCATTCCTTTAACGTCCAAGTCAAATCTCCTCCCCATGTCACTGATCTCCCTACCCTAATTGGTCATCCACCATTTAAAAGAGAAAATCTAAGCTAAGTTTTCATTGTGGGTCATTTAGTGCGGGCCTCTGTCTGCCCTTCATCATTGTCGAAACACTTTTCCCCAATGGCTAATCCATTGCGACCGCCCACTTCGCAGACTCCGCAAACCTCCTCTCCATCCTGAATGATCAAATTAAAATGCAAAGTAAATCCCTTCTATGAGGATCCGTCTATGGACTACCCTACCTTCGTCATCGCTTCAAGCATCCAAGGAACCCTATCCACCTGTGCTACAAACTCTACCTAGACCTTTTCTCTTTGGGATTCAATAAAAACCAAGTTCATTTCATTTGCAGGCCTTTCCTTGCAGGTTGCCGCTTATGGCCCACCGTTATCCAATTGTTGCTTCAAATAGTCATGCCCCCTCTTCTACCTGTGATGCGTACTTTGCGCTCTCCCCTACCACTTGAACTCATCCAAAGAAAAATGAATAAGTTAAGTGCTTTGTGGGCCACACCTTGTGGACCACCACATGCAGATTGTCATCCCATCTTCGTCGTTCCCCAATGGCCTTCACACGATGGTCGTCCACTAGTTCGTCCCCACATGGCACAAAGGAACCAAAATGAAGGAGGTCAACTTGAACCATCTTGGTCGCCTATGGATCCCACACTAAGGGATTCCCTTTGCAGGATGTCATGCCCTATTCATCATTTCTCAATGATAGAGCCTCGAACGTCCATGAGGCCTCCTACCTCTGCACTCCTCTAACCTGCACGAGCCTAGTGACCAATCAGATGATTCAAAGGAATTTATAACTGACCCCCCCACACATTCCAAATACCTTGTTCAAGACCTTGATCGAGTTCCTAATGTTGAACTTTGAGTGTGGGCGGCTATCTAGGGGTTGTCATGACCCCAGCGTCATCCTGCTCCTAACAGCTCCTAGCCTAGGGAAACCCACATCCCTGGGCTTGCATTCTTGAATTTGATCTGAATGAGCTTTGAATGATGAATGATAATGGATTTTATGATCTTTTGAAGATGAATTGTTGGATCTAACCTTCATTTTGTAGGATTTGACTAATGCTCCCCTAATTTCTTATGTGAATTCACTTACTGTGTCTTTGCAAGAAAGATTTATGGAATCTATTATGGAACCATCAGGGAAGTCTATCAAGAAAGAAAAAGGAAAGAAACCTGCAAAGGCACCAAGAGGGAAAGAGGAGAAATATCAAATGAAGTACTAGTTCCATGGGGTGGAGTGCACCTCTAAATTCACTTCCACCTAGGATTTAGTATCAGACACCATCATTGGGCATGTGGATATAGATGAATTCTAACAAAGCGTCATGATCAACCATACAACTAAAAATGCATGGAAGATTAGAAAGAGTGGCCTTGCCAAGGCAGTCGACTTTCCACCTACGCTTGTAGCTCCAAAACTAGTGATGGTATGTAGAGAGTGCCACCATAGTAGCAGAAAGATCATAGAACATGATGGCAGAGTGTTGGAAGATTTGTCTACTAGATCCATAGGCCAAACATTCCATATTCCTACATTCGATGTCATGGAGGAAACAGAGAAGGGATATGCTGAGAATATGTGGAAGGAAAACCCCCTAGGATGCAAGAAACTGATCAACCAACATTGGTTGAAGGAAAAGAGGGGAAGTGCTAATAAGGTCCCCTAAGATCTATTCAAGAGTGACTTCCATAATGAGTATCATGACTTGGTTACCCTCGTGAGCAAAGTAATGGGCCTCCCTACTACTGCTTTATTTTAGGAGTGGATTTTCTACTTTATCGAGGAGATCATCCATGGTAAAACAAAGTTCCACTAGGAAAAGATGATCAGTGAAAACATGCAAAAATAGCTCATGGCTATGAAGAAAACATCCTATTTGGTGTATCTCCTAGTAGAACCATTCCCATACAAAGGGTTCTTTGTGGCCAATAATCTGAATCTAGGGAGAGAACTCAAAGTATATGACCACTACCCTCAAGTACAATATAAAAACTTCAAGAAATAGTATCGAAGGGTAAATGATTCCTTCATTGAGAGTATTATCAGACTCTTGGGAGGGGACTTTGAGAGAAGAGTGTCTCACAGTGCCAGAGCTTTCATTCAATGGTTTGGGTATTTTTTTATATAGTTCCCAAAATTTACAAACATCATAACAAAGAGATTCTCTGAAAGGCCCTACAAACTTCCAAGATATCCCAATGACTGAATGATCTTGTTGGAGGTCTCCAAACAATTGCAGAACTCCCATGCCCTACTAAGTGACAAACATAGAGTGGGGATCCCATATCCCTTGACATTCAGGCAAGGAATGTAAGTTGTTCTTGCTGCCCAGTGCAAGGAATATTCAGAAAAGGAGATAGTGGAGTACAATCTAGACATTCACACAGCCCGACCAAGAATGGACCCATATGGGAAACTGAAGAAACAAGTCAGAAACTAGTATTCTCATCAACACCATATCAAATACTTTTGGGCCAATTGCCAAGATGACAAGGAAGTGTGCATGAGGCACTACTTGCGAATGATAGCCCAATTTGTAAGATCAATAAATTTGTTTCCAGTGCCTAATCAAATTGTGGAAGAGGAGGATACAATTATTGATGAAAGGTTTGATGTTGTGGCCAACTTGCCACTACCATTGATAGATTGGGATGAGGAAAAGGTCAATGACCTCGATATAGTAACACGGCCAGTTGAAAATAGAATAAGGAAATGGATAGATGTCCAAATTTCCGAGCTTAAAGTATAGGGTGTAGTGTTAATTTATGGTGAGCTCGAAGATCAACTCGAGAGTGAAACTGATAGTGGAGAAACTACTGCCCCAAGAAAGGAAGCACCTAAATCTCCTCTAAAAACAAGATCAAAGAAGAGGAACGATTCACCTAAGAACCATCCTAAACACAAGGTATACACCCGGAATGCTGTAGAGGGAGAGTCCTCAAAGAAAGCAAAGAAAATAGGAGGATTCATCAATGAAATGCCCATAATTGAGGAGGATCCTCAACATGAGGGGGAGGAAGAAGTCGAGTGACCGTAATCACCACCTACCACCTCTACTTCTGCCACTACTGCTACCATTGCTATGCCACCTCCTACATCTCAGGCATTGCTTGTTTCCTCTCAACCTTCCACAGACATATTATTCCACCTCACTTCCACCTCACCTATGACACTGATAATGGTACTACATTCCTCTTTAGCCACAACGTCCCTACTATCATATTCCTCATTTCCTCCTCCACTACCCCCTGTCTCTGCTCCAATGCTTTCATTTTCTATAGCCACTATGCCACCACTCACCTTGCTAGATTCTTTTGAAAAATATATGCAAGGAATACCTGTTGAGATCTTTAGGGTGATAATGAATCCCACAGTTCAGGCCTTGATGGCCCAGATTGTTGTTGGCCTACCTGTTCCTCCACCACCTACAGAGCCACCAAAGATGTAGGCCACCATAAAAATCTCTGAAGAAATGGATAAACGTCAAAGGGAGGCCACAAGAGGAATAGTTGAGGAGTCTGAAAACCCCTTCAAAGATGATTATTTCAAACATCTAGAGGGCAGATTAAACATAAACTTGGACATGGTGGAATTAGATGAATAAAATTCACACTCTTCCAAAGTGGATGTTGAGGTTCTCAATGCCAAATATATCATAGAAACCTCGAATCAGGATTTAGAAGAGGAGCTATCCTAGTAGCTCAAAGGGATAAGTGAAAAGGCTAAATCTAATCCAGAAAGGTAGCCTTCTGAAGAGAAAGATCATACTGTTGTTAACGTGGAGATATTAGAAGAGCATCCACTAATAGGACAAGACAAGGGGCCCATCCTTGAAGAAGAAGTGCCTCCCGAAAAGGAATGAGAATAGAAAGAAGTAGAAAAGAAAGAAGATAAGAAAGAAGAGGATGCACCAAAGAAGAGCCCTGAACCTAAGCACCATGCTAAGCTCGAGCATCCAAAAAAGGAAGTACCTTAGAGGACTAATGCCACTAAAGAGGATATAGCCTTCTCTGAGCTAGATATAGAAAAGGCTATACATATTGAGGACTCTAACAAAGAAGAAAGAACAAAGAAAGAAGCCCCGGGCCATGAAGAGGAATAGCCCCAACATGAGCAAAGATAGGAAGGCGATCATGAATCACCAAAAGGGAAAGCTCAGGTGCCTGATTGGCTAGAGAGGCGGCTACAAAAGAAATCCCCTACTCTCATTGATCCAAAAGCTAGACTCAAAGAAATATTGGCTAGAGCGCAAATGAAAACAAAGAAAGAAAAGAATCCAAGAGTCTGCTCACATATTACAGTTCATGCCTCTAGATCGAGAATGATACAAATTGCAACCCAAGTTCCAAACAAGGGTGAGGGAGCTAGTTATAATATCTCCACCACCAATTTGGGCCCAGCAACCAGAGAACAGAAAATTGATGTGTTCCAGGAGTCAGTGGCAACCATCATGCAATAAATGAGTAAGGATCAGTCCTCTAAAGAGGAATTAAAATCAAAAGTGGTAGATCTCATCGCCTATATTTAGTAATCAACATGCTTGGAGGAAGAGGCCCCAAATACATCATCCACTCCCCCTCTTCTCTCCCAAGAAGAGCTTAGTAGAATGAAGAAAATGAAGAATTGGACCAAGGCCACAAAGGATTAGTTCCAACAAGTGCTCTACAATGGCGACATGGGAATCTACCACGCTACTCACATTTCCAATAAATTCCAAGATTTGCAAAAGCAACTAGAGGCCACATAGAGGACATTTCATAGGTTCACCAAGCTATACAAGATCACGTATCCTAAGCTCGAGGCCATTCTTAAGATGCCTGAAAAGACATGGGAAAAGGAATTGGTGCTTGTCAAGGATGATCACTAGCTAGTAGAGACATGGAAAACGGGCTTGGATCATAGGAGGGAGGTCTTGGAAAGGGTGTTGCATGAGATTAAACTTGACCTCGAATGGGTTGTGGAGCACAGAACGAACAATGAAGACTATCTCAAGATGATGATTGATTATGACATACCCACCTTGGAGCTAGATCCAGAAAAAATCAAGCCATTCTTGCATAAGAAGATGGAGCAAGGGGCAATAGATGCGCTAATGTCAGATTTCATGGACTTCATTGCAAGGGAATTCACTTAGGCTAAGCAGGTAATCAAGGCCATACCAAGATGCACTAAGCACTGGAAGCAGATCACAGAGAGATTCAAATGGTTGACCTTTCAAGTCCTCCTATCAGACATCATGGAATGTAATAAGATCCAAGCTTTGATTGGAAAATTTGTGGAGTATGCCACTCTTCAGAAAAATGAAGGAAATCCAGTGATTGATGATGAATTTCTGACAGTATAGCTGGAAAAAGAAGGCAATCACTAGAAGACAAAACTGCTACAGTGTTAGAGCCACTAGAGGACAAAATAGGAATGAGACAAAGATGTATTTTATAATGTTATATTTTGGGGGGTAGGTGAAACCCTAATGTAAAATGAATCTGGGCCACACAATGAAATTAAATCCTAGTCATTCATTTCACTTTTGGAAAACTATAAATAGGGGTCTCCTCTCATTTTCAAAGGGAGAGTTAAGTTGTGTAAAGACATGCTACAGAAATTTCAATAAAATTACATTTTTGGTGGATTCTTGTGTTTCTCACATGTTGCATGATTCATCTTCTCAAATTTAGAATTTAGTTATTTGTTCTAAGTGTTTCAAGTTACTTTTAGTAGTTTACTTCATGTTGCACATTGATAGTGAAGAATGTTATTATGTTGATGCTTTCCATGTTCAAGATTTTTGTTGTTTGTTGATGATGAACAATGATGTAAAGCTAGTCTGAGCATTAACTTATTGTTGCACTTAAAATTCATCTATTTTGTGTACTTTATGGTGAATGGATAGTTGAAAATATAAAAACCTTAGAAGATAGTACTAGTTTCAAGAGACTGTTAACTGCTCTGGTTAAGTGGAACTTAGTTTTAGGAAGGTTGTCCATGGTAGCATCCTCCATTGTCACTGTTCATCATTAGTTGCAGGTCTAGGAATTCTTCTATCCCTTTTCCCTTTTGACTTTTCTTTGAAATAGAAGCTAGGATAAAGTTCCAGCATCATTGTAAAGCCAAATCTGATGTTAGAAATGGAGTTTTAGACTGTTATTTTGAACTTGCAGCAATTTCACCTCACTTCCATAATTTCACAAAGCCCCATTTGAAGATACAATTCCCTCCCAACTTAGTAAACTTCCCATGCCATTTTTTATTACCAGTAAATCACATCAATCAACTGAGTTTTTTTTGCAATTCATGACCTGACACCCAAGAGACCTTGGGATAATTTTCTACAACTTTCTTCTAGGAAGTTGTCTTTCAAGATAGGTAGTGCATGTGTGTGTTGCATGTGTTGAGAAGTGAAAAAACAACCATCAAAAAGTTCATTCTCTATTGGTGGGGTGGGAGGAACAACCATCAAATTTGTTAGATACTAAGGAGCCTTAGTTGAGATATTACTAAGGGATAATTCAAAATATTCACACAATTTAACAGGTTGGATGGGTTGAGGCCAAAATTAATCTAGTGAAAAAATCAATGAGAGGCCAAAAGTTTAAATCCACTATGGTAGATAGTATTTATTTGTTCTTCAACTATAAATTTAAGAAATTTTTGAATAAAAAATGGGAAATTATTTATGGAGCTTAGCCATGGATGACCTAACTTCACACAAAAATGGTTCTATGTTTAAATTATGGTTAATGAAACATCCAATTATTTAGGTCCAACCTTTATTGGGAGATTTATCAAACCAATCATAGGGTGAATAGAACTATCATGAGCCTTTATCCATGCTTCTAAATATTCATATAAGAAATCTTTGGTTATCACATTCACTACACACATGGGATCAATGAGTATTCCCTGTGTGGGCTTATCATTAATTCTATTGGTGGTATAAAGAGGATTATTGGGTATAATTATAGAAGCATCAATATGTGTGAAATCAATGTTAGGAAAAATATTGGTTTGTCCCTTATGAGATTGAACTTCAATCTTGTTTACAACAGTGGATAGATCATTAGCATCTTCTTCATTATCGTTATATTGAACAATATTTTTTGAATGACTTAGTAATGGGTTTATAAATATTTGTAAGTTCTGATTAGGTTGTAGACAAATATATTTTATTGTCATTAACACTATCCAACTAGATTTGAATAGATTTGATGAGGTCTTTCACTTAATTCTTAAGATACATACATATTTTTTTATTGTGTCTAGGTGTACGATGATATTGACAATTTTGTGTTAAACTTTGGTGGTAATAGTTTAGTTGTGTCAATAAGCATAATTGGAGGAAGGTGAATCATATTCTTATTTAACAATGGCAACATGATTGCATGTAGAGAATTAGGAAATTGTAAAAATTTCCTATCTCTTAGCCTAAATTGGTGTAGTGTTGGGTTTGCAGCGGCAACTTGTGGTTCAATTTTTTTTTGAGCAAAAGGAAAGATGCTTATAATTATATTAATATACTATGATAGATAATTACACAATGCATATCAACTATAGAGCTAAAAGAGATGTGAAAAAACTAACCCAGTTGTCCAAAAAACATACAACGTTGTTGTAACCCATATACAAAATTACTACTTCCCAGACCCTTACATTTCAAACCCTACCACCATGTCTTAACATGACCAAATATACTAATATATACGTTGTATAGTCAAAAAATAGAATTTACAAAACAATAGAATAACCACCCCTTTATGTCACATTTACCAAATTTTCTCCCTGACCCTCACAAGCTATCATCTGTACTTGACTTGCAACATGTGCTTGAGAATGGAGTGTAATGTTGATGTCTAGAATCTGAAGATTGACCCTATTTTCTTGATGAATTGGAGGAAGAATGTTCACTTATAGACCTTGGATATAGTCGTGTGACAAGAGAAATGAAAGAGCATGAAACTTCCTTTTAAAACTATCAATTTCTTCCCAAGAAAATTCAAAATGATACATGTTCAAAGATATGTACAGATAGCTTGATGAACCTTTGAGTAGGGAAAGTTCTATTACTTCATAGGTTTCCACGTACCTTTGCTTATAGAGAAGGTAATGTCTCAGGAATAAGCCCCCCACAAACCCTTCTCCCTGAGTAAATTCATAAGCCTGAACACTTTACAATAAGGTACCATCTTGCAAATAAACTGCATTAACAACTTTACTTGCCACATTCTAGAGGGACTTGAAATTTTTCAACAAATCCATTACAATGGAGAGAAAAATTGAGAGAACATTCATAGGGAGAATTATGCATTAAGACCCCGTATACAAAACCTCCTCACCTATCACTAATTTGACACAATTGAGAACCGACGAGCAGTTTACCTTAAATGGCTATTGTAGGTGTTCTTTTTCAAAGCACCCGGAGAAAGGCAATTCTCATGGGTGGACCGCAATAGGCACTCTATAATAGCAGGGACAAAACTCCATGTTGGTAGTGACAATGTTATTAGTAGTTTGAGGACTATTTATCTTGAAGAAATTTTTGTTTTAATTTTTAAATGATTGATATTTTTTTGATGCATGGCATCAGATTGACCAATAGGAGTCGATGAAGGTGTACCTTCATATTGACTAACCGATATCTAATAATCATGAAGGGTCATACACAAATGTGTAAAGGATGGATATTTCATCAATAATATCTTATCTTGAATATTAGGTTATAAGTTCTCTATGAACACCCTTTGAATGTCAGCATCTGGAACACTATAGGAAATTTGCAAATAAAATGATTGGTATCGTCTTATAAAGTCTATTATTTTCTCTTTAGGTCCTTGTTTATAGTGAACTAAATTCGTTAACATAACTTGAGGTCCAATGTTTTCTTGGAAGTGTTGGAGGAACTCGCTAACGAGCTATGTAAAGGAGGTAATTGCATTGTTTGGTAATGAACAAAACCAATCCAAGGCCATATCTTTCAATAATCTAGGAAAGATTTTTTGTAGGAGTGTGTCTTCAAAAATGAAGTTACTACACAAGGTGCTAAAAGCTAACACATGGTTATTAGGATCTCTTTGACCATTGTATTTTTCAAAGTGATACATTTCAATGTTTTATGGTATAGGTGTATTTAAGATAGAAAATGGCAATGGGTTATGTGTGAGGTATTTTGGAGGTTTACCAATGGTTTGATTTTGGTTTAATTTTGAAAAAAAAAATTGTAACAATTTCATGTTTTACAAAATTTTATTTATCATAGGATTGTTAGGTGACATTTTTTGGCATGTTCGATGAAGGGACAAAACTATAAGGATTTATAATAAAAATCCCTAAGCTCGAGTTTAAACTATTGCTATATTGAATTTTTGATGTTATGACTAGAGGGGTAAACATAGGAATAGAAGGCATTGTTTTAGGGAAGGAAACTTATTTTCCTAATTAGTTTTGAGTGTTAATCGTGAAGCTTGAACACAACTAGCTATAGGATGAATATTAGTATCCACTATATGAGCTAGGATATGCAAATTTTCTATCCCTCATGAATAATTACTAACTTCCTAAGGTTGTCCAAAAGAGGAATTATTTCTCTAGCCAAAGATTCAGTACTTAATAATTGTTGGAGTCCTTCTAGGTCCTTATCTAATTGTTTCAATTTATCATTAAGGACATGGGAAACAAAATCCATCAAATCCACATAAATGCTAGGTTGTAATGAAGATAGGATAAATGTAGGATTAGGAAGATAATCAAAGATGGATTGAGTAGACACAATACCTTGAGTGAAAGAGTTATAAGACTCGAGCTCATCATGTTGGCATTGGTTATCATTGATGTCAACACTTAGGAAGATTGTTGCACATATTTTTATGAGATTTTTGCACATGTATTTGGAATTTGTTGTCATTGATGTCAACACTCATTTTGTTATACCCCATCTCTTAGTTATCGAGTTACTTTTACCTTCATAAGTAAAAATGGTGATAAATGTAAATCATGACTTTTATATGTTTAATAAGTGAATGAAATATTGAAATATGCATTAAATATGTTATTTCTTTTGAAGGAATGCTTATATTTTGAATATATGCAATTATGGAAAATGTGGTGAATGAATGTACAATGCAATATGATTACTTAAATTCTTTTGACGATGCAAATGATTTATATAATATAAATAAATTACATGAGAACAGCTAACTACCTTTGTGAAGCACTAAGTTGGATGCAGGAAGGATTCAAGTCCTCAAGTACAAGAGGGGGAGTATCACTCAGGAGAGGAGCTTGGTCTGGTAACCTTGATGAACCTAATTGAGCATACACACACTCACTTCCTAGTTGGTCTAGATGAAAAATGGTAAGTAACCTTTTGTTAGGGTTTGTGAATGATTTTTATTGGGTTATGGTCTTGTTATATGAATGTTTTGATTGAGTTATCATGATTGAATCTTTGAGTATTTGTTATGTTTTTCATAGTTATCTTTACATCGATATGCATGAGTCATTATATATTAATACATACTTACATACTTTCATACGTGGGAAATATATATATATATGATTATATATTATATATACTTTAAGAATATTCCTATCAATGAAGATATTTATGTGTTTATGTTTATTAAGGAATAGTAAGTATGATATGTATATATTTATTAATATATATATGTATGTATCAGTAATGTATACATATGTGTAAACGTATATAATAATATACGTATATATATGTATATTTATATTTGTTAATATATATAATGAAAGGAAATTAATAGTTTAATATTATATATATGTTAATATATATTATAGTGAATAGGCATTATAACATATATATAATGTTATATGCATTTGAGATAATGTAAGTGTATATATAGTTGATGTGCATGGAGATAGCCTTGCACACCTATGGCATACCTTGTTGATGTTGCACATGAATAAAATGTTTAAAATAAGAATCTTAAAAGTTGCACATATATTAGTGAATGAAAATAGAGTAAGCATGGTTCCTTAAGTATCAATTGGATTGGATAAAGCTAGCAGGAAATAAATGTGGTTGTGCATAAGATAAACTAGTGCTTGCATAAGTCAGTGCATAAGATAAGACAGTGCTACCTCATATGTAAATGCATTGCTAAGCTTATAATCTACCAATGAAACAAACTTGGACTAAGTCAAATACTTGTGCATGATAAAAGGCATGAAGTTTATACATTGGAAAAGAGAATGAATGCAAGTTTGAATGGGTAGAATAAGTCATTGACTACGCTACTCTTGGGGGTGCTAAAACATGAAAATATGGTGCTAAACCTATAGTATGTGGAAGCAAATAAGAATTCTTAAACCTTGGATATGCATAAACCCAGTCAATGTAAAGTTGGAAGCAATGTAAGAGGGTAGTTGACTTGCAAACCAAGTAGGAAACCTGTTGAAAGGAATTGTTGTCCCTTGACTTAGTAAAAGATTCACGTTTTCTCTAATAAAGGGGTTGACTTAGTCATTGGAAGAATGTGAATTGTCATGTGTTGCAATATAAGAGTTCTATTAGTTGAGTCATTAAATGTGAGTAGAAAGGTGGTAGAATTACTAGCTTGTTTGTAACCTTTGGAAGCTCAAATTTTAGTATATATAGAGGTTCTCTCTCTACCATTTCTTACACTTCTGATTCTAATTTCTCTATTTCTATTTTATTGTATTTTATGTACAAGTGAATTAGAGAGCTTGAGAGTTACTGTGTTTCTTTTTTAGTTTTCAATTGCATTGTTGAGAGAATTTGTAAAAGGCTAGTGTTTGGAGATTAGTTGAACTTTGGAGAAGTAGCATTCGTGGTGGTTAAGGCTCATATTGGAAAGAAACATTATCAAGTTTGAACTTAATATCCAAGCATGTCAATTTCTATTCCTACATTATCTATGCTTGAAAGGTTATTTGATTGTAAATGCCTTTGTTTGGAAAATATTACTTTTTGGATTGCATGATATACTAGTTCTTATGAACTCAATTATTTCCTAAGTTTTGGAATAATCTTTGAATGCATGGTATGCATGTTCTGATGAGCTTAGTTATTTCCTAATAAGGAATATTCTTGTGAGATTCTTGTTTGATACTCGAACTAGTGAAACTTTATCATTTAGAAATACTTTTATATTATGTTGAATTATGTGTGCCTTAAATGCTATTTGAACTATACTTTGTTTGTTAAGACAATATGGATATTGTATGAAAAGTGAATGATGGAATATATTTCTATCTTGATATGTTAGCTTATGATGCTAGGTAAACCTTTTGGATAAATAGGTTAGTAATGCAATGGGAATGATGGCATGATATTCATCTCATCATTGATAGGTTGTGTCATCATGCAAACCATGTTGTTAGCCTATACTTGATTGTTTACTCATATCTCCTTGAAGTAGGAAGATAGTATTTTCCGTAGGGATAGGGAGTATAATTGATTAGAAAATCAATATTCAACAGTAGGGTTGAGAAATGTATTTTCTAATTATGCAATAATCATATACTTGATTAGGAGTCTATTTCTATTTACGGAATTCTAGAAGAGGACTCACGTTCTGAAAACCCAAAGCCATGTAGAGAAGAGGACTTGTAGGTGCAAAAGCATGAACTCCTCGTAGGCTAATGCCCTCTAATTTATATACAAATGTATTGAACATGTGAATATTTTAGGTATATTGAAAGAAATTCTTTATGATTTTTTTATGATCACTTGATCGTTACATCACTTTTGATTGAAACCCTAGGTTGGGAATAACCTATTTGGTTGGTTTTTTTACTTGATTATTGAATGAAGAAAATAGGTTGGGACTAACCTATATGATTTTATTGATCATTTGATTGTTGATTATATCTCTTGAATGGAGTCATTTATTGATGAAATTTTACCCTTGAATTGAGACATTTATTGATGAGATTTTAATCTTGAATGTAGTCATTTATTGATGAGAATATACTTTTGAATGAGGTCATTTATTGATGAGGTCATACTTCTAAAAATAAGGCACTTAATATTGTGATCATACTTTGGACTAGAGTCATTTAATGTTATGATGTTATGAATACCCTATTGGAAAAAAGCAACACTGAGAGGGGGGGTGAATTAGTGTTGTGAAAAAATTAACTTTATTATTTTGATCATTAGCCCACTTGAAACATTCAACCAAGAGAAATATAAAGAAACAAAAAGCAATTAATCACAACACCATAACACAAGGATTTTTAAATGGAAACCCTATTAGGGGAAAAACCACGGTGGATGGCCAATCCACAATATAATCTGAGTATACTCAAAAAGAAGTTTACAAGATGGGAATGCACTTGCATTCAAGCACACTGCCTAGAGCTCACTGTTCAAAATAGGAAGGCCCACTTCCTTACAAAGATTTGGATTAGATCCAAGAGAATGAACTGAAAGAATAGCATCTAAAAATGCTTGATTACAGTTTCAGTTAGGCTTAGTTTTGATTACTGATACTGCACTTCTGCTCTGCTCTTCTCTAACTCACACCACACAATCTTTATGCGCAAGTGAAACTATGCATAAAATTTCTCTAACACTCTTTGGATATTCTCAATACACATCGACACACCATGTACACACACCAAAATGATATAATAGATCATACATATATATTTGTGAGTAACAATTTAATCACAGCAAGTCAGCTTTAATAAAGCATAAAAATATTAGCAACTATCGACTCAAATCTTAAGAATTATCCAATGTGCATCCACAATGGTCATCCACAACTTAGCTTGGACCCAAAACATAATGATCAAACACACAAATATTTGAACAAGCATTCATTGAATATCCGCAACACATAATATCAACTAAGTTGGCCCCAAAATACCGATAAATAAAAAAGTATCAACCAAATCACCAAACTTACACATGACTTGGTACGAGGCACTAATATTTCTGGATAACACAAGAAATACACATACACCTTTCGTGGGATCCACAACTCAAATTAACAACTAAAAATTTGCACGTGAATCGTTGAGCACCAAACTGCCGAATGTTTTGTTCTTCCTGACTATCCTCAATCTAACTACTGGTATAAGCAAATGATGTCATATAGATCCAATTACCGACTAGGGTTTCCATCAATGACAACACCAAATCATAATTGTAGTGTCTCTTTCCAACATACCCAAGGTGGTTAATTAAGTTATTCCTTGGATTATGATAATCCATAGGAAAGGGGATAACCTATCTAGACACTAGTATGTGTGCATGTATAATTAGTGTGGTTATACCTGGGGTTAGAGGAATCCATGGGAAAGGGTGTAACCTAGATAACTAGTTTGTTATGGACTTGGATATTCCTAGGGTTAGGGTAATCCATGGTTAATGGAATTACCTTGTTGAACATTTTGTTATGTTATCACCTTAGATTGAATGTGTGTTATGTTTAGGGTCAATACCAAATCAAGCTCAAGGGTGGGTGGACAGATGAATCTCACTCGAAGTACTAGGTGTTGAATTCTTTAGCCAAAGTAGTGTAAGTAGCCATTGTTTACCCTATCAGTTCATTGTGATCCATGATTTCATTCTAGGTAGGGAAACCAAGGTATGGTAGCTCTAGATATGTAGGACACAACACTATGCTCAAGAAGGAAAAGATTATGAGGTTATCAAACCAATCTCTTCGTCAAAGGGTAGGGCCATCTTACCAATTAGGTAGATGTGTGAGGGACCGCAGTAAGTCTGTGGTTGGCATAAAATCAACTAAGTGATGCTCTCCCTTATACAATTGGTGGTCGAGATTTGAGTATGTGTGTGTCAGTATTGGGGACAACTAGAATGTATGCACCAGTGACAGGGACATTTAGAATGTATGCACCAATGCAGGGCACATCAAGGATGTATGCCTAGGTAGAGACATCTGGACCATTTGTATATCTAATCCATTAAGCTCATGGAATCTATGTATGCATATATGTATCTCTATTCTTATTGAGAAATTGTAAATTGGAAAAAAGTTATCATTACATAGGAGTATGTAATAGATAACCATTACTTGGAAATTATGTAATGCACTTTATGAAAATCCAATGGAAATTTGAAATAGGGTTAATTTCGAATATGCATCTTTTATTATTGAAATGAAGTGGGAGTTTGGAATGGGTTTATTCCAAATGTACATCTTATTATTGAGTTAGAAAAGAAAAAAATTATTGCTATATTTTGCAAGCATATGTAATTTACATGTGGGTAAAAACATGGTAAATTCTTTGGGTTAAACACCAAGTATGTTACACAATTAGGGTTGTCAATTATTTTGTGCTAATGGTGTTGTTTATGTTCATGGATTTTCATGGTTGGATGTAGTCATGCCTTGTTTAAATAAATTTTTGATGGTTGGATGTAGTCATGCCTTGTTTGGATTATTTTTTGATGTTCATGGTTGGATGTCATTCCTTTTTTTATGACAATTAGAGTTGTATTGTTTATGGATTTTTGACAGCAAATATGATATCATGATGATATATTAAGATGAGTATTAGAAAAATTAAAATGAGGATTAGAAGAAATGTTGATGTTGGAGACATGTTGTTGATGGTATCTAGTATGGTGTATTCTCTCTCCTATTGTTCTTGTGGAAGTATGTGTTGTTGCAAGGAATTTTTGGTCTTTGTATGTTGGTGAAATTTTCTCTTGTGTTGAAGACTATTTGGGAGAATTCTTCGCATTAATCTTCCTTTGAATATATGGTCTTGAAATTTGGGATTTAGTGTGTATGATTTGTGGATGTTGTACTCCTATCTTTTCAAGCCACTAATGTTGTCGAGGAGGTTTCTAGTAATTGCAACACATTGGAAATTTTGTTGGTTGTCTAGAATGGTCTAGAAAATACTTTGTATTTCTATGCATTGGTATTTTTGTTCTTGTGGCTTGGTGGATGTGCTCTCAGTGCTTGTGTAGTGTCTTAGTTTAGTTTTCAAGTGTTGGAATATACTGCAAACTAGTTTGTAGTGTTCTATCTAATGATTGTGTTTTATGTGCTTCTAGGATGAAGTTTTTTGTCTCTATTTTGGTTTGCAGTGGTTGTTTATGGCTTGACAGTATGAAGTAAGGGTCTAAAAGTGTTTTTGGATGTTCAAGGAACATATCTTTGTGATCTACACATCAATGGTTGATCTCTTTGGTTTTGTATACTATGTTGTGTTGGTTTCCTAGAAAATTTATGGATATATGGCTGATAGGGTGCACAATTATATAAAGTTGTGTTAAGATTCATTTAGGTGTTGACCTATCTTTTTGAGAATTGTGTTGAGTAAATTCAATTGAAAGTGTGTTTTTGGGCTGACGGGTATTATATTGCATGTTTCATTGTTTCCAACTTGGGTTGATGTGTGCCAACATGTGTGTTGTTTGGGATCACATTAGAAGATGTAATCAGATTTTTTTTTTTATCCTATCTATCTTCTGGATAAGATTGCATTATGTTTTTTTGGTTGAATTGTTGAGATCATTGTTTGTAGTCTATTTTAGCCGACCTAATTGATGTTTTGAGATCTTGAAGAGGATATAAATGCAAGAAAAAATTAGTTACAAGAGTGTGTGAGAGTGGTTTGGTGTGCAAGTATGGAATGAATAAGTGAGTTGTAAAAAAAGAAAAGAGAAATAAGCTTTAACAACTTAGTCAGCAAAGTGTATTATTGACATATCTTGTAATTTCATATTTTCATTTATCCTACTATCTGACAGTGAGTCTCTTCAATAGATCCTTGTAATTTTTATCTTTCCCTGGGGTTGTGTGCCTCAGTACTATAATTCCTTTGTATTTTTCCCTAAGTTTGTACACCTTAGCTTGCAAGTTCTTATGGGATCAATGTGCTTCCTTAGGGAGTGAACCTTAAAATAAATTGTAATTTTATAAGTAATGATCTTCCTATATTGAGATATTTCTCTCCATGGTTTTTCCCTTCTTGGATTTTCCATGTAAATCTAGTGTTATCTTGTGCATGTGTGTTCATTGTCTTATCTTTTGTTGTTGCTGATTTATTTAAGTATTGTTGATTTATTTATAAGTTGTTGATCTTGTTAAAAGTTTGAATTTGAATATTACTGAAGGGTTTAAGATCTGAAATGGTTTAAGTTTTTGAAGATATTGATTCACCCCTCCCTCTCAGTATTTGGGTGTGTTCAACAATTGGTATCAATGCTAAGTTCCTATGGAGAAGCTTAACCACTTGAGGAAAGGTTTGGGATGGTGCATGATGGATCTTAAAAGGATCATCCCAGATTTGATGGGACAAATTACACCTTTTGGAAAGTAAGAATGGAAGGCCATCTAAACTCTCTAGGTTTTGGTGTTTGGAAATCTGTTAAGGATGGTTGCATTGTACCTTCTAATCCTCTAATAGATCTAGTTGAGATTAGGTTGTATGAGATCAATCCCAAGGAAAATAATTCTATCATGTATGGGTTAGCTAATTCAGAACTTTTGAAGGTGATGAGTTATAATTCTTCTAAGGATGTATGGGAAAATTTAATCAACATCTATGAACGAGATGAGGAAGTGAAGCAAGCTAAGATACAAATCTTCAAGAGCATATTTAAAACCCTGAGGATGATAGAGGATGAAGAAATTGCTAGTTATATGCTCTGGGTGGATGAACTAGTTATTGGCATCAAAGGTCCTGGTGAGAAGTGAAAGAATATGATATTATTAAGAAATTTTTTAGATCTCTCCCTAAATCTTATAGTCATAAGGTATCTACTATTGAAGAGTCTAAGGACCTAGATAAGTATTCAATAGATAAAATATTTGGTGCTCTCACTACCTTTGAAATGAGAGAATTTGACAAATATTTTCCAAAGAAGGAAGCAACATTCAAAGTCAATAAAAAGATAGAAGATGATCCAACAAATAAAAATGATGACTTTGATGAGGTAGAAGAAAACTTTGTGAGAAGATTGAAGAAAGGCACCAGAAAATACAAAGTTAAGTTACCTTTCAAGTGTTTCAATTGTGGGAGGATTGGTCATTTTGCATCTAAATTTACTTATTATAAGATGGTAACAAAAGAGAGAAGTACAAAAGGAGTCTCTATTCCAAGGAAAGTAGTTTTTCTTCAAAATATGAGGACAATGATCAAATGATGAAACCCTATTCATTGCTATGAAAAAAAGGATGATATTGGAGAATGTAAGAAGTCTAGTACCTTACAAGCTGATAAAGGTAATGAAAGATCAATGGATGTGTGGACTTCTTTTCATGCAAAGGAAGAAGAAAATATGGGTGATTGACAGTGGTTTCTCTAACCACATGACTGGTGACAAGTGAAGGTTCATCAGTCTTAAGAAGTGTAATGGTTGAGCTATTAAATTTGGTGGTGATGAGTTAGCACAAATTTGTGGAAAGGGTGCTATAATAATTGATGGAAAGAACAAGGCTAAGGATGTTCTCTATGTCAAGGGATTGAAGCATAATATTCTTAGTGTGTGTTAGATGTGCAAAAAAGGATATTACCTTAAATTTCATGTCAAAGGATGTGAGATCAGGAAGGTGGGATCTGGAAGACTAGTTGAAGAAGGTACAAGGACAAATGGAATTTTTTATCATCTAAGGAAGCAAATGGAAGAGTATGCTTCTTGGCTCAATCCGGTGAGTGTTGGTTGTGGCACAAGAGAATAGGATACATAAATTTTTAAAATATGGTAAAGATCAACTCTACTCATGCAGTGATAGATATGTTAAGCCTGAAAATACTTTATGCAAGGAGTGTCAAATTGGAAAGCAACAAAAAAAAAATTCAAGAGCAAGGAGTGATTTGCTACAATTCCATTAGATTTGATTCACACTAACCTATGCAGACCTACAAGAACAAGGAGTCAACAAGGTGAAAGGTATTTCATGTTTCTTATTAATGATTATTCTAGAATGATGGGTTACATTTTTAAGTGAAAAAATGGAATCTTTAGGTAAGTTTAAAATTTTCAAAGTAAAAGTTGAGAATGAAATAGATGCTAAGATCAAATGCTTAAGGACAAATAGAGGAGGTGAATTTATTTCAAATTAATTTGAATTTTTTTGTAAAGATCATGGTATTAGGAGACATCTATTTTCTCCTATGACCCCTTAGCAAAATGGGGTAGTGGAAAGGAAGAATAGGACTATCCAAGAGATGGCTAGGGATATGTTGAAAGATGTTGATCTAATTGATATATATTAGAAGGAAGTTTTTCATACTACTATCTACTTTCTTAATATAGTATAGTTGAGGGTAAATAGCACTAAGACCCCTTATGAGCTATGGTACATGGAAGGCCTCCTACTATTAGATTAGAATCTTTGGCGGTAAATGTTACATCAGGAGAGATGAAGAAGACCTTGGAAAGTTTGATTCAAGGTGTGAGGAAGGGATCTTTCTTGGTTACTCAACTAGAAGCAAGGCCTATAGATGCTACAACAAGAGATTGGGAAATATGATTGAAATTAAAAATGCTAAGGTAGATGAAGACTTGTTAGATCTCACAAGAACCAAAGGTTTGTGGATCTGATATACCTCCCTGCATTGAAGAAGAAGAAAAGAAGAGAAAGAAGAGAAGAAACAAGAATCAAAAAAGGTTCCTAAGGCTCTAGAAAAGTATGTTTAGAAGAATCATTCTACATATCAGATCATTGGTGATAATAATGAGGGTGTGATGACCAAGAGAAGGTTTGAAAAAGAAAGTGAGCAAGTAAATTTATGTTTATTGTCAAAGGTAGAGCCTAAGAACTTTTTTTATGATAGAAAAGATGATGGTTGGATAAAGGAAATGGAAGAGGAATTGAAATAGATAGAAAATAATTAGACATGGGATTTGGTTCGCAGATCAGCCGATAAGAATGTGATAGGAACAGAGTGGGTGTTCTGGAACAAATTGAATGAAGATGGTGAAGTTGTGAGAAACAAATTTATATTGGTATGTAATGGTTATTCATAAGTTGAAAGTATTGATTTTGAGGAGACTTTTTCTTTGGTAGCCATAATGGAGATAATAAGGATGTTTCTTTCCTATGCTACTCACAATAATTTTAAATTCTATCAGATGGATGTTAATTTATCCTTCTTGAATGGTAATTTAGAGGAAGAGGTATATATTGAGAAATTAGATGGTTTCCAATTATCAGAAGATGCAAACATGGTATGCAAACTCAAGAAATATTTGTATGGACTCAAGAAAGCTCCTAGAGCTTGGTATTCTCAACTAGATAAGTATTTACTTCACTAAGGATCCAAGAAAGGTACTACAAATAGTAATATTTACATTAAGGTTGAGGAAGGAAAGATTTTGATAATTTTTGAATATGTTAACATCATCTTTGGTGGAGATGATAATATGTGAAAGAGGTTTACATAAGATATGCAAAAATAGTTTGAGATGTCTATGATTGGTGAGTTGTCTTTCTTCCTTGGGCTTCAAATTTTTCAACTAGATGATGATACCCTTATTTATTAGGCTAAGTATGTTATAGAGATGTTGAAGAAGTTTGGCATGGAGGATTCCAAACATGTTAGTACCCCTATGGTTACTAGTTGTCACTTGAGCAAGACTGATGAGTCTCTTGGATCAGACTCTTTATAGGTCTATGATTGGAGGTTTATTGTACTTGACTACTTCTAGCCCTGATATTATCCATGTAGTATGTTATGTTTCTAGATATCAAGCTAATCCTAAGAAAACTCATGAGAAGGCATTAAAAAGAATATTCAAATATTTGAAGGGAACTCTAGATTATGGTTTGTGGTATAAGAAGGATGATAAATTTTCTTTGAATGCCTATACTGATGTTGATTAAGCAGGATTTGTGGATGACAAAAAAATGCACTTCCAAAAAAGCACCTACATAAGTCCATTTTTCTTAAGAGATAGATCGGTCTCTTGGTTCAATAAGAAACAGGACTTGGAGGACTTGGTGTCCTTATTCATAGAAAAAGTTGATATATAGCTACAACATCTTGTTGCACCTAGGTGCTTCAGATGAAGCAAACTTTGAAGGAAAAAAAGGTGGTGTATGATGTACCCATTCCTATATTTTGTGATAATACCAGTGTAATTAACATTTCCAAGAATATAGTGATGTATTCAAGTGCCAAACACATTTATATCTGATATCACTTTCTAAGGGAGAAGGTTGTAAAGAAAGAATTCATATTGGAGTGCGTGCCTACTAAGGATCAGATTGCAAACATCTTCACTAAGGTGCTTTCAAAGGATACTTTTGAGTATCTCTGACAGAAGTTAGGGGTTATTGCCCCTCCTTTTTCTAACTAGATGCATAGATGGTGCATCTATCTAGGGGGAGAAATTCATGTCATATCCTTTTCTCCTATATTGATTTATGGTACCTCTCATGGGGGAGTAGGTAGTTGGTTGGTTGCTACTAATAGGGGGATCATGTATGGTTGTTTGAAGAAGTGTTGTTGGTCAAGGGCAAAGAATGTGAAAATGTTTGTTGCCATCAATTCCAAAGGGGGAGATTGTTGGCATTGGTTGTCATTGATGTCAACACTTGGGAAGATTGTTGCACATATATTTATGAGATTGTTGCACATGTGTTTGCCATTGGTTTTCATTGATGTTGTGCTAATAGTGGAGTTGTTGATGTTCATGGATGTTCATGGTTGGATGTATTCACACCTTTTTTCAATGAATTGTTGATGGTTGGATGTATTCATGCCTTTTTTGGACAAGTTGATGATGTTCATGGTTGGTTTTCATGCCTTGTTTGATGATAATTATAGTTTTATTGTGTATGTTTGTTGACAACAAAGATGATATCATGATGACATATTAATATGGCATATTAATATGAGGATTAGAAGAAATTTTGATGCTAGAGAGATGTTGTTGATGGTATCTAGTATTTTTTATGCTCTCTCATATTGTTCCTATGGAAGTATGTGTTGTTATAAGGAAATTTTGGTCTCCACATGTTGGTGAAAGCTTTTGCTATGTTGAATACTATTTTTGAGAATTCTCTACATTCCTCCACCTTTGAAGATATGGTCTTTTGGTTTGGGACTTAGTGTGTATGCTCTTTGTATGTTGCACTTCTATCTTTTAAGGTCACCAATGTTGTCAAGGAGGTTGCTAGTAATTGCAGTGTATTGGCATTTTTTTTGGTTGTCTGGATTAGTCTAGAAAATGCTTCATATTGGTGTTTATGTTCCTGTAGCTTGGTGGACGTGCTCTTAGTGCTTGTGTAGTGCCTTAGTTCAATTTTCATGTGCTGGAATGTACCACAAATTGGTTTGTAATGTTCTATCTCATGGTTTTGTATTTTGTGTTTTTGGGATGAATTGTTCTATCTCTATTTGGATTTTTGGTGGATGGGGTTTGAAAGTGTTGTTGGATGTTCAAGGCACATACATTTACGATCCACACATTAGTGGTTGATCTCTTTGGTTTCACATACTATGTTGTGTTGGTTTTCTATGAAATTTTTGGATATCTAGCCAATAGTGCTTGTTATCTTTCTTTCATTTTGTGCTTGGGGGTTTGCACCAACATATGAAGTTGCATTAATATGTATTTGGGTCTTGACCTATCTTTTTGAGAAACACATTGAGTAAATTCAGTTGTAAGTTTGTTTTTGGGTTGACCGGTGTAAGCAGTAGAATGGGGAAAACAAGTTAAACAATGCATCTACGCTTCTAAATAAGATATTTCATCTAAAACTTAATGAATTTAAACTAATTTAAACTGAAAAGCTTCATAAATCTATCCTATTGCTCTCTAACTCTAAAGATTGCTCAAACCTACTTAGCTCTCAGATTTGTAAGCTAATTAAACTATTGTAATGACACTTAGAGAATGAGAATTAAGCTATTATGATTCTATAATGCAACTAAGATGATTCTACAGTAAAATTCATGAGAAATAAACTACTGTAAACAGCCATAATTGTAAACTATGAAATACTAAAGAAAGCTTGATTAGATGCTTGATGGATTGATCCTAAAACGAGATTGCTTGAATGCTTGGATGCTTGGAAAACCTGCAGAGTAAAATTGCACAAGTTAGGATCCATTTCCTGTAGCCAAAGAGCTGTATTTATAGCTTTCACGGCAGCACAATTGCACAGGGATACGGGATAAGGGGCTGTGATTCAATCTGGAGAATTGAAAGGCATGGGATGAGAAGATGGAGCTGATCATGGAGGATTGTTCCTCCCCATGAAAACACCAGGCAAGAAGAGAGGGAGGATTGATGGAAGAAGATTGAGAGGACTTCCTGCAAGTTTGTCCCCGAAGCTCTTCCCGTGAATGGAAGTTGCATTAATTAGATTTTAAAAATCTAATTTTATTGGTGAGTGAATAGTGTAAATGATTTATGCATAAATTAAATATTTTTAGTTTATTTAATTTTAGCAAAAGAGGAATAAATAATTTAATAAATCAAACTATAGGATTTGTTTATTAAATTAAAATATTTGGAAAGTGATAATTAAATAAAAGATTTTTAGAATATCTTTATTTAATTAAGAAGAAATGTGATGAGGTAATTAAATAACACAAATTATTGAAGCTGTGTATTTAATTTAAGATAGAATTAATAGATAAAGTATAGAAGAAATATTAATGATAATAATAAAACAAAGTATTTAATTTTGTTTATTTAATTAAGAGAGAAAATAATATGATAAAATGATAATTAATTAAATAAAACAAAAAGTATTTAATTAGGAGAGAAAATAATATGATAAAATGATAATTAATTAAATAAAACAAAGTATTTAATTTTGTTTATTTAATTAGGAGAGAAATAATATGAATAAAATGATAATTAATTAAATAAAACAAAGTATTTAATTTTGTTTATTTAATTAGGAGAGAAAATAATATGATAAAAATGATAATTAATTAAATAAAACAAAGTATTTAATTTTTTATTTAATTAGGAGAGAAATAGAAGAATTAATAATGAACTTAATATAAATAAATATTTCTATTTATTTATTAAGTAGATGAATTTAAGATTAATTAATCAAATAAGTTGTACTTAATTAATTAGATTTTCCAGACCATTTTTAGGTGTCTACATTTTGCCCCTCTTTGAAGTGATGTGTTTACGCATTGCTTCAAAGAATGATTTTGCTTCAGCTGCCAGTATTGACGGAAGGTTTTAAAGCATGCCCTAGACTTGCCCCAGATGTTGAATTTTGAAATGATAGTGATATATGCCCCCTCGGGAGATAAATTGATGAATTTTGAATTTTTATGATTTTTCAAGAATTTTGAATTTTTCTGATGATTTGATGATGAATTGGTGAAGTAACAATTTATCTCCCAACAAAATTGTCCAAAAATGCCCCTGTGATAGATAAGAATTGATTCCTCAGAAGGAAAAATAAATAAATCCCATAAAAATCTCCCAAAAATAGCCTATAAATATTCAAAAGGTCATTTTCAAAAGTCATTTGTGCATTTGACTTTGACAATCTTGTGATAGAGACCCTCAGAGTGCTAGAGCTGCAGGATGCCGATCCCATACCACACCCACCGACTCGAGCGTGTGCGTCGTCACCAGTGTCCGGCCGACTATGGACCTCCGGTATGTACCCCAAATCCTCCTCGTAATTCATGCCAGTTCTTTTTTATGTATTTTTGCACGTTTTTATTGTTTTAGCGCGCGGCGAACACGGTTTAGCGCGTCCATGAGCTGTTGTAGCGCGCCGTAGTTTTAGCACGCTCGTGAAGTTTTATAGCGTGTCCGATCAGTTTTGTAGCGCGTCAAAAGTTTTAGCGCGTTAGGTCAATTGTATAGCGCGTCAATAGGATTTTATAGTGCGCCAATCTTTTTAGCGCATTGGGATGTTTTTGTAGCGCGTCCAGAAGATTCTGTAGCGCGCCAAACATTTTAGTGTTTTTAGGTTGATTTTGTATCGCTTTGCGGTAAAGATTGATGAAAAATTGTGCACTTTGCTTTTCGTCGATTTGTTTTCGATTCCATCTATTTTAGTTTGATCTTGACTAAAATATATGGGAAATGATCTCATGATGAGCGAGATCTATTGATTGATAATAATTACCCTCATGATAGGCGAGGAATAATTAAACTTTCCAAAGGATTGAACCTGATTGATAGATGAGGGTTCCTTGATAATTTGCTAGGTTGATAGGTAAAAGCACAATTTTTGAAAATTTGATGATCTTTTGATATTTTGATTAAAATGTCTTGTTTATATGATAACAGGAGCATTTAGATGTTATCTAGGTGCGAGAGCAGTTTCCCTGGCCTTTTGATATGATATCACGACTTACGCCAGACGAGAGACAGCATATTTCTGATTGTGGCTTAGCGACATTATTGGATATGCCCCATATTAGACTTAATAGGGGTCTGTTGACAGCTTTAGTAAAGAGGTGGCATAGTGACCACAACACCTTTCACTTACCTACTGGCGAGATGACTGTGACGCCGGAGGATGTATGGCGTATTCTTCACATTCCCTTTGTTGGAGAGATTGTAGTGCATGATTCAGAGGAGGTTGGTGGGGTAGAGGCTATGCAGAGAGTCTTTCAGGATCCCCACGTTGCAGGAGAGTGGATTCCATGGATAGATATGTATGAGTCATATGCTCTGCTTCCTTCAGTTTTTGCCGGCTTTATTGGTGGATTCCTTTGTCCTGATAAGAGGTCAAAGGGTCTATCTCTTGGATGGGGTCGGGTGTTAGAGGGTCTGGTGGCCCATAGGACGAGATATGCTTGGGGCATGTGTATGCTTGCCCAATTGTATCATGATTTACACTGGATTGTGTACCTTGGCGGCAGCAGTTTATCGGCAGGGGCTACACTTCTTCAGGTATGGGCATGGGAGCATATTGCTGTTACGCGTCCCGTGCCAGTGTTAGCCAGACCAGCGACGAGGCCTTATGTGTTTCGATATAGAGGCAGGCCTACCCAGCATATGATGGGTAAGCTTGAGTATTGGAGGCGGATTATTGATGATGTAGAGGCAGTGACCTGGCGTCTGTACTTAGACTATGATGACTGGGACGATGATGATATTGAGTTGGGGTTTTTGTCTGATTCGATGTATTTGATCGGGAAGAGCCCCAGGGTCTTGGAGCGATTCCTGTTTCGTCGTGTGTATAGACAGTATGGCATTGTGCGGTGTATGCCACAGGGTGTAGCCCATTATGGACGACGTCGGATAGATGTCAGTGATTGGGGTCCCAGTTTGCCTTACAGGGCACTTGTTACAGGTTACCGTGCTCTACAGCCATCAGCATGGGATGTCCGACGGGACATTGTCGAGGCACCTATTACTCCCGAGTACGGAGAGTATCTGGCTCTGCACCCTCCTCCATGTATCACTATTCTAGATGAGCCAGTACCCGCACCAGCGGCAGCACCAGCACCAGCACCAGCAGCACCAGCAGCAGCACCAGCAGGGGGTGGTCAGGTTGGTTAGAGACGGGGGAGAGAGGATGTAGACGTGGATGTGGATGTGGAGAGCAGCTCGGAGACTGACAGTGATGAGAGTTCTGATAGCAGTGAGGATAGCAGCGATGATGATGACGGGGATGGGAGGAGGCCGAGCATAGCAGTTACTTTAGAGCCATCTTCCAGTGCGCCTCGTAAGAGGCAAGCTGTTGCTTCCTCGTCGGCAGATCCATCGAAGGTTGCGGGTCTACAGGTGTAGGTTCAGACCTTACAGGGACAGCTAGCACAGGTGCAGGGCTTATTAGCATAGACACAGGCTCAGATGCAGGCACAGCTAGCTATTGCTCAGACACAGATTACCTCTCTGATTGGTGAGAGAGATGAGGCTCTACAGGTAGCAGCGACCGCACAGGCTCAGTTGACAGGTGTACGAGCACAGTTGGCCACTGTCGAGGCACAGATCACAGCCTTGACTGTCGAGCGAGACATTATTAGACAGACAGCAGGGACAGCACGGGCTACTGTAGAGAGATTGCAGAGAGTGGCAGATGGGACATCCGTGGCAGACTACATGCGGGAGGCCATGCGGGCAGGTGCCGAGATTGAGTTTTACAGGAGCCGCTACTATGAGATTTTCCCCCCAGAGCAGAGGGTCAGTTATGCTCAGTCTTGCTCAGAGAGGACTCATTCGAGGACAGTGAGCAGAGGTGTGACACAGCCTTTTCCGAGAGATCTGAGAGATCCTGGGACATCTAGTGGTGGTATTGATACTGGCACGAGACCTACTCCTTCTGGTGGGAGCACCACTTGAGATTATTTGTGTACCCTTTGAGAAACATATACAGCCATTTTTGACATGATGTTATTTTTATCCTTTTCAGACTTCATTGTATACTTGACATTTGATGAGATATATATGTGCAGCGGTTCGATTAATCCATGATATGTTCTATATGATTTATGTGATGGATGCATTGATTTTATGATGTTTCTAAATGTGATGGATGCATTTTAGGTTTTATGTTTTATGATGATTTATTTTACTAGCCTGTATGGATGCATTAATGATGATGTGATATGATATTGATGATGTATTTCTTTTCTTAATGAGATGATGAAATGTAAATGAATGATGTATGAATGAAATGTAATGATGTATGATATATGAGATGTAAATGAATGATGTATGGATGAAATGTAATGATATATGATGAAATGTAAATGGTGTATAATGAAAATGTGAAATGAATGATGTAAAAATGATGTATATAAATGAATGATGTATATAAATGAATGGTATATGAATGTGAATGATGTATATAAATGAATGATGTATAGATGAAAATGAATGATGTATATGAATGAAATGTAAATGAATGGTGTATGAATGTGAATGATGTATATAAATGAATATGAATGATGTATAAATGAATATGAATGATGTATATGAATGAAATGTAAATGAATGGTGTATGAATGTGAATGATGTATATAAATGAATATGAATGATGTATAAATGAATATGAATGATGTAAAAATGGAAATGAATGATGTATAAATGAATATGAATGATGAATGAAATGTAAAATGTAATGATGTATAAATGAATATGAATGATGTAAAAATGGAAATGAATGATGTATGGATGAATATGATGTATGAATGAAATGTAAAATGTAATGATGAAAATGTAATGATGTAAACGTAATGATGTAAGTAAATGTAAATGAATGAATTTGTAAATAAATGATATATGAATGATATGTAAATGAAATGATGTATGGATGTATGATGTATCTAATGAAATGGAATTGAATGATGTAACATAACGTGCATATGATGTCACGAAATGAGATGTTTATTGTGAATTTTATGATGAGATGAAGAAATGATCTTATATGCATGCCGTTATGAAAATTGCATGTGTCAAGTATACTCAATCTTTAATAAGAAAAGATAACATCGTTTGTGAATGATCCATTGTAACTTGTGCCACCAGTACTCTGCAGATGTATTATTATGAATGCAATCTATGTTAACCATGCAAATGCCTATTTTATCAATGCAAACCTAAGTGTCATTTCAATAATCCTTTTATTCTGCTTTGTATCATCACTGAGCTTTATTTTAAAATGTTGAAAGTTAATACAAGCATCAATGATATGAGATAGACCAATGATGACCTAAGTATTTCTTTCATGATTTTGATATTGCAAGCGAACACAAGCATCATGGTATAAGATAGACCAATGATGACCTGAGCATTTCTTGCGTAAACAAACAAGAATTAATCATTTTCTTAAGTGAATTGGAATCTCATCCATGATACTTGGTAGAGCACTTCCTGCGACAATTCACAAAGTATAATGACTAACTCACAAAATAGCAAACAAGAAAAGGTATCATTCTCCATCCTTGCTTCTCTAGTTCAATACATCATCGAGTAGCTCCAAAGAAATGATAAGTAAATGATAAAATAAAAGCGCAACAATTCAAATTCTACTTAATGCATTTTCAAATCATTATTCAGATTAGATCATCAGTGTTGAAATGTGTGTGCTGATGTGTGCATGATATTCCCAAATGTTTGACCAAATGATGTGACCTAAAAGACCTATCCTAGGGGTCTCGGGGACTGATCAAAGATTAGTCTTGCCTACGTTATACACGCAGAGACCACGTAGTTCGACTGACACAGACTCCACTTTTGACTGATGTAGACTCTATTTTTGTGTTTTTGATTTTATGATGTTTTTGGATTTTTATTTTCTGATGTTTTTGGATTTTGATTTTCTGATGTTTTTGGATTTTTGATTTTCTGATGTCTTTGGATTTTTGATTTTCTGATGTTTTTGGATTTTGATGTATTGCCACTTGATGTTGTCATGTTTGACTACCTTTCCATGTAAGCTGAAAGTCTATTTGTACCAGATAACACTAGGATGTTGCCCCCAAGCCAAGGTAAAACATGGTACCTCTGCTATGATAGGGGTAGTGATAATGATTATCTCAAATGATAGATGGAAATGATATAAAAGGAAACAATCGTAACAAAACTGTACCTAATAGATAGAGGAGTTTGGTGAAAATCACAAGTAACGCCTGTTTGCCAGGTTTTCATCACTTGTTTTTATTGTGTCCTCTTTCCTTTTCTTTTGTATTTTTATTTTTATATATTTTTTTTGTTTTTCTCTTTTTTTCTATCATCATGACACCTGTTTGCCAGGTTTTCATCAAGACAACTTTATTGACCGTGCACTATATATCCTCAAGTGTAGAATCACCTGAGATGAATGTTGTTCATGGGCTCCTCCAACATGTCTCCTTCTGGTGTAGACAGCCGGTATGCTCCTGATCCATAGACTGATATGATGACATAAGGTCCTATCCAGTTAGGTTCAAACTTTCCTTTCTTTTCTCTGTCTGCTTGATTTCTAGGGTTTTCCCGTAGGACCAAGTCTCCAATTTGGAAGACTCTAGGCTTAACCCTCTGATTATAGTTCCTAGACATCCTTTGTTGATAGGCTGTCAAATGATTGACAGCTTGTTGTCGACGTTCATCAAGTAGCTCTAATTCTTGAAGTCTATAGATCCTATAATCTTCATCTGAAATGAGTCCCTTTAGTGAGACTCAAAGGGATGGAATTTCTACCTCAATAGGTAGCCATTGTTTCCGATCCATAGACAAGAGCATGGTGTGGCTCCCGTTGGTGTGCCTCATGCTAGTCCTGTGAAGCCCAAAGAGTGGTTGTCAACGCTAATCAATTTCTGCAATTCTGCCCATGCTTTCTTAAGAATTTTAGGATTGTTTTGTTGGAAGTCACCGCCCATTACCTTGAGGGTAATAATGGGTTGAAAAGAGATGTTGATGTGAAAATTTTCACAATTTTGGACGCCTTGGTTCTTTGAAAGTGCCCCATTATCTGTGATGATTGACTGGGGTATCCCATATCTACAAATGAGATAATTCAGTATGAAAGATGATATTTTCTTCCCAGTGATTGTGGTTAAGGGAACTGCCTCCACCCATTTTGTAAAATATTCTGTTGCTGTGATAATGAACTTGTGTCCATTAGATGAGGATGGGTTAATTTTCCCTACCAGGTCTAATCCCCACTGACAGAAAGGCCATGTAGTTGCAAATGGATGTAGCTCATGTGCCGGTGCATGTATAAGATTGCCATGGATCTGGAATTTTGGACATCTTTTGACAAACTGATAAGATTCTTGCTCCATGTGTGGCCAGTAATACCCCAAACGAAGGAGTTTCTTGGCTAAAGATAATCCACTTGAATGTGTACCACAAATTCCTTCATGGACCTCATGTAAAGCGGAAGCGGATTCGTTATGTTCTAAACAACGTAAAAGAGTACCGTCTAGGCCCCGACGGTAAAGGTTGTTAGCAATAATGGTATGTTTGGCGGATTGGCGTATGAAGTTGCGCTTTGGTTGCGAGAAAGATCCGGCGTAAAAGATATTATCCTTTAGATAAGCATAAAATGTCTCCATAAAATGGAAGATTGGGCACTATCCAAAAGGCGGTGGTTTGGGATTTGGGATTTGGCGTGATGCAGTATCGTGGATACTTGTTCTACAATAAATCGATAACGATCTTGCGTTTCAGGCATTTGTAGAAGAGATGCTATTGTGGCCATGGCATCTGCTGCTTTGTTCTCTAATCTTGGTATCTGCTCAAATTTGATTTCTATGAAGTATTTTCTTAGGTCATCTACCAGCCTCTTGTATAAAATTAGTGTGTCATCCTTAGTTTGGTAATCATTGTTGACTTGATAGATGATTAACTGGGAGTCTCCATACACCTGTAGTTCTGTGATTTTCCAGTCAATAGCCATTTTAATTCCAAGGATCAAAGCTTCATATTCAGCCACATTGTTAGTGCAACGGAAGGTAAGCCTGTAAGATTGTGGAATGGTGTGCCCAAGAGGTGTGACAAATAAAATTCTTGCCCCTGATCCATGTTGTGTGTAGGATCCATTGAAGTAGAGTTGCCACGGCTGTGTTGTAATGTTGAGGATATCTGCATCAGGAATTCCATGGTCATAGGATGACCGTCTAATAATGGAGCTTCTGCTAATTGGTCGGCGATGACTTGTCCTTTGATAGCTCGCCTTTCAACATACTGAATGTCAAACTCACTGAGGAGCATGACCCACTTTGCCAACCTTCCCGTTAAAGCTGCTTTGCTCAATAAATACTTGAGAGGATCAATTTTTGCAACGAGCTTGGATAAAGCAGGAGTGAGCATATAGTGTCGCACTTTTGTGTTGCAAATATCATCGCTTAAGCATGATTTTCAATGAAGGTAGTTTACTCTGTCCATGAGGTCCTCACGGTGGTGAATATATAGCCTCGCTTCTTTATCCTCTTATGCTAAGGTTCTAAAGAAAATATCCGCGTTAATATAGCAACAATGGCTTGTCTTCACTGGGTGGCACCAAGATTGGTGGTGTCATCAATAATGCTTGATTTGATTGAAAGTACTCTCACACTGTTCATCCCATTTAAAAGGCACATTTTTATGCAAAAGATGGTTGAATGGATGACACCGATCTGCTAGTTGAGAGATGAATCTTCTGATGGACTGTAGTCGGCCTTGTAGAGATCTTAATGTACTGATATTCTTAGGAGGTGGCATTTCCATGATGGCTTTGACTTTTCTTTGGATCCACTTCAATTCCTTTGTAGAAACTATGTATCCTAGGAGTTTTGCTGATGTTACTCCAAAGGCACATTTCTTAGGATTCAATCTGACTTTGAATTTTTCCAACCTGTCAAATATTTTGGCTAGTATCTCTAGATGTCCTTCTCTGGTGTAAGATTTGGCTAAGATATCGTCCACATAGTCCTCCATGAAGGTGTGCATCATGTCGTGGAAGATTGTTGTCATAGCTCGCTGGTATGTAGCTCCTGCATTCTTTAACCCAAAAGGCATGACGTTCCAGCAAAAGGTGCCCCATGGACATGTAAATGTTGTCTTTTCTTGGTCTTCAGGAGCTATCTTGATTTGATTGTATCCTGAAAATCCATCCATGAGTGATAACATTTGATGGCCAGCTGTTAGATCTACAATCATGTCTATGTTTGGCAAAGGAAAATCATCCTTTGGACATGCTTTATTTAAGTCCCAGAAATTGTACATATTCTAATGGTGTTATCTGGCTTTGAAACAGGTACAATGTTGGATATCCATTCGCATAATCAATAGATCTGATAAAACCTAGCATCTAGTAGTTTCTTCAAATCATTTTTGACTAATAATGCAACATGTGGATGCATTTTTCTCAGCTTTTGTTTTTACTGGTTTAGTGCCAGCTGGTAAGGATAAGTGATGCATAATGAGATCTGTGTCTAAGCCTGGCATGTCAGAGTATGACCAAGCAAAATTGATGTATGTTCTTCAAAGAATTTGATAAAATATGGCTTTTCTGTATCTGTCATGGTGCGGCCAGGTGTAGTATTCTTACTGTCTCTGCTGTGCCAATATTAATAGACTGTGTGGGTTCTATCAACACTGATGATATTTCATGGTAATGTTGTGGGAGGATGTCAAACCTTCCATCCTTTGGTGCCTCAATGAGGTTTTCACCATTGGATGCGTTCTTTGTTTTTACTATTTTAGGATCTAATACTGCCATAGAATGGTTTTCACCATTAGATCCATTATTGATTTTCATATTTTTGCAACTGGAAGGCTTGGCATCCTCCTGCCTAAAAGCATCGTTAAAAGAAGTATTGGTAGAACAAGTATCAGATTCCTCACAGCAAAGGTAGTTGATAATGGCAGAATCATTGTTAAAGACAGGGAGATCAATAGGGTGTTGGGGTTCCCATTCGATAAGCTCAAGATGTAGTAAAGGCAACGAATCATTAGATGGGTTGAGGTCAGCGATTGTGAAAGCTCGGACGGAAATGTCATCTAGATTGTTAGTGGTTATGTCGAGGCCTACAAAGGTATTTTCTTCCACATCATTTATCTCAATCGATGTCCGTTCATCTTCACTTGAGTCATCGAAGTTTTGTGTTTCAAAGACAATAGGATTAAAACTTGAGCTTTGACCCTCCTCGAGTTTGGGGGCATACTTTTTGATAATGTCGATCTGAATATCTTCATATGAAACGTTTGATAAGTTGTCCCACTCATACTCATTTGAATCTGTTTCAGAGTTATCTCTTATTTGAAGAATACTTTCTACAGTTTTATTGGTGATTTCTGCTCTTGCTTTTTCTGTGTATCCTAGTCCAGTTCTGCCATTTTGCTGAATTGCGAGGACTTGGATTGGTTCTATTACACTTTGTTTCCCTCGATCAAGAGATCCTTGTTCTGCTGCATATCCTAGTCCCGTTTTATCCTTATGTTGGAGCGTAAGAGGCTGGATTGGTTCTGTTATGCCTTGTTTCCTTAACCCAAGGGGTCCCTGTCCTGAATATCCCATCTTCTCCAGAATAGTTTTTCCTTTTCCATATTGATTTGTCTCTATGATGTTACTTGTGGAAGTGGAAGCTTCCTCATCCTTATAAAGCCAATTTAGTATGGCCTTGTCTTCTGATTCTTCATCTAAGCTTCCAGCTTTTACAAATCTGCCATCTAATGTTGTAGATTGTTTTGAATTGTGGGTGTTTGTAGATGGCTGCCCATACATTTGTAAGGAGGGTAACATTTGTGATAGATGAAATGAGTGTCCAACACCATATTCACTTATTCCTTCGTCACTTATCTGTACTTCTTTGGTGAATTGATGTGAGAGTGGAGCTAATTGTTCTTCAACATTTGAAGGGTTAGATTGTGTCACCCTTATCTCTTGTGATTTTTGTTGTTTTGGAAGCCACTTTGATATGAAGTTCTGTTGTTGCTCACCATCTGATGTGCTAACTTCTCTATTGTGAGGTATGAATGTATCCTGAGATGTCTTCAATGTATGGCAAGCTTGGGTGTCATTGTAGTCTGCTGTGATTGTTACCTCCTGTCCATTGATGGGAAATTTCAGGCATTGATGATAGGTAGAAGGTACTGCTTGCATATCATGGATCCAAGGATGTCCCAACAGTATGTTGTATGTCAGTTCCCTATCTAGGACTTGGCAAACCACTTTTTGGACAATAGGTCCCACTTGAATGGGTATTATGATCAACCCTTTAGAGGACCTTTCTTCTTCATCATATGCTTTGATTGTGATTTTTCTCCTTGTATCAATGGCTTCATCCGAGTATCCTAGTGCACGAATCAATTTTAAGGTACAAATATTTAAACCAGCCCCTCCATCTATCAGGACACGCTTTACACGGTGTTTATGAATGAGGACTTCAATGTGAAGAGCGGAATTATGTGGATGGGTGAGTGACACATCATCATGTTCGGAAAATGAAAGGCAATGAGGTGCAGATAGATGTCCCACCATAGCTTGGAACTGACACACATCCAAATTGTTAGGTACTGTGGTTGATACAAGAGCTTGTTCAAGAACCTCTTTGTGTGATGGGGAAATCTTTAAAAGTTCCAAGATAGATATTTGTGCTGGTATTTTCTGTAATTGATCGATGAGATCATATTGATTAGAGGGAGGATCCACAGATGGGGATGATAGCGATGCTCCTTTCAATATAACTTTGGATTGTGCCCTTGTTGTGGCATTAACCGGTTGGTACTCTTGTTTCCCTTTGAGTGTGATTACGTTAATTTGGTTCTCATATTTGTCCATATGTTGTACCAAATTGGTGGATGTAATGTCCTTGTTCTAATTGATTTGATGGCATAACTCTTCATCCTCCTTGGTAGCAGAAAAACAAAGGATCGTTGTGTCATAAACATAACCAACATTCTTACCTTTGGTATTTGCGGAAGAGGATTCTCCCTTCTGATAATTAGGTAGGGGATTTTTGAATGTTGTGTGATCTTTGTTTGTTTGATGCCCCTCTACAAATACTTTCTTTTGATCTATGAGGTCTTGTACCGCATGTTTTAACTGCCAACAATTTTTAGTCATGTGGCCTTTATTTTGATGGTAGTGACAGTAATGTAAGTCATTCCACCATGATGGTTTGACTTGAGGGTCCCAATTTCTAGCCTCCTGTACTTGGATGAGTTTCTCGTCTAAAAGTTCTTTGAGGACCAATTCCAATGATTGTCCTAATGACGTGAATTTTCGTTTATTGGATGGTCGTTGGAATGATTGGGTTTTTATCTCTCCACTGTTTTGATTATTCCCTTGGTCACCACTTTGTTTGACATTAAGACCATTGTTTTGTTTGTTTGTAGGGGTTGGCATCAAGGTGAATACTGGTTTAGATGTGTGTGTATCGATCATGGTATCAGTATTCTTGTTCTTTTGCCAAAATCTTGGCTTTTCATTGTTGTTGTTAGAGGAATTGTTATTGTTTGAACCTTCAATGAAGTGCTTGATCGTTCCTCTTTTGATGAGAGCCTCTTCAATTTTGAGCCCCTTTTCGATAACTTGTTCAAATGTAGATGGACATTGTAAATCTAATCTGTAATTCATGTCATCCACTAAGTTATCAATGAACATCTCTATCTTCTCCTCTTCAGGAATAGTTCTAGGATATTTAGCAAATAGCCTTCTCCATCGTTGGAGAAAGGAAAGAAACTTTTCACCCTTTGCTTGTTTGGTGTTGTAGAGTTCTTTTAAGGTTACCCCATGTTGGATGTTGAACGAGAAGTGCGTTATGAACCTATTGATCAGTTCTTCAAAAGATTGAATCCCGGGTTCCAATTTAGAAAACCACTCCATGCAAGTGTTTCCTAAGCTTCTTGGAAATAATCGTAGTAAGTAAGAGTCTTCGTGTGCGAACTCTATGCTCATGGCTCGAAATTCCCGTACGTGATCAAATGGATCGGTTCTCCCATTGTATTTGTTGTATGTTGGGTATTCACAATACCGTGGAAATGGTATCATGTTAATGCTTGGATCGAACGGATAAGGGCAAATGTCTTGCAATGAATATCTCTTTGTTGGCCCTTGTTGGATATTTTGGAATTGTAATTGTAACTGTTGAATTTGTTTTGTCAAAGCATCTATTTGATTTGGATTTTCCACACTAGTTGTCCTGGGTGTGGTTGTTTCCTTGAGTTGATTGACATCAAAGTCTTTAGGAAGCTTAGCACCTTTGTCAGCCAATAATAGAAGATACTTTTCCATGTCTTGTTCTAGCATCTTTTCCATAAATTTATGGAAATGAGGGTCTTGTTGAACTTTCTCGATTTCCTCTGCAGTTATTTCTTTCTCATGTGAGTTAGTGAGAGGATCAGTGTTGCTATATCGTCCCCAAGGGTTTTCTTCAGCCATGGCTGCTATTCTTTCGTTTTCTTCTTGTTGTTGTTTTTGATATGCTGCTCGTGTGAAAATAGGCATACAAACGTTTAAAGTTTTACTCTAGACTTTTGATCTTGGATTTTTGATTGGATAAGTGTCAAGGTTGTTGATTTAAAATCTGATTTAGTCTTATCTAGTTTTGTGATGGAAGGATGATAAAATCCTTGATAGGGAAACTTTGACATAAAATCTCAGATTTGGTGATAATGACACTATGTGAGATGTTTCTAGATCTAGGTGTAGGAGTAAAGCTTTCCTTTTGTGTGACCTAAGTGTTCTGGACTAATGAAAACCTTGTTATCGATATGGGTAAACTAACAAAATGTCCTATTAACTCTCTGTATTTCTGACTTTATGGCGCGCTAAAACAGAGGAGCTACGCGTTGGAACATAGACTCGACGCGCTGGAATAGAGACACTACGCACTAAAACAGAAACCGAAAGCACTGGAACAGAGACTCTACGCGCTGAAATAGAGGAGCTACGCACTGAAACAGTGACCGAAAGCGCTAAAACAGAGACTGTACGCGCTGAAACAGAGGAGCTACGTGCTGGAACAGTGACCAAAAGCGCTAAAACAGAGACTGTGCGTGCTAAAATAGAGGAGCTACGCGCTGGAACAGAGACTTGACGTGCTAAAACAGAACCATGAGGTGCTAAGACAGAAACTATCTTATCCTATGAAACTCACTTGGTCTAGTATCGTATTGTATGGCTGGTTGTGGAATGTATTCTAGATGAATTCTTTGACTGTGATTGTGGTGTTGCCTAAGAGCTCTTCTTTGATAAAATGCTTGTGAATCTAAGGGAGCTACAGCATAATCGTCCGTATAACCTCTAGAGAAATCGTGATACCTATGAATAAAAGTCCTATGTTGGAGTAGAACTTTCCTGCTTTGATATAGAAATCGTTGCTTTCTTAGAAGTTGTTTGTATGCAAGTGTTTTCTTTGGTTTTCTGATTCGTTTGACAAGAGATTTCTTGACAAACTTGGTGGATACCCAATCTCGAATCATGAGAATTCCACAAATGTTTTGATTTTGAAGATTTTCTTGTGATGATCTTATCTAAATTAAATGAGAGAAAACACAGCAAGCAAGAATAGAATGGTTGTCCTTAAAAACCCTAGAATCTAAACAAATAGTGTATGTTCTCAAAAATCAATGATTCTTCTTGATTTTCACTGGTTTGATAACAAGATAAAACACTTCAGATAGACTCACTCCTAGAGACAAAAGGTCATCGTTATATACTCGAATGGCCCACAGCTTGGAATTGCGTTGACTCACACAGCCATGTCACCCCCTAGAGGGCGCCCGTGTTTTTGTCTTTTCCAGGTGCGTACTCAGAGTGACGGAAGTGGATACCGGATCCCCTGAGCAAACAGTCCTTGGCAATTATATGGTGAGTGCTTGAGGGTAGATTCTTCCCCACCCCTGCACCGCCGAGTATTACAATGTTTAGAAACTGACAGGCGTGCTTCTATTTCTAGGTTCTTAGATAGGGTTTCCGTTTGGAGCGGCAAATGGATAAACTCCCTTGAGAGACCTCCCAATCTTTAAAACAAAGATTTTGGGGATGGTTATCCTGCGCACTTCCGTTGAAAGAGGGTTTCCCCAAATTCACATAAATTTTAAAGTGGGTTGGAATGCCATGGCTTTTGGCTGTCCCCACTCAGGTCATTCCCGTAGGGTGAGTACTTTTTTCCACTACGGCAGGCCTGTCTAAAGGTTTTAAGAAAGCTTTAAAATGCATAAAGTAATGGTGAGTCTGGTATTCTGATGCACCCAGTTAAGGGGAGAGCATAAACCTATCACCCAATCACAGCAAAGATATTGTTCTTTTTAAAACCCAAAAGACAAGTGATTTACTCTATATGGAGATATTGCTCCATAATAAGCATGATGTTCAATTTTAAACCACAAAATAAATATGATGTTTCTATCCTAGGATTGATCAATTTTTATCCATTTCTATCCTAGGATTGATAAGTTTTAACCATTTCTATCCTAGGATTGGTAAATTTTAACCAAGAAAATAGACAGAAACAGAATCTGGCCACAGACGCGTCGGATCCAGATAAAAAGAAATGATTTTGAAGATGATGAAGTGGCGCGCTAAAACAGTGACTCGGCGCGCTGGAATAGTGACGTGGCGTGCTGGAACAGTGACCTGGAGTGCTGTAACAATAACCTGGCACACTGAAACAGTAACTTAGCGCGCTGCAAAAACTCACGATCCCGCGAAAACTTTCACGCTGATACCTGTAGGACACAATTTTCAAAAATTTAGCAAAATAGGGGGTTAGGCCCCACGGTGGGTGCCAATCTGTAAGCGGTAGAATGGGGAAAACAAGTTAAACAATGCATCTACGCTTCTAAATAAGATATTGCATCTAAAACTTAATGAATTTAAACTAATTTAAACTGAAAAGCTTCAGAAATCTATCCTATTGCTCTCTAACTCTAAAGATTGCTCAAACCTACTTAGCTCTCAGATTTGTAAGCTAATTAAACTATTGTAATGACACTTAGAGAATGAGAATTAAGCTATTATGATTCTATAATGCAACTAAGATGATTCTACAGTAAAATTCATGAGAAATAAACTACTGTAAACAGCCATAATTGTAAACTATGAAATACTAAAGAAAGCTTGATTAGATGCTTGATGGATTGATCCTAAAACGAGATTGCTTGAATGCTTGGATGCTTGGAAAACCTGCAGAGTAAAATTGCACAAGTTAGGATCCATTTCCTGTAGCCAAAGAGCTGTATTTATAGCTTTCACGGCAGCACAATTGCACAGGGATACGGGATAAGGGGCTGTGATTCAATCTGGAGAATTGAAAGGCATGGGATGAGAAGATGGAGCTGATCATGGAGGATTGTTCCTCCCCATGAAAACACCAGGCAAGAAGAGAGGGAGGATTGATGGAAGAAGATTGAGAGGACTTCCTGCAAGTTTGTCCCTGAAGCTCTTCCCGTGAATGGAAGTTGCATTAATTAGATTTTAAAAAATCTAATTTTATTGGTGAGTGAATAGTGTAAATGATTTATGCATAAATTAAATATTTTTAGTTTATTTAATTTTAGCAAAAGAGGAATAAATAATTTAATAAATCAAACTATAGGATTTGTTTATTAAATTAAAATATTTGGAAAGTGATAATTAAATAAAAGATTCTTAGAATATCTTTATTTAATTAAGAAGAAATGTGATGAGGTAATTAAATAACACAAATTATTGAAGTTGTGTATTTAATTTAAGGTAGAATTAATAGATAAAGTATAGAAGAAATATTAATGATAATAATTAAATAAAACAAAGTATTTAATTTTGTTTATTTAATTAAGAGAGAAAATAATATGATAAAATGATAATTAATTAAATAAAACAAAGTATTTAATTTTGTTTATTTAATTAGGAGAGAAAAATAATATGATAAAAATGATAATTAATTAAATAAAACAAAGTATTTAATTGTTTATTTAATTAGGAGAGAAATAGAAGAATTAATAATGAACTTAATATAAATAAATATTTCTATTTATTTATTAAGTAGATGAATTTAAGATTAATTAATCAAATAAGTCGTACTTAATTAATTAGATTCTCCAGACCATTTTTAGGTGTCTACAGTAGGTTGAAGGGAAAGTGTGGATAAAATTTTGGAAAGGAGAAGGAAAATGAGGATATAAAAAATGGCAACTAGTTATCTATTGATATTTTTCACTTTTTGAAGAGGGGTCTAAGGTTTTTATTTGGGGGAGATAGTATAGAGGTTGAGGATTGGGTTGTAAGAAAATATCATTTTTAGATTCATGTTTCTCTTTCAGCACAAATTTTAGGGGGTGACTTGGATTGTTTCTCATCAAGGTTAAGAAGCCCTCTATAATCTATCTCCAACTAAAAATCCTAGAGGGAGGAAATTAGAGGTGGAATGCCAATAGTTCTATAAGCAATAACACTTAATGGACTGTAGAGGGCTCCCTTTCTCACAAGAGAAGGAGATTGATTTTGGCTTGCTCCTAATTTTATTTTCCTCTTTCTTTGAGGAAATTCGGAGATTTTTTAGAGTGAGGTGCTTATTGGTCGTAGTTTTTTATTAGTGTTTTCTAGTACATGTTTATTTTTATTTTTTAGTAGCTTTATTTTCCTTAGCTTCTTTAGGAAGGGTTAGTTAAGTTGTATTGAGGTTTTATCTCAAAAAATTTGTTGGTTGTTGTAGAGTTCCTTTTTGTTATGGGAGAGGCATTTAATAGATTCCCTTAACTTACCTATTAAAACTAATAATATGATCATTACAATAATTTTTATCATTTACAATTATGAATCTCAATTGATGTTTATTGCAATTTATTGTCGTGAAAATTTCCAATTCTACTTTAAATTGTATACCTTCATGTATACCTTGAGTCGTTAATTTACCATGTCAATTTTCATGGTTCAAATCTTAAGTATGGCTAATTTGCATAAAAGGTCACAATATTAAATTATAAAAATTTTAATCATTCATAGGAAAGGTTAGGTCTTGTGAAAATTTAAAATTCCTAAGAAAAAAGTTGAGAATTTATCTTAGGTGGAGTTTCAAGGTTTTCATGTGCAACTTTGTAATTTTTACTAGAGTACAAAGGAACGTGTTTGTGTTAATGTAAAGTTGTATATTCTTAAAGTAATTATATATTTGGGTGATCCCACAATAGTGGTTTACAATTTTTGGCCAAAATGGACACTAAAATTATTATTTTTAAACTAAATCTTCACATGCGGGCACCTCTAGCGGCTAAACCATGAAGAATTTGAAGATGATGAAAACTAGAGTCTTGTCACATTTTTTCTGTAGATTCTAAAAATATTTTTTTCAATTTTTTTGGAATCAGATTACACTTCTTTTTCCATCTCCCATGAAAACTAGTTTTTTTCAAAAAACAACATTTTTAAAAAGTGACGCACACCGTATAATGCATAAATTTTTTTCCATGAAGGATAAAATTCTAATTCTTTCGAATTTATATTTGTAACTCTAATATCTAGTGCTTCCACTTGGTTAGACAATTTTTTATTGAATATTTTTTCTTTAATCAAGTTTTGAAGTCAAATCAATTACAATTCAGACATAGCACGACCGTATAATGCATAACTTTTTTTTGTATATATCGAAATTCAATTTTATTTTTTTTGTTGGATCATGGACTTCAATATCTGGTGCACTCATATTTTTCAAAAATTTTTTTTGATAATTTGTTATTTTTCCATATGTGCAGAACAAAGACCTTCATTTTTGATGAAAAACCTATGTTTAATAAAACTAAAAAAACAAATACATAATAAAACCAAAACATATTAAAATTATATTTGTTGGATAGCTCATTCTGAGAACTACCTAATTCAAGTTGGGTTTGTGAAGATTCCTCCATTTTCATCCTCAACCCAAGCTCTGAAGTACCAAAATTTAGGTTTTTTTTGTGTCTCGGGGAGGGGATGAGGAATAAAGGGGGTTCGCTCGAACCAGGGTTCATTCAAACCCTGGTTCATTCGAACCCTCCTTCTATGAGGGGTTTTGATGGCTTTTTTGGTAGGAAGGTATTAGGAGGGTTCGCCCGAACCTAGGTTCTAACGAACCCCTAATGGGCTCAGTCAAACCAATAGGTTCGTACGAACCCCTAAAATCAATTTTTTTGCCATGCATTCATTTTCTGTGAGTTTTCCTTCCTCACTTCAATTGTAAACCACTATTGTGGCTTCACCCATTTTTTATTGGCTAATAGCTAAACTCTAAAAGTCTCATCATGTGTTTGATTTGGGAATATAGACTTCCATTATTTTATTGTGATATTTACACACTTATGTTGAAATCCCAAAAACACATGCCACTTCCTCATGTGGATTTTTTAACTTATTTCTAAGTAAGTTACAAGATCTAGTATAAAAATATTACATTCATGATGATTACATTGTTAAAATTGTGAATAGGGGAAATCAAATTAATGAATTCTTAAATGGAAATGAGCAAACCCAATTCAATAATCAAATGACCTATCTCAATGAAGTGTGTGCACAAATATGAAAGAAAATGAAATCAACCTAAACTAACTACTACACCTCCACCAAAATTCCTAGCCTTACTCCATTGTAGAATGTGCTAATGTTGATTTGAATAGTATGTGGATTTCTCATAAAACCTTACCATAACCTTGTTAACAAAATAAATATAAAATTGAGTATAGTATGAATGCAAAATTTGTGGAGATTCATGGAGATATTGAATGGCTAAAATATGGATGTTTATAATTTTAAATGATATTTGATCAATAGTATAGGACAAGTGGTGAGATCAACGGATGAGGATGTTTGAGAGATCACGAGGAATGTGCACATGACATGTGTCAAAATGAAGGGTTGTGATGAGGAGTTAAGTGGTTGCATGAGTCTAATGACTGACTACATGGGTGGATGAAGTAGAAGTGAGTGAGTGAATTAATATGGTTATAGTCAACTCACTATTTTTTTTGGAGGAATTATAAATAGAATCATATATTTAGAAAATAGATAAAATAATGATTTATTTATGTATTTTTAGAGGAATGTGCAAATTCAAACTAAATAAATTATTTATTTAGTTTTAGAGTCCAATAATTATTTAATTAAATAATTAAAAATCATTTAATTAATATAAATAATTAAATAATTAAAAAGTATTTAATTATAGTGGAAAATGTGTTATTTTAATCAAATAATTAAAAATTATTTAATTAATAGTTGTATGACCTAGAAAATGACTATAAAATTGAATAATGAAATAACAAATAGCACAATTCATATAATCAATTCACAAATCAATACCAATAGAGCATTAAGACAAAATTGTAATAATAGTAAAATGCAACAAACCTATAGACACACCTCCATATAATTTTCCTTAGATTAACTCTATTGTTTTTAAAAAAAAAAATCAAAAGTGGTAAACCACTTATATTTTATATATTGTTTTAGATTAGCTATATTGTTATCCTCTTTGCACCTTGGAAAAAAGTGTAGTAATAGTTGCTCTTAGATTTTTTAGCACAGAATCACTGTTAATATGTGTATAGTTTGTTTGCAATGATGAGAGAGGAATAATAGATGATAGGAGGGCTAAATTTAAAGATTTTTGGTGGTACCAATCAATAGTCAAGATCTAATGAAAGATTGAATAGATCAATGGCTCAAAATTGATGAGGAGTTAATTCATCTCTTAATTGTGCAGCTAACTGATTGTATGGGTTAGTTAAGAGAATTGATTGAAGAGATAAGTGTAACTAACAATCAATTAAGAGAATGGAATGAATAATGGATTGAAAGTGAGTGGGAGTTGACTAGTGAGGTGAAAATGCATGGGTAATTAATTAATAATTACATGTGCAAAAGGGGAAATAAATAAAATAATTAATTTTATTTATTTTAGAAGAGGATAATTTTGAGAGGAATAATTAGATAAATTAAATAATTTAAAAAATATATTTAATTTAAGAAGTGAGAAATGGGAAATTAATGAATTAAATAATAATAATTTATTTAATTAAACTTTGGGAAAGAGGAATGATTAGTAAATTTATTAAATAATGTTAATTATTTAATCAATATAGATGATAAATGATGAAATAGATAATTTAATTAAATAATTCAAAATTATTCAGTTAAAGTGGAAATGAAGGAAAATATGGAATTAGAATAATTAAATAATTAAAAATAATTTAATTATCAAGATGAAGTGGAAATAATCGTTAATTTAATTATTTATAATAAAATTATTTAATTAAATGCTAAAGATAGATTGATTAGGCCAAATGATAGAAAATGGTATGTTTTGGAAGAAATGTGTTAGCCAAATATAAGTGTCTACATTTTGTCCCTCTTTGAGTCAATGTATTTTTATAGCATTGTATCAAAGAAAGTATAAAATAATTGTGATGACATGCCCCAGTTGAATGAAGAAATGAAGGTAGGATTTCCCCCTTGAGAGGTTGGAATAACAATGAAATTTTTAGGTCAAAATCTTGAAAAGGGTTGGATAGATGTGATAGAGGTGAAGAAAATGGAAAGAGTAGGGTAAGAAAGATATGGATGAGGAAGGTGGGGTGAGAGGAGGTAATAAGATGGTTATTTTTGATTGATATCACATAATTGGATGGATAATGAATGAGATGAAAGAGAGATGAATAAAAATATATTGGTGTGGATAGGTATTGATAGATAGTGTGCTTTCTATTTTGTGCTTTTGTTATCATCCTAACGCTTATTGTGGAAAATGGATATATGTACACCAAGGTATGAAAAACCAAGGTGACTTTGGTACCTTTTGTATGGAAATTGACGTAAACGCCTGAAATATGACCTTACCCAACCACACCAAATTTTAGCCTATCCTAATCTATTAATTAAGTAAATAATATATTTATTTAATTAATTAATTTATCCTTTTCCCTTATCCATCACTTTTAATTAAATAAATTTTATATTTATTTAATTAATTCTACTCTTATCCCCAAATCCTTCAACTAAATTAATTAATTAATTAATTAAGCCTAATTAATGCCCATTACCTTTTCCTCCATTATTTAATTCCACTTTATTCCTCAATCCTTATCCATTTAATCCTAGTCATTGATTCCATTCACATGGATCCTAATCTAGATTTTCCATCATGTGAAAAATGTCCCTTCACATGTCTAATGTTAACCTCTTGTATATATTCATTGAATCTAGAAACTTTCCAAAATTCAAACTAACTTTCCATCTCATCCCTTCATTTAATATCACACCTCTTAATCCTAACCATCCACATAAGGATATTACCCTAATCCTAATACCTAATCCTTATCCCTCATGTGACACTTGTCACATGACTACAAATTTGATCCCAATCCTAATCCTTAGTCAATCATAGCCATCCATTAATTAATGCATCTTGACCCTTGACTTATCTCATAGAATTTTTGTAAACGATATGCCTCCTATCCCATTTGGCATATCTACACTTATGCTACTATTATGTTGCCCAAATTTCTATTGAATCATCTTGATCATATCATTATGATATTGGAGTCATGAGCAACCACATCCAAGCTATCAACATATCAAAACACTACACTTGATCTTTTGAGGTTTGTGTGTATTTGGTTTGATTTAGGCTAGATTCTATGCATATTTCATTTATATCATTTGCCTGAATACAATTGACACTGCAAACAAGAAGGATTTTCCTCATTCATACTAGACATAATAGAACCTTGTCAAGCATGTGAGAAAAATGAAACTTAAAGCATAATATTCCTAATGCAAAAAGGTATTTAAATGACCTTATATACACAAGAAGTGTGGTGATGCTAGAAGCCATTCCAATACACACAAGGAACATACCAACCCAAATAATGCATAAGAACATTCCAAAAACATGTTATACAAAAACAATGACTTTGCCCCAATCTTGCTCCTCTAATCATTTTAAGATATCCTCTAGGAACAATGAAATAGGACAATATGATACACCAAACAATAATATTAAAAAGACTCACTAACCAAATAGACCAAGAACCATTAGATTTTATTGCCAAGAGATATATGCTCAAGATGGATAATGCCTATTGTAGGAAGGATGTATCCGTTAAGGCATAATAGGTTGGATAAGATGTTTAAATTTTATTTTCCAATAGATGAGTAGATTGTAGATATTTTAATAAGAGTTTTTTATTCATTATTATTTCATGAACATTCAATGTCTATGGGTATTGCATAGTTTATTCTTGCTTGAATGTCTTTTCTAGGCAATAGAAAATTATTATGGATATGGTAGATGTTGTCATGATTTAAATTTTTAGAATTTTTTAGTTTTTTTTGGGTTTTTGGTATTATTTAATGTTTTTGTATTTTTTTGATTGTGATGATAATGATGAAGAGATATGGATTTGTAGGGATATTGAAGACCTCTTGAGACCTTGTCCTTAGTAAAGCTAAAGTTGATTGATTTGATTGACTGATTGATGATGATAACGATGTTGACGATAAGAACAATGCAAGGATAGTGTTGTTAAGATCTAGGAACAACACAATGATTAGGAAGGACACATCCTAATGATGATGATTGGATAAGCTAGATCAAGATTTGTAGCTAGGCTAGGGATGAAATATATCAAATAATTTAATAATCCACTAGAGTGTAGGCAAATGTGATTGATGGGGATTGTTCAGATTGATGTTGATGGAGAATATTGATGGAAAATTTTATTCATAAGATGGTGAAAAATGCTCGTGAAAGTGTTTTTTGTGTATTTTTATAAATGTTTTATTTTTACAATTTTTAAAAGGTGTCCAAATCACAAAGTGAGCTAGAAGACATATATCAAGATTTATTCAAAAGAAAGATGTAATCACTTGCCCCCGGTGTTTAGCAATGTATGGGACACTATGATTGGGTGAATGGACTAGTGCAATGGAAAATAATATGTGAATAATAGGCATTATTCAAATAGATCTAGAATAAGGGATTTTATGTCCAAGGACTACCAGTTAAAAGTACAAAGCTATGTCACACTTTTATAAAGGAAACAACCAACACTAATCCAACTTTTAAACTTGAAGCACTAAAAAGTGGCATAGATGTTTTGAATTTTGAAATAATGTGAACTAAAAAAATATGTATTTTTAGTATATTTTATGTTTGTATTTAAAAAAAAACTAAAAAATTATTTGAATATAGTTTTTATAAATTAACATTATAATTTAGTTGGTGATAAAATATTGAAAAATGAAGTTACATGAGGCATCGATCTTTATATATATAGTATTTTTTTCCTTCAATTTCATTTTGTTTATTTATAACTTGAAACTTTAGTGCATGGATATATTTTTTTCCAATTTTGATAAATATATATATTTAAGTAAATATTAAAATTTGTATGTATTAAAACATAGTTTTTTTCCATTCAACATCAACTTTTATATTAAATATTTATCTATAAATAAATAAAATATACCATCTTGATATAGATTTTTTATCTAGTGCATCATATTTAAAAAAAAAAATTGATATTTTAAAATTTCTCTTGGCATGGTAATCAACCTAATATTTTTGTGTTGATAACCTATTTTTAATAAAATAACAAATATAAATATAAATAATAATTAAACTATTAAAATATATTTTTTTATAAACTAGACTTGTGAATTTACAAAAGGGTATTTTTACATTTAATAAAAAATATTTACATGATTAGGAGTTGTTGAAACATCATTTTCTTAAAATAATTTCATCTTTTTGGTAAATCGACCTCAAAGTGGTGCTACATATGTATTTAGCCAACAATTTTAGTTGGAAAAGTTGTGGACACATCTAAATTATCTAGAATGAATCTTATTAGATCATATGTTTGACCAAAATTTATTTTCAATTAGAAATACTAAAAGTCACTTATGTTGATACGTTGGCTGAAGGTGTGACACAACTTTGTATTTTTACTCTATCTCGTAATAGGATAACATGTTTTACCCAGGCTAAATATTTGGATAGTGCTATGTAGGTGATTTTATGACATGGGATAGTATGTAGTCAAACAAAAATGACCATGTCAATATTTTTCCAAAAGCATGTTTTGAAGTATATGCCCCTAGTCTTTATCAAGATCAAGATGAATAGGGAAGATGGATGAAAGTGGAATAGATTGGATAGATAGTGGTGTTAGGATATAATGGCATGATATATAAGATAAAATTCTTCCAAATAAAATAGTACACATAGATAATTGATGTTACACATGATGCTCATGAATGGGTTTTCATAATGGTACTTGTCCAAAGCACCATAAGAATGGTTTTCACTATTGGATTAAATTATTTTTCTTTACTTTTTTTGTTTAATTTTTGAATGATCACCAACTATGTTGGACCACTTGGCGGTGTTGATCTAGATGTTTCTATCATGATGTGCCAATAATTTCCTGGCATGAGGAGTTGATTTGACAAGATAAGAGCACTTGCATATAGCCCCTAGATGTTATTGTGATCCTTGTTGATACTAGAGTTGGATTTATCTAAATGTGCATATCGTGATAGAGTTCCATTAGAATCCTTATGATAAAGTGTTGCTTCCAATACATGATGAATGTGGGATTTTTGGATTTTAGGTGGGATATTGGATTTTGGTGGGGGATGTGAGATGTGGATGAATTATTTGGTAGTTTCGATGTAGGATTTTTTATTTTCCAAATTTGTGATGATGGATGATGGAGTGTGGATGTGATATTTTGAGTGTGTTGGAGATCAAAAATTTTATACTCCTTTCCTAGTGGTATCAAAGACTATTTTAAGGGAGGTGAACACTTTTGAGTGATGGAAGGCTCTTTTTGAGATGGCTCCATAATGTCATTGAATTTTGGATTTGTATTTGGATCGGATGCTTTGCATGATCCACTTTTCCTTAGGATCTATTTCAACTATATGTTTCCACTTTGATTTTTGGATTTACTAGCTTCAATGGATTGATCTTTTTCTTTGAAAAGATTTTTATTTTTTGGTCCCAATTATTGGATTGAAGGATTTGTGAATGATGGTATATGATGTGTAATGGAGGAGTGTTGGAAACAACCTTATTGTAAGGACTATTCATGACCCATATTTTGATGTTTGCATTAGATGAATTTTCCCCTGGTATCATGGAGGTATCACTAACATCACTAGATTTCTTGATTGATGAATAACCAAGTACTTGAAATTTAGGATTGTCAGCAAACTATATGGGCTCTAGAATAACTTGTTCATGGAAGCCTAATCCTTTTCCTTTACATTGCATGTTTTGAAATATTTTTTTTGCAATTGGATATGTTTTGTTTTGGTAACAAGATGCTAACTCCTATTTATGTTTTTGGAATAATAAATGGTGGTTATCTTCTCATTAGTAAGAAGACTTTCCTTGAAAAAAGTAAGTGATCCAAGCTAATAAGATAGTGGTGCTTTCTCCATCTTTATTCTTGTTTCTTTGTAATTCTATGAGATATCCTCATGGAGTCCTATGAACTTAGCTATAGCTTCCTTATTTTTGAATATTTCTAGAGAGGACTCTTAAATTGGATGAACAAGGGGGAGATCATCTATGTGTCTAGTGGAAGAAAGTGTCTTATATGTAGAAATGAAGGTTACTGGAATATGGATGGGGTCAACTTTAGTTTTTGGATCATGGATGGAATGGAGATGGATGATGGGATCATCATGAAAGTTGAGAGGAATGTGATCTCGATCAATGATAGGATGAGATGGAGGATTTGGTAACTTGATCTTGATTCATTTCAGGGCTTTCTCCTTTATGATTTGGATTGTATTCTTGACATGGATTTGGTTCTGATAATGTGGTAGGAATAAAGGACTCTAGGGTAGCCTCAATATGTTGGCATGGTGGTAATGGAATTTGAATAGGAATATCTAGAGCGGGAATAATGGTTGAAGGAATATATGATGGTATTTGATCTAGGATTTCTTGATCATAGGTTGTACTTTTATCAAACAATGGATTATCTATCCTGGATCTTTTGGAAATCTTGAAAGGTGTTATTATTGGATGAGTTGTTTGATGGGAGTGATGTGGATTGATATTACAAAGGTGTTGAGGATAAAGGAATGGGAGGAGAGATGTAGGCTTCTTGTGGGTAGGATTCTTCAATATGGCCTATTATGGAGTCAAATGAGGTGGATATGTTATGGCTAGGACTAATGCCATTATTGTGAGATAAGCCATTGTTAGACATAGATGGATGTTTTTGATCATGCTTGGGAAAAGTATCTTGATATATGTCTAATTTCTCATCACATGAGCTATGGTTATTATTTATTTTATTATTTTGAGATGAACTATCAGGATTATCTTCAATAGTGATGTCACCTTTATCAATAAAATCTTGGATGAAATTATTTAGCTTGAAACAATTTGGAGTTGTATGTCCTTTGGCCCTATGGTACTCATATAAATTAGGATTGTTAGGTGGAGGAGGATGGTGGTGGATATGCTTTGTTCTTCTACTGCAAGAGAAACACAATGGGTGAAATTGGGAGGAACAAGGGGAAATAGAGGTGGTTTTTGGATAGTTTGGGTAGGTGGTGATAAAGGATCATGAGTTGGAGATGATGGGATGGTTGGATCTTTATTTGGAGGAGGGGGTAATAATGGATCGTAATAAGGATTAAGTGGGATGGTATGATCTTTGATTTAAATGAGGAGATGATCAAGGATCATAAGAGGGATTAGGTGGGATGATGGGATCTTGATTTGGATGAGGGAATATATTGGTATACTTTGGAACTAGCTCTTGACATGTTTCAAATTGTGTGGGTGGTAGGATGGTGGAGGAGTGTTAGATGGAATCCTCAGATGGGGTTGATGGAAGGATAGATGATTCATGAAGTTCTTGGGAGTGGGTTTGGCTAATGCTAGGAGTAGGAGAAGGAGATCATATTTGGATAGCTTTGATGGTTTGGACGGTTTCAATAGTTTGGATGGTGTTAGGTGTAGTAAGAGAAATGATAGGTGTAGGATGGAGAAGGAACTCATCACTAATGCCCATGCATGGTGGAGTGGGGTGAAACGACTCCACAACTTTGGAATGTGGGTTTGATGATGACTTATTTTCTAGGAGTGCTTGGATGACATAAAAAATGAGATACTTATATATTTTAGGCTTAGGTGGAGGATTAGGGGTAGATGGAGTATTAGGAGTAGATGTAGGATTAGGATTAGATGTTGGGATGGGAATAAATGGGGGACTTAGAGTAGGTGGAGAATTAGGAGTAATGGAGCGGTCAAGATTAGATGAAGGATGAAAATATGATGGATTGGAGGAAGGATTAAGGTATGAGGGATTATAAGGTTGATTGAGATAGGAAGACATGGATGGTGGATTAATATGGGAGGAATGGGATGGTGGATTAAGATAGGAGGAAGTATATGGTGGATTGAGATGGGAAGAAGTAGATGGAGGATTGGGATTATGGATTGGAGGATTAGGATTATAGATTGGGAGATGGTTTGGAGGATAATGGTACTGTGGATTTGGACTAGGGATGAAGGTGATAGTGTTGTCGTGGAAAGATAGAGGTTGAGATATGGCCAGGGAAGAAGATGAAGGTATGAATAGCTAATATTTCCAAAAGAAGATGCCATTCGTTCAATGAGAAATAAAAATAAAATAAAAAATTCTAGTGGCTAAAGCTGAAGAAGCTACTTTTGAAATAACAAGAATAAAAGCAACAACTGGAGTGGGGGAGTTAGAGTTGAAAAGAGGAATTCTCCCTCTTTTCTCTCATTTAGGACTATGCATGAGACTTTCTTCTCACATAGTTCCTAAATGATAAAAAAGATTAGCATAATTGTTTGATTCTCTTTTTTATTACCTTCCTCGTGTATGTATAAGATTGAATCTATTCAATTGATAGAAAGAATCATTAATCCTTAAATTTTTTAGGAATCCTTACTTAGTGGTTATTATGGTAAATCATTTTTTTATTGGATGAGAGGGATATGTGAGTGATGGAAGATTTGGATGGGAGATAAGATGGAGATGTAGATGTAGGGACTAATGTATTTCCATTTTCAAAGGTAGCATAAGGATTGATAGTGGGTGTGGAGGGAGGCATGATGGGGTAGCGTGGATGAGTGAATGGATTTTGGAAGAAACTTGGGGAAAGCTTGCTAGCAATGATGGAATCAAAGGGTTTTATTTTATACTCATCTTGATCAACAAGACTTTCATCATCATCCTCAATGTAATTAGGATTTCCCTTGATTACTATCTTTGGTATTGTTGAGGGAGAATATGGATTCATTATGTTGGATTGGATGGGAATGGATGGAGGTCAAGGGGTTAGATGATTAGAAGGTAAATGGAATGGAGTAGAAGAATGTGGAAGAAGGGATCTTAAGATTTTTTTTGATATCAAAAGATATTAGATGTGGATGTACTAAAGCTCAAATTGGTATTTAGATTATTCTCAAATTAGGATTTGATTTAATCTAAGATTAAGATAATTTTGTTGATATGGCAGGAGGGTCTCCTAAGTTCAAGGATGCAATTAAACAGATGGGGTGATTGTTGGATGGATGGTTGATAGTATCCTCTCAACTATGGTTGAGATCCTATGTCAAAGTTTGATTGGATGGATTTCTTATTTGAGATAGGCCAAGTTCTCAATCAAGAGAATATATGGATGCAAAATATACCTCTAGCTTGAGGTGAAATATATTGAATGAGAGATGACTAACTTAGGATAGGCTAAGTTTCCAATAAAGTATTACGATGGATTATTTGTTTTAAGATTTAGGATCTTGATTAAGTATCTAAGGTTGGATTTTGGATTGTGGATGAATTGGATATTGATAGGATTAGTTTAGCTGACTCCTTTTTCAGAAGGATGATGTTTTGGATAGGTTGATGGTGTTTGATGAGATGGAAGTGATTGTTTTGGGATAGATATGAAGTGGGAAAAAAATTGATTACAATTTTGGACTCGAGAGGACATTGGCTATTCATGTCAGGAAGGATTTTCTCTCCAAATTTTCTATGAGAAATAGATTCAACCAATAACAATGTAAAATCACCCAAGGGGACATAGAATCACCCAAGAAGAGAGCGGATCCTCCCAAGTAGAGGAAAATTTTCCCATGAAGGAATGATGGGTTTGACTGGGGATGATTACCTATGAGGATCCACCCAAGAACAAAGTGGATTCACCCAAGAGAGAGTAGGTCTACCCAAGTAGAGGCAGAGTCACCCAAGGATGATTGGACACTAGGGATGACTACCTAGGAAGATCCACCTGAGAACATAGAAAATTTTCCCAAGAGAGATCTACCAAAGTGCAAAGCAGAGTCACCCAAGGATGACTAGATAGAGATGGAAAAAGGACCAAAGACTGCAATCATAAAGACACAAGATGGATGAATACATGATGGACTGAAAATATGCATAAGTAAGCATAGGAAGACATGCCAAAAATCACAAGCCTAGATTAATCAAGTACCTGTGTGTTAACATAGTGTAGGCCCACTAACCAAAGGCTAATATCTCAATATTAGTGTGAGGCACTTCTCTTTCAAGAGTTGATAAATATGGATTCAATTGCACAAGGGATCACCTTTTTTCCTTTCTTTGGAGGTCTTGAGACCTTTCCCAAAAATATCATATCTCTACTCAGGGAGATATATGGTGAGTAGCTTCAGGAATGATACTATACCCTACACCACACTAAACAATGGTCGAAAGGTCTTAATTCATGCTAGTACAAGTGATCTAGTGAGCCCTCTAAATACCACGAGGGTACATGAGGTGCATCTATGAACACTATCCCATCACAAGTGTGGGACAAGAACATCAACTAAGTCATTAAGGTCAACCCTGCACTCCTAGTTTGGTATCACCCAAACATTGAAGCTTCACTAAACACAAAGTGACTAGAGTGGGGTATAACTTTCATTCTTTCCCCTTTATATACCCCATCGGTTCCTGTGGTTGAGGTACTCCCTTGGGGTGATGAAATACCTAAGAATGCCTCCTAAAGGGAAGGATATGCTAGTCATTTATGATCTCTAGGCTCACACAAAATACAAGGAGAGAGCATACGTGCAAGTTATCATTCTTGGGATAACAAAACAAGACTTGGATCAATTTGTGATTTCAGATTCCCAGGCTCATAAAATGGTGCAAGAGGAGGCTATACATCAAAAAATAATCTCAAACAATGCACACAATAAATTAACCCTTTAGTAATTGAAGTGTGCTTATATTAGTGATAAAAATATTCTTTGATTGTGAACCTATAGAAGATATGTTAGTAGTTTATGAATTTTTTTGGAAAACAATATCAAGCTATAAAAGAAGATGATTAGATACCAATAGTGATCATAATAAAATTAATCTTAACCCAAAGAGGTTTGGGACACCTACCCCAATGATAGGGGGTATGGGATCCCTCGCATATATGGGTTCAAGGGTGAAGCTCCCAAAGAAAAAAATGGAAATCCAAATGATAAAGAGAAATGTAAAAGAAATATCATAAACTAGATTTTTATACCTTATATATTCATTGATGCAAAGAGCGAAATAACCCAAGATCATAGCATATTTTCCCAAATTTCCATGGACTCACCCAAGTGATAAGAGATTTTCCCTCATGTGAAATCACCTAGGAGTAGAGTGGAATCACCTATGTATGAACAGAGTCCCACAAGTAGGGGTAGGGTCTCTTGTGTAGAGGTAGAGTCATCCATGTAGAGGTAGAGTCATCCATGTAGAGGCAGAGTCATCCGTGTAGAGGCGGAGTTTCTTGTGTAGAGCATAGTCGCCTATGTAGAGGCGGAGTCGTGTATGTAGAGGCGAAGTCGCCTATATAGAGGCAGAGTTGTCCGAGTGGAGGCAGATTTTCTTATGTAGAGCAAGGTCTCCTGTATAGAAGTGGAGTCACTCATGTAGAGGTAGAGTCACTTGTGTAGAGGTGGAGTCATCCATGTAGAGGCAGAATCGCCTATGTAGAGGTGAAGTCACCTGTGTAGAGTAAGAGTCGTCTGTGTGGAAGTGGAGTAGCTTGTGTGGAGCACAATCGCCCATTAACAAGGTAGAATCACCTATTCCTTCTACAATCCGACTAGTTAGTGGGATGTCGAAGCACAATCGCTCATGTAGGAGCAGAGCCACCCATTTATAGAATGTATCTGCCTAAGCAAGTGTACAATCGCCTTTGCATTAAACTTGTAAATGTAAATAGCTTTAAAAAGGCTAAATTTTGTTAGAAAACCCATGACATGGGTCCCATCAGGAATTCCATAAATGTGCATGAAAATATGCTCAAAGTGAATGATTTAAGAAATAAAAACCAAATAAAACAAGCATAAAATCAAACAAACACTCAAGATTAGGCTAAGAAAGCTCAAACCAACATAAAAATCCTCTTGTTGAGTAGATTTTTCCTAAGCTTGTCAATTGGATGTGTGCTCACTAGAAATGTTGATAACATAACAATGTTCCAAGTGAAATGAGTGCTTTTTTAATAAATGGTTAGGGTTGGATATATAGGATTGGGGTGAAAAGAGATGAAGAGTTAGGATTCCTTGATGGAGATTATGGGTGGAGGATAATTATCATCTCTCAACTCATGAGATTGTGCCAAGTGGCATGTAAGGAGAGGGCTTGAGAGGGATATTGTACCCTTGAGGGTACAAGGCCCATCTAGCATGGTACCAAGTTCATGTGCTTGATGTGATGGGCAAGGTTGACCCACTTAATCATGGATTACATGTGAACAAATGATTAGGGGTAGATTAGGTGAGTGGTTATGATTAGAAGACAAATGGGAGAGTTGGAGGATGGGACATGAGGTGAGAGAAAAATAAGAATTAAATAATTAGATTTAATTCCTATTTGGAGGAAAGGGTGTTTGGGGATTAAATTAAATAAATAAGGGTATTTTTTCAATTTAATGAATGAATGGGATGGGGGTAAATAATTAAAGGTAATTATTTACTTTACGCTTGGATTTAGGAATGTTAGAAGAAATAGATTAGGATGAAGGTTGGGATAATTGAATATTAATTAAATAATAGGGTTTATTTAATTAATATAGAGGATATGCAATTGATTGAATTAGGGGTAAATTGACCAAACAAAAGTGGTAAATTTTAGATGTCTACACATTGAATACAATATTAAGAATTCATTATTCCATTCTATCATCCATCTATAACAAGGGTGAAAATATATAGCATTTGGTATCAAAGTACAAGTTGGTTTTTTGTGTGGCATCAACTTCATTGGAGTGCAAACCTATAGCATGTGTAGTGGTGTAACTACAACAATTAAATAGTTATGTTGGTGTGTAACTAGAATCAAATGAAATTCTTGAGGGATTTTGTGAGAAAGTAGAACAACACTAAATTTATGGAAAGCACATTTAGGTTTTGTATAACTATGGAAGTTGAAGATGGAGGATCTTATAGTTGAGAGATTATTTTGTTGCAACATATTCTTCTATGAAAAGTAAAAGTATGTCTAATGAAGACTGGATAAGAAAGTTATAAGTACACTTTGATTAAGTCTTTCGTATTATGTATTAATCAATGTGTCTCAAGAGAAACCAACAAATTCATTGTGAAAAAGTTTAGGTATGTCATATCAATCTAATATCTTGGTAAATAAACTTATTTTAAAGAAGTTATATTCTTTGAAAATAAGGGAAGGTGGATGTGTAATTGATCATTTAAATAATTTTAATTTGATAGTATGTTAATTTGCATCAATAAGAATCAAGATGGAAGAAGAGGAAAAATGCATTTGGTTACTTTGTTCCTTAACATATTCATGGGATAATATTTTGATGTCAATAAGTTGTAATGATACAACACTTAAAACTTGAAATGTGATTTGCATTTTTTCAAGCGAAGAAACTAGAATAAAGTCTTTAGATGATAAATCTTATGATGTCCTTATGGTTAGAGGTAGATAAAAAGAGAAGAGAGTTAAAAGGAAGAAAAATGTAGGATCTCTAAGGGAAAGGACATGTCTAAATACTCTAGTAATTCTAAGGTAAAATTCTAGAATTATGGAAAGGGTTGCATAATCGAGTGTAGGTCTAAGAAAAAGAATGATTTCTCTAATAAGTCCTCTAACACAAATGAATATAGTAGTGATGCTTTTTTGTCTTGCTAATTTCATTGGTGATAATTCTTGACTGATTGATTTAGGTGCTTACTTTCACATCACACCACATAAGGGGTGGTACTTGGAGTATACCAAAAGTGATGAGGGGAAGTTGTTTCTCAATGAAAACTCTTTGAAGATTGTTGATCAAGGAAAGGCCAAAGTTTCTTTCATGGATGGTAGAATATGGACTCATAGATGCACTGCAAAAACTAGGTTTAAAATCGATGATGCAATAGTTCATGTCACTTAAATTATGGAAAAGGGTGTATATTAGATAGAGGTAATTTGGTGCTTGCAAAAATAATGTGGCATGATACTTTGTATAGGTTGAATGCATCAAATTTATCTGGTTGTGCTAGTGTTACTACATCTAAATCAGGGATACTATGGCATTTATAGTTAGATCATTTGAGTGAGAAAGTATTTAAAACCCCTAGTGAATAAGAATATAATAGGTCTTATTGATTGTTCAAATAGTTTTGAATTTCATGAGCATTATGTGCAATGAAAGCATAATAGTGTGATTTAACTCTAGAAGCACTAGAGTAGAAGAGATTTTGGAGGTGATACATAACAATGTGTATGATCCTCTTGAAATTTCATCCATTGGTAAGTCTCTATAGTATTTACAATTCACTGATGAGTATTCTTGGTATACTTTGAAAATATTTTATTAGAATTATGTCCAAGGTATTTCTCAAATTTAAGAAGTTATAAGCCCTAGTTGAGAATCAAACTAGTAGGAAAATAAATGTGTTTAGGACAAATAAAGGAGGTGAATTCTAATCTAAAGAGTTTGATTTCTTTTATAAGAATGTTGGAATTATAAAGCAAAGGAATACCTCATATGCACTACAATAGAATAGGGTGGAAAAAATATTAAATAGAACTTTGATCAATCAAGCTAGGAGTGTTGTATAGTGCAGGTCTAGGACATGAGTTTTGGGAAAAGACAATGAGCATTGCATGTTACTTGATGAAAAGGTCTCCTAATTTTGCACTAAGAAATAAGGCATTATATAAAGTGTCCACTAGAATAAAATTAATTGTGAGACACTTGAAGGTATTTGGTTAAGAGGAATTTGTATAAGTTTTTAAGAAGCAGTAATCCAAGTTGGATCCCTAAGCTAAAAAGTACATTTTCATCAATTATGGAGAAAATTTCAAAGGTTACAAGCTTTAGAATTTAGAAATCATGAAGGTTATTTATTCAATGTATTTTGCATTCACATGGAACTTAGTATAAAGCCTAAATTTTAACAATCAAATAATATTAAAATTGAGAGGGTGCATTTTGTTAAAAAGATGGAGCAACAAACTATACTGGAACCTAAATAGGATAGTGGACATTATGGTTTGGTAGAGGAAGAGCAAAAAAAGCTAAATTTTTTTTTGATTAACATGGTACGGATGTGGTAATAGATTCTTCACCACAATTTATGAGGTCTACAAGACAACAAAGATCACTTGAAAGGTATAATCCAACATATTTTTGTTATGTATTTGATTTAACCTGTAATGATAGTGAACCAAGTTACGTGGAAAAGGCTCTCACTTACAAAGAGAAAGGGTCTTGGAAAACTTTTATGGATGAGGAGATGATGACATTAAAGCAATGCAAGACTTGGAATTTGGTAGATCTAACTAAAGATGGGAAACCCACTAGATGCAAGTGGGTGTTTAAGAAGAAGTTTAGAGAAAATGGATCACTTGAGTAGTTAGTACAAGGTGAAATTGGTGGCAAAGAGTTATTCCCAAGTTGAAGCAATAAACTTTAGTGAAATATTCCCCCTACTAAATTGAGTTCCATTAGAATGTTATTATCTATTGCTATAGCACTTGATTTGGAGATAGAGTAGACGGATGTCAAGATGACATTCTTACATGGAGACTTAGAGTAGTATTTTTTTATAAATCAATTTAAAGGATGCAAGATGTTCATGATAAAGACAAACTAGTTTGTAAGTTGAATAAAACTTTCTATGAATTAAAGTAGTCTCCATAAACGTGGAACCAAAATTTTGACACAAGATAAAATTGGATTTTAGAAGTGATGTTGATCATTGTGTATATTTAGGTAAATAATCATATTATAAGTATTATTTTATTTTGGTGTAATTAATATTTAATTACACTTTGCATAAGTTTACTTAGGTAATTATTTAATTCCTAGGTTAATTAGTTGTCATCCTTATCTTGTTGCTCAAGATAAGATTAGGGTTATGCATATCTTGCTTTTATAAAGAAAATCATTATCATGTAATTATTGAATTATCGAATAATATTATGTTGTACATTCTTTTGCAACCTCTCTGCTTTTTCTGATTTTCTCTTTTGTGGAAGGTCTTTTCGGTTTGCAAATTTGATCTTGGTTTCTAACATGGTATCAGAGCCTTGATTTGCAGCCCCTTCTCAGATTTTTGAGAAAATCATTATAGGGTTCGTTCGGGATTCCTCGAGGGTATCATGCCTTGAGTTTATTCATGAGGTGTTTTGGTTCAGATCGGGCTTCACCATTGGACTCAGAGCGCTAGAAAAAGTCAGGATTGACTTTTATTTTGCAGATTTTGGACATCATTTGCCAGATCTATGAGGGTTTCAGGCTGGGAGATTGTTTGCAAGTTCTGGAGGTAGTAGATTTTTTAGAGTAGTTTGAGTAGAAACGGAGGTCACCATTGCGTTCACAGTAGCCAAAAACCTTAAAAATGCCCTTCATTTCATCGATTTTGGTGAAAGTTGATTTTGAGGCAAAAAATATTTGCTAGGGAGGCCGTACAGCCTCCCTAGCACACACTTCGAGGCACGTTTTTCAAAAAATAAAAATTAAAATTAAAAATGTGCTTTGTTTCTTGTGCATGCAATAGAAAACTCAACCGCCGCCAGGTGGCCATCACTCAGCCATCGCAGCGCCGCCCAGCAGCAACCTCCACCGATTTGTCGCCGGTCTCAGCCTTCGGCCCCAGCAGGCTACTGTGCAGCTTCACCCTAGTCACATGGAGGACTGGGGGCCTCCTGCCCAGCCCTTGAGGGCTCTACTTAACCCTGTCAGTGGTCACATAGGAGACTAGGAGCGCTGCGATATGGACCCAGACATAGGGAATATTCCGTTTGGACATAGCATATTCCAGCATGGAATATTCCGGCGAATAGCATATACCGGCATGGAAAAAAAAATTCAGCAAGGGGGGGCATTTTTTTCCCCGACAGCTAGATGGCCATCAAATTTTTTGCCATGATGTGCTGACATCAGCATGACGTCACCCGGCCGTATGACCCTCTTTGCCCTTCCTAGCCTTGATTTTTCCTAAAGGAGCAATTTTTTTTCTTTTGGTCATAACTTGGGCATACGGTATCAAAATCGGGAAAACGAGATATTACCGGAAAGCTAGTTCGGAGCACTTTCTAGTGGTGCTATTTATTTTCTAGTATTTTTCTGTTTATCTTCATTTATTTCTGTTTTAAGTCAGATGTTTATTTTGGACTTCCAAGCTCATAATTTTTGCCACGATCTCTGATTTTTGTCTTCTTTGCGGCATTGGAAAGGTATTGAGGAGCTCTATCTTTTTGTCCATGCAATTTTTTCTATATCTGTCCCAAGTTTATCATTATTCCAGATTTATCCCAATGGGTGTTTTGGAGATTACTTGGATGTTTTGGCAGTTGAAAAGGTGAAACTTGAATATTTGCTATTCATTTCAGTACCACATCATCTTATTTTTTGTTTATGCACATTTAGTATCCTCTCCTTTTACAATCATTGGGTTATTGTAATAAATGAACTGAGATAAAGTTCCATTTAGGGGGGTTTCTTGCATAATAAATTTGATTAGAGTGTAGTTTTCACTTTGATCTCCATATCCATCTTGATTTGTTGGCAACTCGCATGGGTTATCTGGTTTCTTAGTTTCTTTTGGCCACTTTTTTTCTCTTGCTTGACACATATCGGATTCATCGGTTCACACTTTAGTTGGGAGATTATGTTTCTTGATCCTCATTGGTTCAGATTCTTCTCAGTTTGAGGGCCATGTTTTTATGGTTAATGTTCCATAGTCTTTTTTGGTACTCCTTCCCATGGAAGAATTTCAGTCATAGTTTGGCATCGGCATCGAGATTCACAGTTTCCAGATTCTATCATCATCTCATTTACTATTGCTTCACAGATTCCAGGGTTGTTCCAGTTTGTGAGTTTTCCAGTGTTCCATGGCATCGGGTATGCTGTCACATTATGATTCTGGTTTTGGTTTCTTGTAGACAGAGGTATCTTTCCTTGCTTGTCAAATTGCAGTTCAATTGTTACTCCATAGTGTTCTTCTAGTGCTTCTTTGCAGTAGTCATCTCATTGTAGGGGGGGTTTGTCCCACTGGGTTTTCCTTCTCTACCTCATCTTTGCATTTGTACATGAGTACCTGATCAGGCCTTGTTGTCGAGACTCATATTTGCATAATAATCTGCTTCTCCCTAAGTTGCACTTATGGGGGGGGTGTTGGTGTAATTAATATTTAATTACACTTTGCATAAGTTTACTTAGGTAATTATTTAATTCCTAGGTTAATTAGTTGTCATCCTTATCTTGTTGAGCTATCTTGTTGCTCAAGATAAGATTAGGGTTATGCATATCTTGCTTTTATAAATCAAATCATTATCATGTAATTATTGAATTCTCGAATAATATTATGTTGCACATTCTTTTGCAACCTCTCTGCTTTTTCTGATTTTCTCTTCTGTGGAAGATCTTTTCGGTTTGCAAATCTGATCTTGGTTTCTAACATTTTATATATTGATGATATGTTTATCATTAGAGACAATACATCGTTAATTTGAAAAATTATAACTCAATTGTCTAATAAGTTTGATATGAAATACTTAGAAGTTACAAAATATTTTCTTGGGATGTAGATATGTAGGGATAGAAGTAAAAGGAAACTATAGCTAAACTAGAGGATTTTTTTTGAGATAATCTTGCAAAATTTTGGAATGTGGGACAATAAATCAATAAGTTCATCTCTTCCAATTGGAATAAAGTTGAGTATGGAACATTATACTAAATTTGTGGAGGATCTAGAGGACATAAAAAAGGTTCCTTATGCCAATGAAATAGGAAGTCTCATGTATCTAAGGCTTTACATAAGACTAGACACTGCCCAAGCAGTGGAAATTCTAATTAAGTTCATGTCATAGTGAAGTAGAAAACATTGAACACATGTAAAAAGGAGAGTTCAAGTACTTAAATAATTAATTTTTTTATCATGCTACTAATGATATGGGTAGAGTGTTGAGTGTAAAAGGATTTCTTAATTTTGATTGGTCAAAGGATCTTGAAAACTAAAGGTCAAGAAGCATATGTGTATTTTTTTTGGGGGAGAAATAAGTTTGATGAGGAAGAGGGAACAAACTACTATTTTGTCAACTACTAAAGCAAAATATATAGCTACAACCGTCATGCTTGTAAGAGGTGTAAATGAAGAGGTTAAGTAACAATATTAGTTTTGTGGTGTAGAAAAATGTACTCCTTTACATTTCAACACTATGTTTGGGTCCCCTTAATTAATTGAACTTAATTAAGCCTCCAATTGACCAAATTATGCATTCCAAAGCCTTATTATTCCCGTTTTCCAAAAGGGGAACCTATATTAAAAAATTTCAAACATTAATTTAAACATCTTGGAAATTGTGTGTCCTGGATTTAGGTCCCAAGACCCATTCGCCCAAGGGAAAATGGGTTCTCCTTAAGTGCTAAAACCCAATTTAAATTATTTTTTTGGTGGTATTTTAACTATTCAAATTCAAGTTTCAAATGTCGGCTTATGGAATCTAATTTTTGAGAAATTAGATAAACACCTATAAATATAGTTATTTTATCAATCCAAAATATCTAGCATTAAGGAAACTTTCACAAGAGAAAATATTATTGTCAAGAGCATTGAAGAGTAGCATTATCAATCATCTACAACAACAATCAAGATCATGTCATCATATCATTATTTGCATTCATATTATGTTTTGGAACTAACATTGTGATGTAGGTTTCAAGCATTCAAGCATCAAATTGATGAAGTCAAGATCGGAGGGCCTTGTCAGGCTATCCAATCACGCAACCAACTCATACCACACACACACAGAGACTGACACAACAAAAGTCAACAACTCTCTCTTTTATTCATTTGGAATAGATTATAGGATTACATTTAGAAATTCACATCTACAGGGAAATCCCCTATTCCACTTCACATCACGCTCTACTCTCTGAAGCTCTTCTCCTCGAGCTCTCTAGGAAAATTCATCTCTACTCATGCACCATTCCTGAGATGGTTGGTTTCAGCTTCCACCCCTCTTTGCATGCTACCTTGCCTCACTCTCTACTTTGAGCTCTCTCCTATTAATCGCTAAGATGGTTCTTCAACTTTTCCTACTCTCCCCTCTCATGTCTCTTCCTAGTCTCTAGCTATCTTTTTATAGCATCTCTTACTATATGTTGGCCTAGCCGTTCTTCACTCCTATGTCGTAGTATCACCATGCAATTACCTCACTATCAATAGCTTCCAATTATTGTCCAATGAACGTGTATTCCACAACAACGATGTGGAATGGCATCGAATCTTGCCTCGCTAAGTGTTGTGACCGCATTTGTCATCCACCGCCATCATAATATCACCGAGACTTTGGCTCATCTCCCTCTGAATCTACCACATCACATCAATAAGTCCTTGTTGGAGTATCTCCAAGACATAGCAAGATCTCACACCAAACCAAGTATGTCTCCTCAAAATCGCCACCGCCATATCATCGTCACCATTTGTAATTTGTAGCAAGGATGCGAATTACCAATCATCCTATCGCCATTCACTAGTTGTTCATACACATTGAATTCCACCCTTTCGGTCACCTCCCACTCAGTCCCACCATGGTCATCTTCTTGTTGTCATCATATTGTTGGGACCTCAATACATCTCCTACCGATCAACCATGTCTCGCTGATCATCATTTTTCAGCCCGTCATTGGGACAAAAAATGATGTCTCGCCGATACTACGCACTCACGTTGATGAACCTGTTACACTCTGTCACCATTGGGTCATCATTGGGACATGGAACATGGTCCCGTTTAAATCCAAATCTCTCGTCGATGAACCCCATTATTCCAACATGATCATTCCATCACTAGGAATTAGAACATGGTCTTGTCGATGACACCCTATCACATTGATGACCTTCAATCTGCCAACACCATTGTTCTGTTGTTGGAATGGGTAGAAACCTCCTTCCCATAAGCAAACATTTTGTCAATGAGGGAGAAACACTGACCAAAGGGGAGGTGGAGCACGATGCTCCTACATTAGAATCCCCAGGTGATTTACAATCATGAGCTCTTGTACATGGTGTCTATCATGCCATCCTTTAGTTTTGATTTCCTTTTCCTCACTTTCCAATTGTTCAATCTCCTCGACTATTTCCTTTGAATTTTTGCTATCTACACTTGTTGACTTTCCTCTTTCTGTATATTCCTTCTTCTTCAGATTTAATTGCAAACTTCAAATCTACACCATTCTTCCTCACAGTCTTCCACCTTTGTGGAAATTAACCCACCACAATTTTTCCTCCTCCTCCAAGAACATTCCTTCCATTGTTAATTCACTGCTAAATCTGTAAACTTCTCAGGAACAAAATTAAAAATTTCCAACAACCAAATGTCTTCATTAGAAACTTTCTCTTCAACCCCTCTTCTTGTCATACCAACAGACTGGCTCTGCTTAGGTTCTCCTACCACTAGTATTTCTTGTACAAGACTTAAAACTTCATTTTTCTCATAATCTGTTGCAAATTTTGGTTAGTTCTCCTCTTTCATGCTTCCAACAAGACAAGTCTCAATTGCAACTTGTAACCTCTTTTAATTTATGCCTTCAAAAAGACATAACTCCATTGCATGCCTCTCTCTTGCTTTTCCTCCCTTATCCTCTTGTATGAGGATTTCTTCAACGCCATAGATGTTACATTCTACTACAATCTCTTTGTTCCCTACAAACACAACATCACAGAAAGGATTATAAAAATCACGAGCCTTGAAAGACTCTTCATCACCATCTTCTCCTGGTGCAATAGATTTCTTCTACTTCATCAACTTTTCACCTTCAACATCCAAATAACTTTGTATTATCCTCATCTCTTCTCTCCATGGCCTTTCATCTTTGTCTTCCTCAATCCCATCATCAAACTTGGGACCATTTGTGTTCACTATTTCATCTTGTGAGTTCCCTTCTTTCATTTCACAAAAATTACTCCACTCACTTACCATCTCTACCTCCTTTAGCTTCACATCTTCTCCACTTGTGTGGGATGCCCCCACATTTTCTTCCTTCCATGCCCCTTCCATCAAAGGGCTGCAAATATTTTCAACCTTTGCAACCTCGGTTGCAATCTCTCCTCTTTCTTCATTCTTCATTTTTGCCAATAGACATCCTTCATTTTAAGGTTCTGGTTCCTCAACCTGCACATCCTCTTCCCCAGTGTCATATGCATGACACTCTGCTGCATCTTCTTTCCGCTCTTCAATTAAAACATCATTAGAAGGATAAATATTACCTTCAACTCTTGTCTTCTTTTGTTTCCACCCTCTTATCATGTCCTTTAATTCATTTAGTTGCTGCTTCAACTCTATCAGCTCTCTTTCCCACAATCTCTTTATGATTTCCTCTAATCCGGGAATCCTTAAAATCCATTTGATGACAATGCCCTTTCTCTTTTCCATGTTCCAAGCCTCTCAAAGTTGTAATCAACACAAATATTCAACCCTTAGGTCACACAAATGTAAACTGCCTCTAGTTCAATGATCTATTTACAAATCTTCAACACCTTTAGATGTTATCCACACACTCTCAATGCTCTAATAAACCTTCAAACCCTCAGGTTTGCATATGTGAATTTCCTCACATTCGGTGATCTGTTCACAACTTCAAGAAATATCTCACTTGCACAACCATCCTCTACCCAACACAGACCCTGGAAGATGCTTCCTCTACCCAGTCTCTCTTAGTGGAGGAACTCTACACCTTCTACCCAACTTTATCTCTGCTGGAGGATAGCAGTTACAGACCCTTATTTCATGCTTGCAACAAACATGCTTTCCACAACTACTTCTCTTGATGCATACTCTGCACTCTCAAGATCTTTTGGCCTTTTCTCAACCCACACTCAGGTCTTGCTGCAACTACCTCACATTTAGTGCTCTATTACAGACTCAGGATAACCAACTTTGATACCACTTGATGAAGGAGAGATCAGAGGGACTTGTTAGGCTATCCAATCATGTAGCCAACTCAAACCACACACACAGAGACTAACACAACATGGGTCAACTATCTCTTTTATTCATTTGGAATAGATTACAGGATTACATTCAAAAATTCACATCCGCAGGGAAATTCCCTATTCCACTTCACATCACACTTTACTCTTTGAAGCTCTTCTCCTTGAGCTCTCTAATCTACTTCATCTTTTCTCATGCACCATTCCTAAGATAGTTTGTTTTGGCTTCCACCCCTCCTTGTAGGCTACCTTGCCTCACTCTCTACTTCAAGCTCTCTCCTATTAACCACCAAGATGGTTCTTCAACTTTTTCTACTCTCCCCTCTCCTGTCTCTTCCCAGTCTCTGGCTATATTTTTACAACATCCCTTCCTATATGTCGGCCTAGCCATTCTTCACTCATGTGTCATAGTATCACCATGTAGTTACCTCGCTATCAATCGCTTCCAATCATCAACCAATGAATATGTATTCCACAACAACGATGTGGAATGACATCAAATCTCACCTCACCAAGTGTTGTGACTGCATTCATCATCCACCACCACCGAAATGTTACCAAGACTTTGACTCATCTCCCTCCGAAGCCACCACGTCACGTCGATAAGTCCTTGTTAAAGTATCGCCAAGACATAGCAATATCTCACATCGAACCAAGTATGTCCCCAAAATTGCCACTACCATATCATCGTCACCATTTGTAATTCGTAGCAAGGATGTGAATTACCAATCATCCTATTGCCATTCGTTAGCTATTCATACACGTCATTGAATTCCACCCTGTAAGTCACCTCCTTGTCGGTCCCACCATGGTCATCTTCTTGTTTTCATCATATCATTGGGACCTCAATAAATCTCCTACCAATCAACCATGTCTCGGCGATAATAATTTGTCAACCTGCTGGGACAAAAAATGATGTCTCGTCGATACTACACACTCATGCACCTAATCAGAAGAGAATTGTTGAAGCACACCCATCCCTTGTGTTGTCTGGTAAGAAAACCCAGCTTAGTAAACCCCAGCTTGCTAAAGCTAACCCTGAGATCTACCCTGATTTCTTGGTTCCCTTAAAGAATCCCACTCTCAAGGGCTCCCCTGCCAATAAATCGGTTTCCTACTCTACAGACTCTTTGGAGGACAAAACTGAGAACCCTGAAGCTAGTAGAAAATCTATGTCTACCCCTCCTGCCTCTTCAGAGTTGATGGTACCAGATTTCCTAGCTCCCCCAATCCGGATGATGTTAACCTCATTTTAGATCGGGTTCAGTCTGGAGATATTCTTGCCTCTGCCAGAAGTGGCGTTGGTGACATTTTCAGGGGTTTGAAATGGGCCTAGCAATAAATTAATGATCTTAATCACAGAAATAGGGTTCTTAATAGCAAGTTGGAGGAACTGGAATTGAAGTTGTCCGCTCTTTGCAATGAAGAAGGAAAATGGAAAAAAGAACAATACTGGAATAGGAGAAGATGACATTGAGGACAAGTATAAGACTCTAGAAGCTGAAATTGTTAAAATAAAAAAATAACATTAAAACTGTTGTGGAACAAAACCATCAAATGGCTAGGCACAATGCCATTATCATCAATGCAATGTCTAAAGAGTTGGAGAAGTCGCAACAAGGCTCGTTGGTTGTTGATCTAGAAGAGGACAAGGATAAAAACAAGAATGAGGACCAAGGTATATCGAAAAGGACCCATGCCAACCTTAAGAGGAAAGCACCTCCTACTACCCAGATAGTCTAGATCTTAAAGAGGGGGGTTCAGGAAATGAATGACTTGGAAGCTGAGACTGCAGAAATATTAAAGTCCCAAGTTTAATTGCTACTAGTGTTTTGTCTGGTCTTTTTGGGTCTTTTCTATGGCCCTTACTGGCTTTTTTGGTGGTCGTGGCTTTGTCTTTTTGTTGTTTTCTTTACATCCTTTTTGCTAATGGTGACTGTGATGATCTTTTCTTATGTATGTAAACTTTGTGGTTTCGGATCCCTCTAAAAACCGTTTTTTCCTCTTTCAAAAACAAACCGAAGTTTGACCAAGGTGAACCCAACAAAACATATTTTTCCACATAATAAAAAACAAACCAGGGTTTGACCAAGATGAACCCCTATTCACCCAAAAACAAATATTTTTCCCTCTCTTTGTGTGTGTAGATTTGCAAGTGAAGAAAGACTAAAATTGGATCAAAAGTGCAATTTTGAAAAGTTGTCAAAGTTGTCAAGCAACAAAAACTCACCTACAAAATTTATTTCAAACTTTCTAACAATGAAACCTAGGGAAAAGAGAAGCTTAAATCTTGCATCAGAGGACCCCCAAAGCTGAGGAAAAACCTTGTACAAAAACCCACTCGCCCTAAGGTGAATGAGTCCTTGTAGGACACTCAGAACCCACTTTTTTGGGTAGGTTTTCCATGTTCTGCACTTCATAGATCTATCGGTAAATTACTATTTTTATTTGTGCTATCCTTAAACTCTACATTTCATGTTTTACATCATACAATTGAGTTCATTAAGTATTTTATTTCACTAGTAGAATTTGGAAAATAAATGACTACGTGACTAAAACCTTTAGTCACAACAACTAAAGATGACTAAATTCTACTCATTTTTTGCAACACAACTATAAATGACTAAATAAATGACTAATTTTATCATCATAAGTGACTAATATTTGATCATCAGGTAAAAATCACAACTAAATAATTAGTCACACAAATAAAAATTAGACAATATGATATTAAAGTGGATAATTGAAAAAAATATTTCAAATTGAGGGAGTGGGTTGTATTATAATATAATATAATAATAATATATTATATAATATTATATTATTAATATTATGATATTATATTTATATTATAATGTATTTAATATTATATAATAATATAATATTATAATATAATATAATATTATAATATTATATTATATTATAATATAATATTATAATAGTATATAAATATTATATTATATTATATTATAATAATTTTAATATATTTAATATTATATAATATTAAAATATATTATTATATTTAATAATATTTATTGTGCAATAAGTGGGAGATTTATGAACTAGAGATTATTTATCTTGGATTCCATTTTGAATTCCTTTTTAGTGACAAAAAAATTGAAATCCTTTTTAGTAGCAAAAAAAAACCTTAATCATTGTGCCCTAATTTCATTTTAATAAACATACTCTAAAACCCTTGTCGAAACCTTATTTTCAGATTGCAACTCGTCGAATTGTAGAAGTGAAAGGTGAATACCACCGAGGAAGAGTTTGGAGGAACCAAAACCAATAGCAGCAGGGAAAGTAGCAAAAAACGGCGGAAAACAAAGGTAAAGGATCTTGGTCGTAATTTCATTTTAATAAACATACTCTAAAACCCTCGTCAAAACCTTATTTTCAGGTTGTAGCTCATCAAATTGCAAAAGTGAAAAGTGAATACCAATGAGGAAGAGTTTGGCAGAGTCGCAGCCAATAGTGGCAGGGAAAGCAACAAAAAGTGGTGGAAAACAAAGGTAAAGGATCTTGATCATAATTTCATTTTAATAAACATATTTTGAAACCCTCGTCAAAACCTTATTTTCATGGATGCTTCGCAAAAATTGGTTCCTTCATTTCCATGAAACTTTCTCACTTTAATTAACACGGGTGAAAATGGGTTCTTCCTAGAAAGTGTATGAAATACTAGAGAATCAGTGAACTTGCTATTGGAATTCATTTCTAATGAGTGTGTTTGTTTTAGGATATCAAGCTCTACGGGCTATATACTAAAAATGATGGTATTAATAATTTTGCTTTGATTTTTGTTTATGTTAGGTTTTTTTGAATTATATTCTATGGTGCAGTCAATTAATTGAACAATGAATGATTTGGACCAGCAAAAAATAGAGTTGAAATTCAATATGGAGGACAAAAAATCAAAGAGAAGGGCCATGAAGGCCATTGGAGGATTTGAAGGTATGAAATTATTTTATATAACAAACTTCCATTGGTTTTATTTGAAGGTAAAGAGGAGGATGCATGCTAACAATATATGTTTTGCAGGCGTGGATTCGATAGTGTTTGATGGTTTTCTAGTTTTGAGAGCATTTGATGGTTTTCTAGTTATGACAACATTTGAAAACAATTGAAAATATGGGTTGTGTGATCAACCACCATGAACATAATATAAGTTTGATGAACTTTGATTTAGGGCTTCTTGATCACTATGAAAAAGTGATGAGCATAGGGTTAAAGTGTTAAAAAGATGAAAGCTTTCTTGGGTTTCAAATCTAATTGAAATACTCAAGAAAATAAGTGCAAATGAAATGCTCTGATACAAATTCACTATTTAATAGTGCATGAGCTGAGATCGATGTTTTTTTCAATAAGGAGAAACACAATTTATAGTATTCATTGTGTTGCAAGTGCATAAGTAAAGGTTCTTGAGTTTCAAATCCAAATGAAACTTTCAAGAAAATAAATTCATTGATACAAAGTGATTCTATTTTTTATGCCTTTTTGAATTCTTCAATTCTTCAATAAATGTTGTAAAACGGTCACTGAGAGAAGTTGCTAGTGAGGCACATCATTTATATGTTTTGACTTTCCAGTGAGGTTGTAACCATTGAGGTTTTGATTTACTAATGAGGCTTAATGAAGTAAATTTTTAGAGTTGTTTTTTCTCCATGTAGAGGGCTTTCCACTCATAAATATTGTGTTGTGGTTCCTCTTGATTTGTGATATATTTGTGTCTAATCAATCATATTTGTTCAAGCATTTTAATCTTCATTTCATGGTGCTTCTCTCAACATTTGAATATCTATGATACTTTAATTTTATATGCATAAATTTTTGAGGATTAATTAAGTTAGATTTTGTTTGTAACTTGAATCACTAATTCACCCAAATAAATGACTAAACCATGACTAAATAAATGAATACAATAACTAAATAAATGACTACTATGACTAAAATAAATGACTACCATGACTAAATAAATGACTACAATGACTAAATAAATGACTACCATGACTAGAATAAATGACTAGCACGACTAAATAAATGACTACAATGACTAAACAAATGACTACAATGTGTTGGCCTCCTACAATGATTTCATAACTGAGCCTTTACAACCATGATTCAGAGACTGGAAATCTAACCTGAATAGTTATTCAATCATCATAAAGGTGCATTTAACTTATCAACCCAGGGACGTGAACTTGAAATGGGTCAGCACAGTATGTGCACTAGGGGCTCAAGTAGTCATTGCACTCTATAGCTAAGAAACACAATACTGAAAGTAAATTTCTTAAAAGGAAATAAAGAAATGTTGAATATCAACCAACAACCATGCTAAGCTGAGATGCAGAACAAGAATGAAAATCTAAGCGACAAATAAGAGACTACTCTATAATTCGTACAAACGTCAACTTTAGGAACATCCTCCAATGGCAACAAAGTCTACTTCATCCCATTAGCAACAATGGTATATGTGTTCTTCTTTCCATCATGAATAGCTTGTCTATCATACTTCCAAGGCCTTCCCAACAAAACATGGCATACATCCATAGGCATGATATCACACAAAAATTTATCATGATAATTTCCTATCTTTAATTTCACCAAACATTGTTCACTTACCAGTATCTTGTGCTCATCTTGAATCCATGCTATCTGATAGAGCTTCAGGTGTTTCAATCTTTCCAACTTCAATTTGGTCACCATTTCTATAGAAACTAGGTTCTCAGAGCTTCCACTATCAACAATCACTTTGCAACATTTACCAGCTACCTTGCATCTGGTCTGAAAAAAATTCTTTCTCTGCAATGGTTCTTGCTCCATCTTGCTTTGACATAATACTCTTCTATTCACCAACAGTTCTCCATCATCTAGTTTATTAGATGATCCGACATGATCTTCCTCAACAAAAGTTGTTCTTCTATTGTTTTCTATCTTTCTACTTGTCTCTCCTTGATTGCATTCAAATCTCTATGTCCTTCTCCACCACACTTAAAGCAAGTTCCCTTGAATACTCTTTTCTCCTATCCTCTATCATCTTTTCTATAACCTTCATTCTAGTAACCACCATATCCTCCTCTTCGGTAAAAATTTCCATCATCTCTACGGTATGAATTATCATTCTCATTTACTTCCTTATCTTTATTTTGATCTGTAAAATTTCCTCTTCCTCCTCCAGTAAAAGTTCTTCCTCTTTGGAATCTTCCACCTCTTCCTCTCTACCTCTACTCATGTCTTTTATTCAGCTTCTCTTATGCTTTTAGGGCACATTGGTATGCCTCTTTCACACTCTGCAACTTGATCAAACTGATTTCATCCTGTATAGATGACCTCAAGCCATTCACATATCTGGCTACTTACTCAATCTCATCCTCCAAATGTCTAGATTTGATATTCAACTTGTAGAACTCCTCAGTATACTCTGTCACACTTGACACCTGCTTCAAATTATGTAACTTCCAAAACAAATTGATCTAATAATCTGCAGGCATAAACTTTGTCTTTAACTTAGTATTTAACTTATTCACCATCTGATCCCATGATTTTATCTTCTCCTTTCCTCTTCTTTGTCTATCTGTCTGAAATTTTTCCCACCAAAGGGATGCATGTCCTTTCAACTTCGTACAAGAAAATTTTACTTCCTTATCTTTAGCGGTGCCTTCAAAGTCAAAATACTTCTCCATCTATGTTATCCAATCAAGCGATTCATCAGAATCCAACTTACCACTATAATTTGGTGGATTGAAATGTGGTTTAGTATTCACTCTAGTTAGGGCTCTTATGAGCCTCTCTTCTCCCTGATCTAGGCCAGGTTGATCTTCTCTTTCCCTTTCTTCCTATACTTCTACCTCTTCATCACTCACATCATCAACTGGTCGACCTCTCCTCTAGGCTGTTTCGACTGCATCCAATTTAGCAGTAATTCCTCTCAACATCTCCATCATAGCTGGGTCTGCATTTCCATGCGCTAAATTTCCTCTAACATTTCTTCTTCTCACCATCTTTACACAAGTCCTCTGCAGTTGTAGGTTGGATCCTTAGTCTTCCACCCCACAACAAATCTTCAACAGGACTCTGCAAATTCTGGCGATCTCTCATGGATCGAATCTCGCTCTGATACCAATCTGGTATAGCCACGGTAGGAGGGTCCTAAAAGAGAACAATCCAGACCATGCAAAAAGATTCTCACAACAAAAGCAACACAGACTATGGAGGTAAGTACAGATTCAAACATTCTTATTAACATAAATTTCAATTACATACAACCAACAACATCTGGGCTTACATATTCAACTCACAGACTTGATACAACATGCTCAAATACAATATTACTATGTGCTCCTTAACACGAGCGGAAATATTACATATCCAATCTCTATTATTCTACTTAATCCACTTCCACTATCCTAATAGAATCTTCCACATTGGCCAAAGATCATTACAATCTCCAATGAAAGAAAATGTAACGTGGGCATGAAATAGGCCGGCCTCAAATTTGAATTACTCCTTGGTGAATGCATATGATGAAGTGTGGACTTATAATTAAGGTCGGGGACACTCCATGGAAAAATTCAAATCACACCATCAAGATCTACAAGTTACGAGAAAGATCCACAAGTGATCAAACTAGTCGTTAGGCTTGAAAATTATTCTGGTGCTAGTTCAAGAAACTGCCACTAAATTTGGAAGTGATAACTTATCGGAAAAAGATCCAATCGTGCTCAAATCTTGGAATAAGGAAAATGAACATGTCCACAATGAAAACATAGATCCACAAGGTCTGGTGATCAACTATGATGAATCCACCAACATGAACTGAGCAAGAACAAAACAAGAACAAAACTTAATGAAAATATTTTTGGTTGATGCAGGATTGCCAAGTACCAAAGATGCTCTTGCATCAGACATTCGGGGTTATTTAAAAAGTGAGTCCCTCATTTTTCTGGGGCTAAAGGAAAACCAATACGGTCTACCTCAACCTGAGAAATCCAAGAAGAATCCTCCACTGGTCTACCTTTCCATTTCACAAGATATTCTTTGTATTGTCTTCCACGCATTTTCCTCCCATCTCTGGTGTCCAAAATGTCTTCTATCTCATCTGATTGTTGTTTAGGAAATTGATTCTCAAAATTTTCTTTATTTCCTTCACTAAATTATGCTTCATGGTATTGATGTAGATCTACAATGTTGAATATAGGTGATATACCCATGTCATCCGGTAACTCCACTTCATATGCATTTCCTGAATCAAATTTCTTCAAAATCTTACAGGGTCCAAACTTCATCATCTTGAGCTTACTGTATGTTCCAACTAGAAATATTTCCCTTCTCAAATACACCATCACTTCATCTCCAGCTTTGAACTCCTTATGTCTCCTCTTTTCATCTGATTTCTCTTTATACTTCTGGTTCATATCTTCTAATTGCTCCTTCACTTGAGTGTGCACTTTCTTCATATGTTCTGCAAATTCCTTTGCTTTTGCACTCCTTTTTTCTTCCATACTGATGTCCCTCAAATCTGATATACCTCTAAGATGAACTCCAGTGACAATCTCAAAAGGTGTCTTTCTGGTACTCTTGTTCACTGAATTATTGTAAGTAAACTCTGCTTGTGCAAGGACTAAATCCCAACTTTTGGTCTTCTCTCCAACCAAGCATCTCTACAAAATCCCCAAACTTCTATTTACTACCTCTATTTACGGATGTTGCAGAAATGGTAAGTATGGCTCAAGTTTATTTTTCCCACTAGGTTTCTAGGTCCTCATTACTAGAAGTGTGGGAATCATATCCAGTGACGAAGGAAGGAGAATCCCATTCGTATTCATTAGAGTCTGTTCCAAAATAGTAATAGATGTTGGGAATGGTTTCAATTTACTAGAGAGGGAACCTATCAATACTAAAGTTGTTGAATAAGTCTTTGATGGGTAAATCATTGTCTAGGATATGATAGATATCCAGTGCCTTAACACTAGTAGAAGTTTCTCATTTATTCCAAGAGGTTCGTCCGGTTTTTGGAATAACCACGTATTTTGGCTTATAACCTAGCTCCATATTTTTCTTTCTTTGTTCCACTATGATAGGCTCTGATCAGCCTTGTTTATGTAGCCCAAGGCCACTTGTTCCTTTGTACCCCATTTATTTAGCTAATTGATAACCTCTAGTGTTAGGATCAATTAAAATGGGTTGTGGCTTTTCTAGTTCTTCTTGGTCCTTGTAGATCATGGATGAAAAGTCCTCAAATATTTCTTTGTCTTTCATGTCTCCCCACCTAGTGAAGATCATGGGTTTGGCTATCATTTGCACTATCTTGATCTCTTTTGTACCTCCATAGACTCTAGGCATTGGTGGAAGCATGCCGATGCATAATGCTTAGTTGAAATGGTAATTCCCATTACCCTTGTCAAGCACTTGAATCTTGGCTTCTGTTTTCAGTTGCTCGCTTGATGTGTTTTTGGTTGAGGTCGATGATAGCATGGAAGGGTCAACATAAGAAAATGAGTAGAAGGCTATGTCATTGCTAGGTACACATTGAATTTTATTGTACTTCTCCAACTTTGCACAAAAATGAAAAGGCTCAGGATCGGCATATAGTGTTACTTCTTTTCCTTCGTGGGAAAAAATTAGGCACTAATGAAAATTGGAAGGGACTTCTTGTAATGCATGGATCCAATGGTGTCCTAGGATGAGGTTGTAGGGAAACTCAAGGTCCAATACTTGACAAGTAGTTTTTGTGATGGTCGGTCTTATCTACACTGGCAACCTGACTGTTCCTTCATAATTTCTTTTAAGGTAATCATAGGCCCTTATGGTGATACTCTTTCCTTTGTCAATCATGTCATTAGAATACCCCAACTATTTGACAATTTTCAAGGTACAAATTTTTAAACCCGCACCATTATCTATCAATACTCATTTGACCATGGTTTTGTCATGAACACCAACCTCTATGTAGAGGGCTTGGTTGTGGAATTTTCTTTGTGGTAGATCTTTCTTATAAAATATTAAATGATTACTTGTTGTGATATTTTTAACCATGGCTTGGAACTGACTAGGATCAAGATCGTTAGGGGCCACTGTTTCCAATGCTTTTTCCAATATTTCCCTATGTGTAGGTGACAGTTTTAACAACTCTAGGATTAAGATTAGGGTAGGTGTTTTCTTCAACTTTTACACAATGGTATAGTAATTTAGGGACTTGATTATATTTTTGGGTGGGACTCCTTGAATTGTAACTCTTCCTCGACGGGTGGTTACATTACATTTATTTTCTCCACCTCGTATAGTCACTACGTTTTCCCTATTGTCATAAACTTGTGAGAGGGTTCCTAAAAATGTGTCACCATACATGTAATTAGCATTGTGGTACTCTTGTTCTTTTCCTTTGTCATTTATTTTGGTGTGATTTGGGATTGGGTTCGACTATATTTGCAGGTCCTTGTTTTTGAGACGATGTTCAACGTCTACTTCCCTTTTTTTCTATTAAGTCTTGGATGAGGTGTTTGAGTTACATGCAATTGTTGGTTGTGTGTCCTTTGATCTTATGGAATTTGCAAAATTATTTCTCGTTATAGCACAATGTTTTGAAGCTAGCTTCCTCATAGTTTGGGCGATTTTAAGGAGGTTTTGTTGTACTATTTTGCACATGACTATTTCAAGTGACTCTCCTAGTACTATGAATTGCCTCCTTGGTTGATCATATTGCCTTTGTTTCCCCCCCTGATTCATTTGTTGGTTTACAACCTAATTGTTCTTGTGATAGGTAATTTGGTTGTTTTTTGCGTTGTTGGGAACATAGCTAGTTTGTGCCACCTGTAGTTTGTTTTGAGGTGTGTTCTATGCGTTCCATACCGCTCTAGCGTCCACCACTCCATTGTTTGTGACGTTCTTGTTTTTTCCCAAACTTTAGGTTTCTCATTTGAACTAGAGGGACTATCTTTTGAGTTGTTCAATTTAAGGACTACCCTTGTAATGAGGGATCTCTCAATATGTAACCTCTTTTTTTATTGTTTCTTCAAATTCTACAAGACATAACATAGTGAGTTGGTAGTTTATTTCAGGTAGGACATTCGTGATGAAGATATCTACCAACTCCTTGTCTGGAATGGGCCATTTCCATCGACTCACTTTGTGTCTCCATCTCTATAAGCAGGAGGTAAAGGAATCTCCTTGATTCTGTTTGAATGTGTAAAAAATTGTGATGGTGATGTCTTGGTCTATGCTAAATGAGAAGTGGCTTATGAACTTGCTAGAAAGCTCGTCAAAGGTTCTAATTTTGGGTTGCAGATGGGTGAACCACTCCATAGCATGACCTATAAGGTTGCATGGAAAGAGTCTCATGAGATAAGCATCATTGTTTTGTACCTCCATACATAATACCGATAAGTCTCGTACATGCTCTACTAGATCTCCTCTTCCTCCATATTTGCTGTCAAACTTGGGAATTTCAAAATTCTTTGGAAAAGGTAATGCTGTGATAGAACGATCAAATGGGAATGGACAATTTTTTTGAAGGGTGTAGGTCTTCTTTTGTTTTCTTACCTGTATGTTTGCTACCTATTGGGTGACAACCTCTAGTTTTAGTTCCATCTCTGTTTTTGGCACATTTGTTTGTAAGCCTTGCGTGTAATAGCCTTGTTGTCCCACAACATTTATTTGGTTATAAGTCAAATAGAAAGGGGGTAGTGAACCTTGGTAGTTGTTTTGAACATAGGGTGGGTTAGGTCCTTACTGTGTGTAAGGAGTGTTAGCTCCTTGTTACTGGGATGAAGTATATTGAAGGTTATCATGTTGATGCATTAGCTAGATACCTTGTTGGTATGATGAATTGGGATGAGTGCCTTGTGGTACACCTAGTTAGTGATGGGATGACTGAAGGAGGGTTCCTTGTGGCACACCTTGTTGTTGGGAAGGACTATACTAAAGTTTTTCCTGATGATGTGTTGACATGTTACCTTGTTGATGGGAAGACTAAAGAATGGTGCTATATGGCATGCCTTGTTGTTGGGAAGGACTATACTGAAGGTTTCCTTGATGATGCATTGGCGGGTTACCTTGTGTAGACACCTAAAAATGACCTAGGCCTACAAGCTTCATTTTTACCACTTTCATCCTAGCATAATTATGACATTTAATTATGTCCTTGGTCCACATTCGACTATTAATTAAATAATTCATAATTATTTAATTAATTCATGTCTCTTGCATTCTTCATGATTATTAAATAAATAAATCATATTTATTTATTCAATACGTCACTAAAGGTCTATTGTCCTCTTGCAATTAAATAAATTTATTAATTTATTTAATCACCTTCAATCGTTTATTCTTCCTGATTATTAAATAAATGAATTTCATTTATTTATTTGATATGTCACTAATTGTCATAATTAAATAAATTTATTAATTTATTAAATTATTCAGTCTTATCTTCTAAATTAAATAATTATCTTTAATTATTTAATTACTAATTTCACTTTTCTCTCATTTTAAATAAATAAAAATATTTAAAATGATTTTATTTTATTAACTCCCACTCTTTTTAGTAAATAATCTGAAAAAGATTATTTACTTGTCACACAAAATCATCATTTTGAATTAATTAAATTCAAAAGGATATTATTCTTCCACAAATCAAGTAATTTTATTTAATTCTTGATTTTTCCAAATATGATCTTCAGTTCAATCAGGCAGTCCTTATCTTCTTGATTTTCAAATATCTTTTATTTCTTCTAATTAATTATCTCATTTATTTTCCACCGTTGATGTGATTTTCTCAAATTGCATCTTGACCTCTCATTTAAGGATTTTTCCCTAACCCTAATTAGGGATTATCTTATAGAATCTTGACCATTGATTCTAGGGTATTTGTCATCTTCTCATCCTGGCCACACATTCAAAATTGCAGTTTCTATAAAATAACAATTTTGTTCTTATTTCAGGGCTCATGCTCATTCTGTCAACTGAGGCTACTATTATTGTCATTTGCAGTCATTGTCATTTTCAGTCTATTGTGAAGTCATTTTTTTATAAAACCTTCAACATTTGCATAGGGCTTTGGCATTATTGTAGGTTGCTCAATCTGAAATCTGAGGGCCTCATTGACTTGCTGCAAACTAGAAGGTGCTATGAAGGTGAAGCATGGAAGGAAAGGAAGGTATAATCGTTCTTTGTTTTTATTTTCCATTGTTCTTGATAGCCTCTTTGGATTTTTGATGTTTATTATCTAATAAGCTAACCCATCTAATTTTCCATTGAATACATTGGTGAACCCGACTCTCTATTTTCTGTCATTTTTTCATACGATTTCGTGTATTTTCTGTCAATTTTGTAGGTACAGGTAAAAAGTGACGCAATCGCAGGATCAAGTGCCGCAATCGCTAAATCGCGCCGTAATTGCAGGCTCAAGTGCCACAATCGCTAAATCGTGCCACAATCACAGGCTCAAGTGCCGCAATCACCAAATCACGTTGCAATTACCAAATTGTGCCACAATTGCAGGCTCAAGCGCCGCAATCGCCAAATTGTGCCGCAATCGCAGGCTCAAGTGCTGCAATTGTAGGCTCAAGTGCCGCAATCGCTAAATCACGCCGAAATCACCAAATCGCGCCGCAATGACCAAATCACGCTGCAATCGCCAAATCACACCGTAATCGCTAAATCGCGCCACAATTAACTGGTAACATTTTTTTTATTTGCATTCGGGTTTTTGATGTTTTTTTTTTTGTTCTTTCTATTTTTTTTAGCACTCTGGTTTTATTTTCTGCATTCTGCCTAGCATAGGTTTTCTGTTACTAATCAGGATTTGCAGCTTGTTGGTGGTTACTATTCATGTGTCGAAGATCATTTCATAGAAGACTACTAATTCATTATCTGCAGGTTCGAATTTCAAAGATGGAATAAGAAAACAATGTGCTTGTATTTTTATAGATTAGCAAACATTTCATTTTGGGGCACATAAAAAGAACTTTCATGTTTGCTTTGCTTTACTATGTTTGCAAAATGGTAGGTGAGTATGCTCTCACTTGGTGAAAACCTGGTGATCAGAAAACCAGACCCATTTTTATCTGTTATTACCCTGACTTAGTAATCGGAGTAGCCTCTCCCCTTGCACTTTTGAGCGATCCTGGGTGTAAGAGAAACGGTTACTAACTCTAGAAATTGGGTCTGCCTGGGGATTTCATCACCCCAACGCGACTCAAACCGGCAACGGAGCTAAAGCCAAGCTACCCCCGACCGGTATATAAATGTGAATCTTAAGGGAAAACCTAAGATTACGAGTGCGGATGTGTCATATGGATAGAGTAGTACTCCCTTAAACCCTGTTGAGCTTAACCTCTTCAGGCTGAGTGCCACCTAAATTGGTGATTAATCTCTTGCCCCATGTATGGCCACAGGGGTCTCGAACTAAGAACCTTTGTGTAGTAAGCCAAAACCTTCTATTTGCTAGCGCACCGGTGTGAAGGCATCCACACTTTCACAGTTTGTAGTAGAGGTGATCAATCTGCCATGGGAGTTTCATGGGGGTTGGAAGCTTGGTTGGCCTAAGAAGAGAGTGCACTATAAGGGGGAGCCTGTGCAACCAAGCTTCTGAATTCACACGCCAGATATGCGGTTGGGGAAACCCACATGGAATCTAGCGAATATTGTCATGGCCTAACCATAGGATTGTACTTGTTTCATGTGTGCTTGCTTCAGTCAAAATATCATGCTTGCAAGTGTTTTCTGGATACTGAAACAAACCAAACAACGGTCAAACATCTAGAAACAACCAAGTCAAACATTGGACCTTTTCTGATCCATTTCACAACATGAACATGCAATCTTCCATGAACATGCCATCTTTATCACAAAACATTTTTGAACCATTCATACAAAGAGACCAAAATGGACGAGTATATGCAAAAGACTTAGAAGCTACAGCGCAAAATCCTGATATAGTATCCTTTGTAGAAAAATCAATTTTACGTGACCCTCAAAGGTATCTAGCCATGCTTTTGGACCAAGGGGCTAAGTTACCACAAGGCTTTGACATAAATACCTTGCCACCTCCATTAGTCTACCCTCACCATCAATAGTCAATTGACACAAATCCTGCCATTAATTCACAACACATGTCTAGTTATCACCCTTATCCTAACTTTGACAAGGGAAGCCAACTGTCCACCAGTCCATTCCAAACCTCCACGTCATATTCTGACTCTTCACCTATCAATCACGTCCAAGTGTACATGCCGTACCAACCATCTAACAACTCATGTCAAGTCCTCACATCATACCATATTAATCCAGTCCAAGACTCCATGACATATCCAGTCCAAGACTCTATGTCCTATCCTTGTCCCTCACATGCTAGTCCAGTCCAAGTCCCCATGTCCTATCCTAGTCCTTCATGTACTAGTCCAGTCCAAGTTCCCACGTCCTATCCTGGTCCGTCATTCATTAATCCTTTTCAAGTCATCCCCTCACAAGCCACATCTAGTCATGAAAATTCTATCATAGTCCAAATTCACATCCCATTGTCTACACTTGAGGATACATGTCAAAATGAAAGTCCAAAGCATGACATTATAACGTCACCCTCATGTCAAGAACAAGGTAGTCCATCCCATGACCCTATTTCCAAATATATCATCCATAACAACCCCATCTTTGACCAAGACCCCATCATTGACCAAGAAGTCCAAATCCATGACAACCCCATCTTCAATCAAGACCCTACCATTGACCAAGAAGTCCAAAACAATCCACTCCTTGAACTTTACACCATTCATGATCAAACACTTGCCGATCTTATAAAGGCCTAGACTATTGACACTTCCCACGATGAGACACTTGCCTCCATGGGACACATAGATGATATTCCTCCAGAACAAGAATCTTCCACTAGGGACATGCTTGCATATGATCAAGTTATAGCTAAAATCATTGGACTCTATGACACTAAACATAATGATGGATTCGAAATTGCCTTGGAAGCACCAACAGAATCTACTGAACTTGACATGTCACACGATCAGACCAAAGATATTAGTCAGGAATATGTCCAACATGACAATGAAGCTAAGACACTTTATCAACTAGGGTCATCTATCTTTGTCAGAGCAGGCTTTCTTGCAGACGAAAATATTACAAGTGATAGTGTCCATAGACATCATGATGGGTTAGCATGTTTCTTTCAAAACAATAAATACCCCATCGCAAACAAAATCTTTCAAAGCATGCAATATCAAGGCAAAGGACTAGGCATACATGAACAAGGCATTCGAGAACCAATACAGCTTCAGGAAAATTATAGACATCAAGGTCTTGGTTATTCCTCAGATAGTAAATCAAACGATGTCAGTGGTACCTCCTCGATACTGGGGGCGCCTTTGTCAAATACAAATGTCAAAATGGAATCCATGAGAAATCCTTGTCATAAGATTGTTGCCAACACCCCATCCACCCACACCATAAACCATCATTCTATCATGAATCAACCTCCCCTTTGGGACCAACAAAAACAAAAGTCTTACAAGTCAAAAGATCAAAATCAAATGTCAAAAGCCATTGAATCAAACAAAAGGACAAGTGGACAAATGAAATTAAAATGGATCCCAAAGAAAGATGGATCAAACAAAGACACCAAGTCAAATACAAAAGTCAATCACAATGTGGAGCCACAAGACAAGAGGACTCCCACATACAACAAATGTCCACCTCCTTCAAAATGGTCATCAAGCAAGGCATCTAAGAGTGTTGGTTCCAAACACCATCCCTCCAAAATCTGTCATACACCATACCAAGTTTGGAGAATAAAAGGTGATTCATCCAAACGTCCAAGCAACCTTTCAACATCTACCATCATTTGTTGTAATCCTACATCTCGTCTAAAGTCCAATGATCCCACATCACAAATCTGTCACATCTTGGCAGCAACTCTTTACCATAAGGACTCTCATGGAACTCTATTGCGATGTGCGTATTCTGATAAGGCCAACTCTAGTATCATAAAGGATCACAATGACATCGATCAGTTGTATACAAGCGCTACGATCCTGACAAGACAACTACTTCAGAAAAGACATTATTGGCATATCATGGCACCAATCTCTACATCGACACCGTCAGTGGATTCAGAATAGTCAGTGGTTATCTAAAGCATCCAGGCTATCCACAAAATACAAAAAATAAATAAAAATTGAAAAATGATAAAAATCGTCACCCTGATGAAAACCTGGCAAACATGCGTCTTGGTGACACCAAAAAAATAACAAAGTCAAGAAAATAGTAAAGAGAAAAATTTCATCCAACGGTGAAAACTTGGAAAATAGGCGCCTTGGATAAGTACCATGATGAAAACCTGGCAAACAGGCGTCATGTGTAAAATAAATTGTCTATGTGGACTCTTACACTTGGGGGCAAGTCGTCTTATCTCCTAGGCCTTCCTCTTGGCATTGGCATTTGACCATTTAATCCATATCATTCCCACCTATCTTAATCGTGACATAAAATTGGCACACATAAATCATGCTTTGGGAAAACTCTTGACATGTCTATCCTTCGGTCATACACGATTCACGAAACATCATGTCATTGAATGCCATAGTCTTATTGTCCTTGTACGACATAGTCCTTGAAAATCATATGACAATTCCCTTAGTCTCATGTCTCCCGTCCTTTACCAAGGCCACCTCTTATCCTTTCATGCATGTCACCTATCTTGGCTTTCCCTTGTCAAACGGTCTAAGGATAATCATCATCCCATCTAGTCCTAACCAAGTCATTCCAAATGCAAGAAGTCTAATCCATACAAGCACATTATCCAAAATTTTACTTGACTGCATTCCTGGCCCGGCTGTAGACCTCCATACTTTTGTCACATTATCGTCATCGTCCTCACGTTGTTTCAGGATGTGTCCTTCCCACGTCAAACAACGTTGTCATCACCTGTCAATTGGTATTCAGCTTGACTAGGGGCACAATCATGTTTTTCCTTGGATTCTCATGTGTAGGCATCAGTCATATGCATTTTTCATGATCCTCTTAAACGTCAAAATCCAAAAAAATCATAAAACGACAAAAAGACAAAAACATCGCAAAAAGTCTTGAAAAAACACCAAAAACATCATAAAATGTCCTGAAGAAAGACCTAAAAATCATAAAATGTTCTGAAGAAAAACACAAAAACATCCAAATCAATGTCAATCCTAAAAATGGAGTCAAAGTCAATCATGTCAGTCAGTCCATGTCATTGTCGAACTACGTTGTCTCTGCGCATTTGCTACGTAGGCAAGGCCATCAGTCGATGAGTCCCCGAGACATTAGGTCAGTCCTTTTAGGTTGGTCCAAATAAAATCATGGAATTTGTCACAATCATCACATCAGTCAAATAAGTTAGACGTAGTCAAACTCAGACACAAGACAGTCATTCAAAACGTCAATGTCAAAATTGGTCAAAATCAGACAGCACAGTCCAATCAATCATACAGTCCACATCAATCAACTTGCCAAAACATATTAGTCAAAACAACGTCAGTCTCATCACTCTTTGGTACTCTTCAAGATGTGTCCTTCTTGGAGTTGGACCTCGTCAAAATGTCCTTTTCCTTTTCAGCATGTGTCCTTCCTGACAATAGGCCCCGTCAAACCATCAACACTGTCAAAACTGTTAAACCGACAAGAAATCAATATTTGGCAAACAAACATTGGCAAACAAAATTAAATGGCTGTTAATCTTTCTAGTCTATCTTGTCTTATCCTTTTATTGTCTTTTCTTTTTGGTCATGTTACTAGCTACCTCGAGGATGTCCCATGAAGGATTTAGAGGTGCGATGATGTCTCCTGACCTATTTTATTTCTTTGACTGCCATCTGTGGATTGTCTTGACAAAAAGACTGGGGCAACATGACCCTTAGTATGAGTTAGGACATTCCTTGTCTATGACTATCTGTTTTTCAAGTGGATGACCTTGCACACCTTGGTCTACGTCATATCATGGTGTTTGTTGTCCATTTGTGTCATTTTTACGCCCAATGATGATTAAGAGCAATAAATATTAAAAGTCCTATGGCAATGTTTTGAAGGATTTGGTCTAGGAACTAACATGCATCTTCTTTTGTCTTGTCATCTTCTCTCACCCATCTCATATAGACATTTCATCCATATCATCATCCATATCTTTTGTAGTAACATTTCTTTGTCTCTTCTTATTCTAGTCTTCTCATCAATTTCAAGAGCACACCCGTGATCTTGGAACCCGTCTGTCCTCTCGAGGGGGCATACCGCGACCCTCCTCGTCATTCTTGGACTTATTTTCTTTGTCACAATGCGACATGCTACATTATGACAAAGAGGGGCAAAATGTAGACACCTAAAAATGACCTAGGCCTACAAGCTTCATTTTTACCACTTTCATCCTAGCATAATTATGACATTTAATTATGTCCTTGGTCCACATTCGACTATTAATTAAATAATTCATAATTATTTAATTAATTCATGTCTCTTGCATTCTTCATGATTATTAAATAAATAAATCATATTTATTTATTCAATACGTCACTAAAGGTCTATTGTCCTCTTGCAATTAAATAAATTTATTAATTTATTTAATCACCTTCAGTCGTTTATTCTTCCTGATTATTAAATAAATGAATTTCATTTATTTATTTGATATGTCACTAATTGTCATAATTAAATAAATTTATTAATTTATTAAATTATTCAGTCTTATCTTCTAAATTAAATAATTATTTAATTATTTAATTACTAATTTCACTTTTCTCTCATTTTAAATAAATAAAAATATTTAAAATGATTTTATTTTATTAACTCCCACTCTTTTTAGTAAATAATCTGAAAAAGATTATTTACTTGTTGCACAAAATCATCATTTTGAATTAATTAAATTCAAAAAGATATTATTCTTCCACAAATCAAGTAATTTTATTTAATTCTTGATTTTTCCAAATATGATCTTCAGTTCAATCAGGAAGTCCTTATCTTCTTGATTTTCAAATATCTTTTATTTCTTCTAATTAATTATCTCATTTATTTTCCACCGTTGATGTGATTTTCTCAAATTGCATCTTGACCTCTCATTTAAGGATTTTTCCCTAACCCTAATTAGGGATTATCTTATAGAATCTTGACCATTGATTCTAGGGTATTTGTCATCTTCTCATCCTGGCCACACATTCAAAATTGCAGTTTCTATAAAATAGCAATTTTGTTCTTATTTCAAGGCTCATGCTCATTCTGTCAACTGAGGCTACTATTATTGTCATTTGCAGTCATTGTCATTTTCAGTCTATTGTGAAGTCATTTTTTTATAAATCCTTCAACATTTGCATAGGGCTTTGGCATTATTGTAGGTTGCTCAATCTGAAATCTAAGGGCCTCATTGACTTGCTGCAAACTAGAAGGTGCTATGAAGGTGAAGCATGGAAGGAAAGGAAGGTATAATCGTTCTTTGTTTTTATTTTCCATTGTTCTTGATAGCCTCTTTGTATTTTTGATGTTTATTATCTAATAAGCTAACCCATCTAATTTTCTATTGAATACACCTTGTTGATGGGATGACTGAAGAAGGGTGCTATGTGGAACACCTTACTACTGGGAAGGACTATATTGAAGGTTTCCTTGATGATGCATTGGCGAGTTACCTTATTGATGATGCAAATATGGAAGGGGACCCTATGGTCCAGTTTGTTGGTGGTACTGCTGATTCAAAAGGGGACCCTGTGGTCCACCTTGTTAGTGGTACTGCTGATTCGGAAGGGGACCATGTGGTCTACCTTGTTGATGTTACTGTTGGTTCAGAAGGGGACCCTGTGGTCCACCTTGTTGATGGTACTGATTATTCGGAAGGGGACCCTATGGTCCACCTTGTTGATGGTACTGATTGTTTTGGGAAGGGTCGACATTTGAAGTGTTTTGAGGTATATATTGTCTGAGAGGAGGATTATTGTTCTGTGGTATGTACTATCCTTGTGGGCGATTGTTGTTTTGTGGTTCTTACTAGGATGACCCTCCTTGGTACACTTTTTCCACTACTTCTTGTTTGATCTAAGTTGGTTTCTTGAACAAGGAGTTTTCTTTGGGTTGACCACTATTTTGTGAGAACACGGGTGGCATGTTTGGAATCTCTGGGGGTTCAGTTATTTGTCTTACAACCAAGTTATCCCTAAGGGAATAAGATTGAGATCTTTGAGAGACTCCACATTCAATTCCACTAGCAATTTAGCACCACTTTGTGCTAACTTGAAGAAATACAAGTTTGGGTCCCTTCTCATCAATTTCTCCATTCGTTTGAGCATTTTTGGGTTGTTGGAATGCTCAAATAGTTCTTCATAATTAATCTCCACCTCAGTATCTACCTCCTCTACAACCATTATGTTTGGGTCCTAGTTGTTTTGTTCTATCACTTATTTTTGTTTACGGTTTAGTTTTTCCTTACTAAGGGTGTTTCTGTACATAGGTCTCTTTTGGGGTGTTTCAAGGTGGCTTGGCCTATAGTCCCATGGGGAACCTTCTTCATTCATGGTGTTGGTTGATGGGATGCTTGTGTTGTTCTTTCTTGCTTCCATGTTTTTCCTGTGTTGTGATCTTGTAGTAGTCATAAACAACCACCAAGCTTTTGTGACTGTTTTCATAACTCCTAGTCCCTTGAAAAAAATTGGCCTATTGGTGCAAAGTGTAGATAGAAAAAGTATAGTCTATTTTGGCAGGTGTGATATCTTCTTTGAATGAACCCTTTAGCAAAAAATTTTGTAGGTCAGTTCTTTGGAAGGTGGAGTATATATTTTTGCTTAAGGATTTTGATTTTGCTAGACCTAAGGATCTTTTGCTTGCCAAAAATCAAGAGGGATGTATATCTATTTCCATGTGAGTGGTGGTAACATGGATCTTTCGGCTGCTATGTCTACTTTTTATTCTTCATCTAATATTTGTGCTATGTTTCTCCATTAGTTGGGTGTTTTGTTCTTCTCAAATATGAAGGTTCTTAAACTATTAATGATATCATTTTTTTCCCCTTTAATGTGTGTGAGACTAGGCTGGAGGATCAATACTACAAGGTTCGATTGTTGAACTAGAGAAGTTGATCGCTAGATGGTTGCTATGAAGCTCAAGACCTTAAGGTTTGAGTGTTGTTTTGGAGTGGTGCTACTTTTTTGGAAATCAAAATGTTGAAGGACTAGGGTTGATATTTCACTTCCTTGTCTAGAGGATATGTTGTGAAAAATCTTACTTGAACTATTTGTGAGTCCCAAGTAATTGTTGATATCATAAATGTTGAATGAAGGAATGATCCTAGTGGTTTGTTTGATTTTGATTTCTAACAAGTAGGATAGAAAAAATGGATGAGGGACTATGTGACTTTTTGGTTTTCCAATCGTTTCATTCTAACAATGATCTTGTAAACAAATTCAGTTTGTTTTTCTCAATTGTCAGTAGGATAAAGCAATAACACTAGTTTCTAAGCAAATGCACAAGACTGTGAGAAAAAGCGGCCAAATTTATCAAGTGCAACCAAAAATATGCCAAGTGCTCGGGTTTCAGAGAAGCAAGTGTGAGCTGGAATGGCAAGTGCAACTATTGTGTGTTTCTATCAAAGGCAATTTTTACTCAGGAAAAAGTGAGCATATTTTAGGAAAATGCAAGTATCTTAGTGGAAAGTGTGTTGGTTTCTCAAAATAAAATGCAAGGAAATAAATCAAGTGCATGGGTCCTATAGCAAGTGCTTAGTTTATGTCAGATGCAACTGATTTTCATCAGTGAAGTTTCTAGGACAGAGTGCAAATGCAATGAAATTTTGGAAACTGCTTAGAAAATGTGACAAATGCACTAGAATTTTGTGCAAAAGGTAGTCTCTGTCTATTTTTAATTTGTTTCTAGTTTGAGCAATCTTTCTTTGGATTTTCGTAAGTTTTAAAGTTAGTTTTTTCCTCAAATTCTCTGTGTTTGGAGTATGGCAAGTCATACAACAACACTTGGACTGACTCAAAAATCATGGACTTGTATGACCTTCATGTCTATAGCTCAAGTTGTGAAATAACAACACCCAATCCATAGTTCCCAAATGTTTACTTTGATCAATGCAACCTGAAATAAAAGGTTGAATATTCATAAACCTTTAAGGAAAATCCTTTCAAGGAGTGCAAACATAGGGATTTTTTCACAAGTATACACTAAATCAAAGGGTTTGTGATTCAACCATCATGTTTAGTGTTTGTTTAGATGTGTTATTTTTAGATCAATAGTAGAATTTGATGTCCAATTTGTTTTGAATGTATTTGGGAAGTTCAACATAAACAAGCAATTACAACCCTAGTGGATAGAAACCATTCTTTTAGGTAGGTCTTCCTCATGCCTTGAAGGGATGATTTTACATGAAAATTTTGGCACGGGCTTGTAGTCGAACATGGCAAGTAACTTCTCAAAAGTAAATTCTGATGCACCACTTTCCAAGAATGTTTTTGGATAAATGGGGTAGCTTCTAAAATAATTGGGCTCTTAGTAATGTTCTGGGGATATTATTTTCAATCCCCTATACATGTGGCATTTTTTTCAATTAAGAACCTCCCAGCCCTTACGGGTTTTTATGCATCACAAGGATACTGAGGGAGAATATGTCGACATAGGCCTATAATGCCCAACGAGATGATGAACTTTACTCACACCCAAAACTTATTTATATAGTGGTCCAAAACAAAAGTACCACTTGGGTCGCCTATGAGTTCTCCAACGTGGGATGTTTCTCAATAGGTAGGCCCTCTAAAAAGGTATGCTTGAAAAGAAAGGTGTGAAGCTCAAGATTTTTTCACTCACCCAAGATCGCCAAAAGGTGTGAGGGGAGAAGACAACCATCTAGCTTGCTAATCAATGAATGCACAACATACACTTCATAGCAGTTTGATTCTTTTTAAGCACCTTGAGTGATGCTACCCTCAAAAATATGTGAATAAAAAAAAACAACTTGTTCTTTTTAATTGCAACAATAAGAAGTATTTGGGATATCATTCACTTAAGATAGCAATGGCACAAGATAGAAAGAATAACTTATTCATTTTTAAACCCAAATATGAGTGTTTCTAAGAAATCAATCCTGGTTTTTAACTTGGTCAACAAAAGTAAAAAATGATCGTGTGTCAACAAAAAGAAATTTTTTTGCATTTGTTCTTTTTATGCACTAAAAGAGTATGTGCAGGATCATGATGGGCCAAAAAGTGGCGATACTATGGGTATGTGTAGGGTATGTGGCTGACGACTTTTTTTACCCAAAACTGATGAAACAAAAAGGGTTTTTAAAGGAGATTCTTAGCTTTTCGCCAATATAAATTATGCTTTACTTTGAATTTAATAAATAATTATTATTCATTTTCTATTTGAATTACGACTAAAGTCCTGATTGATAGGCTGATTGAAAAACATCTATAACTCTCAAATGGTATCACATTTTGTGAATCTAAAACATGCGTCACATTCTATGCTTTGCATACTATAAGATTAAAAAAAAAAATTGAATTTCATCAAGTTTTGACCAAGGTAAGGTGGTCAGAAATACTAGTTTTTATATTTTTTAAAAGTTGTAATAAAAAATTCATAATTAATTATTTACTTGGAAAAAAATTACAAAAAAATATGCATCACATTAGAACATGAGTCCTCTACTTATATCTAAAATCTTATGAAAAAATATTATCATTTTATTGTGGTTAGGGTGGTCAGATGGACACCTACTTCTTTGTTTTTCCCTGAAATTTAAGTACTACTGAATTGAAATTTCAAATTTTCACCAAATAGATTTTTTTTTAAATAAACCTAGTAGTTTAGAAACTAAATTCAATTTTCTACATATTCTATTCTTACATATTTTTGAAATAATATAGATAACTTATTCAAGTTTTTACGTCAAGTTGCCTAACTCTGATTTTTCTAAATTTTTCGCCGCTTAAGGGCCTATTTTTTCCATGATGATCCTACACATACCCAAAATCAAAGTTCCTAACTATGAAAACTTGGAAAGAATTCATTTTTAGAGAACCTTAATTGAAATGTTTTGTTCTTTTTAAAGCACCAAATGACCATTCATAACTTAAGAAAACTTGAAATGGTTCATTTTTAAGAGCACCAAAATAAAGCATTCATTTGTGTTGTTCTTTTTGAAGCACCAAAGCAAAGTGTGCATTTTTCTTGTTCTTTTTTAAAGCACCAAATGACGATTCCTACCTTAAGAAAGCTTGAAATAGTTCATTTTAAGAGCACTAAAAAAAAGTTTGTTTGTTCTTTTTATGCACCAAAACAAATATTCCTAACTTAACAAAAAATGTTTGTAGATCTAGAATGTTGTGACCGTTCATCTTCCCTACATAAAACTATGTTAGTGTTTCTCAAACCCTACATACAAACATGTTAGCACCTATCACACATTCAAAAATAGGCATACGTTAGCAAATAATTAGTTAAAAATTTACAAATCTCATGCATAGGCTTGTCAAAGCAAATGCTTAGAAATCAGAGTCAAGTGCGCCCCTATCAGAGAGAAAATGTGTAGGTTTAGAGCAAGTTTTCCCCTCTCATCAGTCAAATGCTTAGGTTTAGAGAAAATGTGCCACTATCAGAATCAAATGCTCAAAAATTTGTCAAATACATAGTTCTTAGTGTAAGATGCATGGTTTTCAGAGTCAAATGCTTAGTTTTCTTGACAGGTAATTGCGAAATATTTTGGGACAGTACGTGAAAACTTCTTCAAATGCGAATTTGGAACCTGCAACTTCAAAAATGGATCATACAAACATTAGTGTAGGGGACCATGGTCCCACTGGGCATGTCACAATGTGTGGGGGGAAACCATAGATGCAAACAAGATAAAATGTAAATGAAATCAAAATCTAATCTAAGATCAAGAACACTAATCTAGATTTAATCCTACACTTACGAAATGAGCAATTAAGATTACTAAATTCAAGAACATGTGAATGTAATACATAAAAAATGAATTCAACAACAAAATTGTTACCCATCTTGTATCGGAGTGTGTTCAGCTGATGTTGGATTGCTTGTATCATTGTGAAGCCTCCATAGTTCATGTGCAAAAGCTTGAAGAACAATGTTGATGTTGGTTGATCGAAGAAATGTTGAAGCTCTAATGATGGTTGTGAATGTCGACAATACTTTGTTGTGCAAATGATGTTGACTCTTTGATCCTTTTTTGTGATGAAAGAGGTTTGTTATGTAGAAAACAAGATTTGAAACAGATGATCAGGATTAAACAATGTTGAGTCAAGATCGACGGTTGAAAGGTATTGAGAGAATTTAGACATGAGTAGATTGTGAAAATTAGATTGCATAATTTATGTGATTGAGGAATAGATTAAATAATTAGTGTGATTGATAAATAGATTGGTTAGTCAGGAATTAGATTGCTCTGTTAGGAAATCCTAATTTGCTCAATCAAAAATAGATTCATCTGTCAGGATTAGATTTAGAAATCAAGGGATCATAATTTACTCAATCAGGAAAGTGGTTGGAAAAGATTAATTCATTCATTCATTTTGGATTTGAATGTGCAAATCAAGTTTGAATTTTGCAAAAAAAGTCACATTAGTTTGATTTGATTTTTGATGAATGATTTGAATAGTTTGATTTAATTATTCAATTTTTTTGAGGGAAAGTGTTGTAATTAAATTATTCTGATTTAATAATTCAATTAACTTAGGGGAATAAGGTGATTTAGTGAAGTAATTAAATATTTGGTGTTATTTAACTAATCAAGATGGAATAAAGTTAGATTAGGACTTTATTAATTAAATGCAATTTATTTAATTGGTTGAAATGAAGAAATGTGAATTAATCAAATAATGTCATTTTATTCAATCAATAGCAGAAATAGGGTTTTTAGGACTTTATTAAATAAATTAAATTTATTTAATTTGTCAGAAATGATGAAAAAGTGAATTAATTAAATAATGTATTATTCAATTAAAGGAGGAAATTAGGGTTTTATATATTGTTTGATGTTGTTCAAGGTTTGTGATAGGTGTTAGGTCAATTTAACATGTATACAGTTTCAATTGAGAAAACAAATGTAGACCAGAGGCTCATATAAGGCTGGGCTTAACCAACACACACTAAGCTCAAACTTTCCACATGATTCAAAGTCTTATTTCTATTTTTGTTTCCTCATTTGTCACGTTAGTCATGGTTATCACTATCACGGTTAAGTTTTTACTTTTTTCAAAAGCCCTCCTCCTACCCAACTAGTAGTCACAATCATAGTCTCTCACCTACCAAAAATTATCCACTCCATTCAAAACATAAATGCGACACCTTGCAAGTCTTTGTTGGTGAGGGTAGAGAGCAAAGACCACGTAGTTTATATGCACAATGCAGGAAAGGAAATGCAAAAAATGTAATGGAATAGCAAGGAAAAGACACCATTTGAAATTGCGAGAGAAGCCATGGAGTACCATGAGTCTTTTAGGATTATAAGAAAGCTGGAAAATTATAGAGGGAGGCCTATTCTTATATCCTACTATAAGATGGGTAAAAATGATATAGCCTAGATTTTAGTGACAACCACAACACTTCTAAGCTAAAACCCAATCCAAAACAAGAGAATACAAACAAATCATGAGGAAAAAAAAACAATAAAATGAAAGCACTCCCCATGTTTGAACTTGAATCACTTCCCTTGTCTCTCCTCATTCTTCTTTTGCAAATATGCCCTCAGATTTGTAGTAGAAATGTGCAAATACCTGCAAATTCTAAGTAAGAAAATTCGAGATAACTGGTTGTTAAATCCAAAATGGAGGAAGACTTATTTTATAGGCATCCATTCGAACGGACACTCAAGATCAAGCTTCTAGAAAGATGCCAAGATCAATGGTTGAGAGGACATGCAACATAGAGGAATGGGGGTTACAAAACGGATGGTCAAGATTAGAAAGAGCCCAAAGATGATCGATGACTGAGATTCAAAAATGAGATAGTGGAGGAAGAAAATGGGGGAAATAAAAATTGAAAATAATTAATTCCTGAGAAGGAATCTCTAGACAAGTGGAGGTATAAATAATTTATTCAAATAATTTATTTGAGAAAAAGGCAAGTGGGAGAAAATGGACATTTAATTAAAATGATTTATGAAATGATTTAATTAAATGGGGAAAATGGATATGAGACAATAAATAATTAATTTAAATTAATTATTTAATGGAGGAGAGAAGTGTCATTAGATAATTAAATAATTTTGACAATTATTTAATTATAGAGGAATTGAAAGATCAATGAATAGGTAAATAATTAATAATAATTATTTAACTATAGATGAATGATGATAGGAAAATAATTAAATAAATAGTAATTTATTTAATTATAAAAGAAAGGGGGTTTTAGCGACATAATTAATTTTATTTAATTGATCAAGATAGAATAGAGGTTAAGAAGTGAATTAATTAAATAATTAAAATTATTTAATTATTTGAAGACGAAGGCCAAGAAAAATGGTGCTCACAAACTAAGACATTTTTCAGCATCTACATTTTGCCCCTCTTTGACATAATGTAGTTCATCACATTGTATCAAAGAATAAAGAAGAAAATCAGGTTTAGATCATGCCCCAATGTGCCTTGGTGAAGGTGGAATAGACCTATTCTCCCTCAGATTTTTTTTAAAATTTTCAAAAAAAATGAGAAATTATTCCAAAAATCCACTTTGATGTATTGACAAGAGAAGAATTCAGCTTGTGGACCATTATGATGATTGTGGATGGAAGATGTTAGTGCGAAAATGGATGTTAGTATGAAGAAGACATATATTAGCATGGAATTAGTCAAATAAAAAGGGATGGACATTCTTGCTTTATAGATGTCAACTTGCATGTTTATCATCATTGGGTGGTAAAAATTATGGCAAATGGATCACAAACACGATGGTATGACATAGGCCAAGGTGTGCAATGTTACCACTTGCAAAAGACAAATAGTCAAAAAGACAAGGAATGCCATGACTCATACTAAGGACCCAATTGCCCCAGTCTTTTTGTCACGAAAAACCACAGACAACAAGAAAAGAAAAGAGATCATGATCCATCATCGCCCCTATAAATCCATGATAGGACAACCTCGAGGTAGCTAGTAACATGATTGAAAAAACCAATCAAATAGATAAGACAATGTCAGACCAACAAAGTGTTTGCCAAAGAGATAATGTTTGTTGATAGGATTGACAAGATTGATTGATATGATTGATTAGATTGGCCAAGATGATCAAGATGACCAAATGATTGATTTCTTGACTAAAGGTGATTGATAAGTAGACAAAGGTTGAATAACTAATTTGTTTGATTTTTCCTATTTTTAGGAAAGACACATCTTGATTAAGGCAAGATTAATTGACCAAAGATGATAAAGTTGATTGACCATGTGACAAAACTGAATTGATTTGATAAAGTTTGATTGATATGATTAACTGATGTGATGACACCTGGTTTCAAGAAATATCATTTTTAAGGCAAGGAACACATATGATAAAGTAGATCAATTGACCATTGTTGATAAAGCACCTAACTATAAGAAAGACATATCTTGCTTAAGGTGAATGACCAGATTGACCAAAGACAAAGTCTAATCTTAGGAAGGATGCATCCTGATAAAATACAAGAGATAGGATTGAATGAGATAAATGACATAATGTCCCATTCTGATAAAAGACCAATGACCTAGTCAATTGATTGATGATAAGATCATTGATTGATTGATTGAAGATGAAAGATTTGTTGGTTATGTTTGCCTACTAATTCATGATTTGGTTTGAATGATGATTGTTTGCAAACAAAGAATAGAACCAAACTCGACAAACCCTAAAGGACCAACCTAGGTTCTTGGGGGCTCATCGATTGGTGATCTTTCCTATGTTATACACACAAAGACCTCATAGTTTGACATGACATGACCTTATTGTACTTGACAAAGGACCAAACCTAAAAGGACTGACCTAATGTCTCAGGGGCCCATTGAAGATGAGCCTTACCTATGTAGCAAATGCATAGAGACAACATAGTTCAACCCTACTAACACAAATAGATTCAAACTCAGAATCTAACTCTATTTTTGGAAGTTTTGAAGTTTTCTGATGTTTTTTGGATTTTCATGTTTTATGATTTTTTTGTATTTTTGATGGTTTATGATTTTTTTGGATTTTTGATGTTTTATGATTTTTTTGGATTTTTGATGTTTTATGATTTTTTGGATTTTTGATGTTTTTATGATATTTTTGGATTTTTGATGTTTTATGATTGTTTTGGTTTTTTGATGTTTTAAAATGCTAATACCATGTGTTATTTCCCATGAAGACATAAGTCAAGGAATTGCCCCTAGTCAAGTATAGGACCAACTTATTATGTGCGAGGGGATTGATGGATGCAAAGGATGGTCATGAAGGTGAAGGAGACTAAATGTCAATGGGTCTTAGGCCATGGTAAGGATGGAAAATTTATTATGGATGGGTGACATGTGCGAATGGATGAGCAGAGGATGGAAGACCAGGTAGAGTGATAGTAGACGAAGGAGCATAGACTGACTACACATGGCACCTGTTTTCCAGGTTTTCACCATGGTACTTATCCAAAGTGCCATCGAAGTGGTTTTCATTTTTGGACGAATTATCTCTCTTTACTATTTTTTCTTTTTTTTTTGTCACCAAGATGCATGTTTGCCAAGTTTTCATCAAGGTGACTATTTTTTTGTTATCACCAAGATACCTGTTTGCTAGGTTTTCATTAGGGTGACTATTTTATATATATATATATATATTTGTATTTTTTGACTTTTTGAAGGGATACTTTGAGAATTAAGTGTAATACTTGCGGAGGTGCATGTTGTTGATAGGTTTGGGCAATGGTTTGCTATCAGGAGTAGAGAGTTGATAAGCCCCAGATCCATATGTTGTTGTGATGATGTAAGGTCCCAAATTAGGTTCAAACTTTCCAATGTTTTTTCAATCTGCTTGATTCTTTGGATTTTCTTTCAGGACTAAGTCACCAATGTCACAACTTCTAGGTTGGACCCTTTTATTGTAGTTGCATAGGAGATTCTAATGTTCTTGAAAATGTGTCAAGGCATTCTATCTCTTTACATCCAATAACTCTAGCTCATGTAGGTGGGATACACAATATTCTTCTTGATCAATTAATCCTTACATAGATACTCATAGGGATGGTCGACCTCTATAGGAAGTATGGCTTCAAATCCAAAGACAAGGGAATATGAGGTGGCTCTTGTAGGGGTGAAAACACTGCTACGATAGGCCTAAAGTAGGATTGAGTTGGAGGTTATAGTTATGGCCAACGTCATTGACAGTCTTCTTTAAGATTTTAAGAATGGTCTTATTAGATGCCCCAGCTTGGTCATTACCCTAGGGGTAGTACAGGGTAACAAAATGGTGTTGGATATGAAATTTTTCACAAAGTTCACAGACATCCTGATTCTTAAAAGGGTGACCATTTTCTGTAATGATGGACTGCGAGATACCATAGTAGAATATAATGTAATTTAGGATGAACTTGGCTATCTACTTTATAGTAATGTAGGTAATTGGGATGACTTCAATCGATTTTGTAAAGTATTTAGTAGCAACAAGGATAAACTTATTTTTGTTTTCAAAAGTGGGATGGATCTTTCCTATGAGGTCAAGTCCCCATTGAGAGAATGGCCATAGTGATGTAGGAGGTTGTAGTTCCTTAGTTGGCGCATGTATGAAATCTCCATGAATTTGACACTGGTGACATTTCTTCACAAAGTGATAGGAATCATGTTCCATTGTAGGCCAATAATATCCCATCCTTATGAGATTTTTAGCTAGGGTTGGACCAGTAGAGTGAGCTCCACATATACCATGATGTACCTCTTGTAAGGTTGTTTGTGCTTCATTTGAGTCAAGACATCGAAGGACAGTGTTATCTAGGCTGCGGCAATAAAGGGTATCTTTGATGATGGAATATTTGGATGCTTGTCAAATAAATATTTTATGTTGGTTGAGGGACAAGTTGGGAGGGATAATTTGGTCATGCAAATAATTGTAAATGTCTTTGTACTAGTGAGATTCAAGACCAACAAGTTCACACACAAGTTTTATTTTGGGGAAATCAAAAGCGAGGATCAATAGTTCTATCAAGAACTCATATTGCGATGCACTATTAGGAATGTCCAAGAGAGATCCAATTGTAGTCATTGCGCCAGCTACTTTATTCTAGATTCTTGGTATCTGCTCAAAGTTAATAGCATCAAAGTATAGTAAAAAACTATCCAAAATGCACTTTTATGGAATCAATTTCTCATCCTTGGTATCATAATCATCATTAACTTGCTTGATGACTAGTTGGGAATCACCGTAAACTTGAAGATCCTTGATTTTCCATTTTATTGTATTCAGAGTCCTGTCAATAATGCCTCATACTCAGCTATGTTATTTGTGCATGGAAATGATATTTGAAATGACTTGGGAATGGAATCTCCTTAAGGTGTGATGAATAGAATTCTAGCTCCTGAATAGTGACTTGTGCAAGACCCATCGAAGTATAGTTTCCATGTTGTTGGTGTGTCTATGAAAAAGATTGATTCATCTAGGAAATTGAATATCGAAGGATGATTTTCCTTTACTAGTGCATCTGTTATTTGATCAGCTATCACTTTTCCTTTTATTGCTTTTCGATCAACATACTCAATGTCATATTCACTTAGGATCATAACCCACTTAGCTAGTCTTCCTGTTAGAGCTACTTTGCTAAGAAGGTATTTCAAAGCATCAATTTTGGAAATCGGTTTTGTCTTGTGATTCAACATGTAATGTCTCAATTTCTATGTTGTAAATACAATTTCTATACATTCTCATTCAATAGGGCTATAGTTCAACTCATATCTGACTAAGGTGTGATTGATATAATAAATTTCTCATTCTTTGCCATCATTGTCATTCTGTGCTAACAATGCCCCTAGTGTTGATGTAGTTGTTGTCACATACAATATCAAATGTCTTCCATCAATTAGAGGCATAAGAATTGGTGGATTCAATAGATAATTCTTGATCTGATCAAATGCTTCTTGACATTTCTCTATCCAATTGAAGGGAATTCCTTTTTGTAACAAATGTTGAAATGGATGGATCATGTCTGCTAGCTGAGAAATGAACCTATGGATTGATTACAGTCTTCCTTGTAGAGTCATTAACTAACTGATGTTGGTTGGTGGTGGCATGTCCAAGATAGATTTGAATTTTATGGGATTGACCTCTATTCCTTTGTGGGAGACAATATATCCAAGAATTTTTCCAGATTGGACCCCGAAAACATATTTCTTTGGATTTAACCTGAGTTTATACTTTTTGAGTCGTGTGAAAATATTGTCCAAGACTGTTAGGTGACCACTTCATTCTAGATATTTTGAGAGAAGGTCATCAACATAATCCTCCATAAGTACATGCATATAATCATGAAAAATAGTAGTCATGGCTCTCTAATATGTAGCTCTAGCATTTTTAAGCCCAAATAGCATGACATTCCAACAAAAAGTTCCCCAAGTGCATGTGAAGGTTGCCTTAGATTGATCTTCAGGACTAATTCTTATCTTATTGTAGCCCAAGAATCCATCCATAAGTGATAGCATTTCATATCCAACAGTGAGGTCTACTATGATGTCAATATTTGGTAAAGGAAAATCATCTTTAGGACAAGCTTTGTTGAGATCTCTAAAATCCGTTCATACTCTTATTTGACCATTTGGTTTGGTGAAGAGAACAAGGTTTGATATCCAATCTTTGTAATCAATAGAGCGTATGAACCCAACATCCAAAAGTTTCTTTAATTCTACCTTGACCAAGAGTGCAATCTGTGGGTGTAGTTTCCTTATCTTCTATTTATATGGTTTGGAATTTGGTAATAGTGGTAGGTGATGTAATACAAGCTCGGGATCCAATCCAGGCATATCAGCATATGACCATGCAAAATTAACTTGTATTTTTGAAAATAATTCTATAAACTTAGGCTTTTCCTTAGTGGTCAAAGATGCTACCAATTGTATGATTCTAGAATTGTCTTGTGTCCCAATGTTCACTTGTTATGTTTCTTCTATAAGAAATGGTGATATCTCTTGGTCTATAGGAAGACTGTCCAGTCCTCCTTCCTTAGATGCCTCAGAGAGGCTTTCACCTTCAAATACATCCTTTATTTTTACTTTTTCATGGTTAGTAGGCACCTTTTGGTTTTCACCTGAAGACCTATTATTTTTATTTTTACTTTTGTGACTAGAGGAAAGGATAGCCTCACCAAAGTATGTAGCACAATTGAGTTCTATGACAAAGCCAACCTTATGAGATCCCCACTTGGTATTCCTTCATGAAGTCCCATGAACCCAACAATTGCTTTGTCGTTCTCGAATGTGTCCAAACTTGGTGCTTCTTGTTGATCCCAATCTATGAGTTGTGGGTAGACAAGGGGTAAGCCACCATCGGTATTGTCAAGGGTCATGGTGTAGGTAGATAGGGTAAATATGGAAGTAGAGTCATCAGGTTCCCAAGAGGTGAAATAGATGGTTTTCTAGAAGTGTTTGATCCATTCTTCTCTTTTCAAGGGGACGTTTTGACAAGGACTTGGTGAGTTTTGTGGGGAACCAATTGTAAGCATTTTATTAAATGTTTCTTCAAGGGGAGGCTTTCTAGGTTATCTAAAAAATTTATCAAGGTCCATGTCAGTAGTGGAGGATAAATAATCCTATTCATACTCATTGGAATCGATGTCAAAGTCCCAAGATTCCTCAGATGTCTCAATCTCATCTGAAGCATCAACAACCTCACTCGAAGGTAACCCGATACCCTGGATAGTCACTTTTACTTGTACAAACTGTAACCTTTGGTGATTTAGTAATTTAGGAGGTTGTAAGGGTTCCAACATTCATTTTTATTTAGGACAAGGCTATTGTGTCCATCATATCCTTGTCATTTCATTATTAGGAACCCTTTTGGATACTGTTCAACTGGAAATTTCTTAGGTTTAGTTTCCTCCTCTTCTTTGTACAACCATGTGATAATGTGGTCATCTAAAGACTATTTTTATAGCTCATTCCATTTAGTGAAGGTGGTAGGGGGATTATAGGTGATGACTTTAGGCTACACAGGATGCGGTTTTCCATAAGACTTTGGCAATTTAGGTAATTTTACAATGAGAAAGAGACTCTTCATGTTGTATTCTCCGCATCCTTTGTCTTGAATATGGATCTTGGGTGTGGAAGGTGTGGTAAATGGGGTGGATGATTTGACAAGGGAATATGGATCAATGTAGTGGGATGGAGTGGTGGATGAGGTGGAGGATGAGACCTCTCGATTGATGGGCACTTGACATTCAACAATTCCTTTTAGGTTTGTGCAACATTGAAATGAATTTGGGTCACCAAGAATAGTAATTTAAGTGCCATTATGGAGAAACTTGAGGAATTGGTGGTAGGTGGATGGGATAGCCTTCATGGCATGAATCCATGGGCGGCCAAGGAGAAGATTATAGTGTAAATCCAGATCCAAGACATGAAACATTGCATTCTATATTGTTGGGCCAACTCTTACAAGAAGCGAAATTACTCCTTCGGATGAATGTTCGGCATCATCATAAGATTTGATCACAATTTTCTTGGTTTGGTCTATAAAATTCTTAGATTATCCCAATGCTTTCACCAATTTTAGTGAGAAAATGTTCAGACCTGCTCCATTGACTACTAGGATTCATCTGATCTTATGTTTATTAACACATACTTCAAGGTGTAGGGCATCATTATGGTCAGAATTTTGTGTGGAAAAGTCTTGTTTAGGGAAGGTGACATGGTACGACATAGCTAGGTATCCAACCATGGCTTGAAATTCATTGACATCTATATTAGCGGGTACAGATGCATCTTACAAGGATTTATCAAGGATAACTCTATGTGGTGGTGATATGCAAAGGAGCTCTAGAATGGAAATTTGTGTGAGTCTTCACTAGATGATCTAGGAGATTATATTTTCTTTTTGGCTATGGATTAGAAGGAGGTCTTGGAAGAGTTATCTTGGCTCTACGAGTGGTGATTGCACATTCTGAACTTGGCTTGTTAATGGTAATGGTTTCAATGCAATCATCAAAGGGTCTAATGTTAAGGATAATAGTACTATAATCATGTTCGATGGTGGCATAATTAGAATTGTTTTCACTCATTAAATTGGAGGCTTTTCCTTTGTCATGGTCTTGCAAGGGAGTTTTAAATATGGTATGATTAGCATTGGTTTTTCCTTGTGAATCATCTATCAAAATGGTTCCATTTTCAACAAGGTCTTGAATGATATTTTTGACTATCCAATATCTAAATGTTTGTGTCCTTTTCCACGGTGATATTAACAATATTCATCTTCCTTCCACCAATTAGGTTTGATTAATGAAGGTTCATAATTTTTAATATCTAGTAGTTGGATGACATTAGATTGCAAAATTTGTTTTAGGACTGATTCAATGGGTTCACCCAATTTGTTATATGTTCTCTTGGCACATGGAGGACCTTTGTTTTGTTGATTGTTTTGGACTACATTAAATATTTGGTTTTGACCTTGTGCTTGGGTGTTTGATGTATTTGATGAGGAAGGACCTTTGAGATAAATTGTTGGACCTTTGGTTATCAATTTGGCATCAACAACTCCATCATTTATGACATTCTTGTTTTAGGACCAATATTTTCCTTTGTCATTATTGGATTTTGGAGTCTCTTTGTGTATTTTGACCAATCCTTTTGTGACAAGACCCTTTTCAATAAGGACACCTTTCTCAAGGATCTTGTCAAAATCCGTGCAATATTGGATTTGAATTTGACTCATCAATTCACCGTCCACAAACATGCTAACCAAACTTCACAATCTTTGGTAAAATGAGGTTAGTGACTCCCCTTCTTCTTGTTTGGTTGTGCATAATGTTGCAAGGGTGACATCACTTTCAATGCTATAGGCAAAGTGATTAATGAATTTCTCATCTAGTTCACCTCATGTTCTAATCCCCGGAGGAAGATGTGCAAACCAATCTAGTGTTAGCCTCATGAGACTTCATGGGAATAGTCTCATCAAATAGGTGGGATCATATGTGACTTCCATACGCGACATATTGAATTCTTGAATGTGTTCTACTGGATCCCCTTTCCCTTTTTACTTAGGTAAAGATGGTGTTGTGAAATGAGGGGGAAAGGGTGGCATGTATAGATTTATGTCAAATGAAAAGGGGAATAATTCCTCCATGGAATAAGTTTTCTTGTTGGTTCCCAATTTCATGTTTGTCATTTTTTTTTGGATGGCTTGTATTTGTTGCATCAAAGTATCTACAAGAGATGGTGTTGCATTGGTTTGATTTGGTGTGATGGTGTTGGTGTTGAGGTCATATGTTGGATTGGTATTTTATGGCATGGGACCTTGGTTTCCTTGTTGGTATTGATGTGCAAATGTGGATTTTTTTTTGGTTTGATTTGGAGTAAAATTGGCATTTAGATTCATCCCAAAAGTCATGTTTGTGTTTCGTATAGTGTTCTAGAATTGAGGTGTAGGCCCTTGATTTGTTCCTTGGATTTGAAAAGTTGGTCCTTGATTTGTGTTTTGGAAAGATGGTGTAGGTCATTAATTAGCATTTTTAAATGATGGTGTAGGTCCTTGATTAATGTTTTGAAATGATGGGGTGGGTCCCTGGCTAATTTTTTGAAATGATGGGATAGGTCCTTGGCTAATGTTTTGGTTGGGCACCCTTCATGGGACAATGTGAATCCTTCTAGATTTGTTTGGTTTGTTTTGATTCAATGAGGGTGTAATTTGAAATTGGAATGGACCTTGGTTTTTGTTTTGAAGTGTAGGTATAGGAACTTGATTTTTATTTTGAAGTAAGGGTGTGGAACCTTGTGAGATAGGACCTTGATTTGTGTTTTGAAAAATATCATTTGTAAAGGTCTTACGCATGGAATTTGATGAGCTTCCAAATGTGAAATTTTGTCCTTGTGTAATAGCATGCGTCACCTTGTTTCCAAATGTGGAGATGTTAGGATATGTGTGGTAGTGGTTGTCATGTGTGTAGTTGTCCCAAGTGGTATAGTTGACATTTGTTGTGAAGATGGCATGCCAAATGCAAATGGGTTTTGAGTATCTTCTTCTACAATGGTTGAGACATCAAAACCTTGAGGGAGTTTGGAACCCTTTTTGGCTAGTGAATAGAAGAATATATTAGGGTTAGAACCAATGATTTGATCAACCATGCTCAAAACCCTTGGGTCTTGGTAAGCTCTTTCAATTTCTTTAAGAGTTAATTTCTTGTTGAATTCATCTAGGCTTAAATTCTCCAATGTAGGGTCTCTTTGTGGTGTTTCTCTCTGTGGGGTGCATTGATTTGAATTTATCCCAAGGGTGGTGTCATGAAAGGGATCACTTTAGAAATAATTTTGGTTCGTGACCTTGTTTCAACCATGTGTGACTTGCAAGTTGGAAGGTAATGCAAGGTGATAATGAAGCTAAACAATGTTTTTTTATTTTTTTATTATAAGGATGCAAGGTGAGTATGCAAGGATAATGATGAAGCTAGATAAAACTAATGGATGAAAAGGATACCAAAGGTAGACTAATTAATGATGAATAATAATGACAAGGAGACTAAATGATTCTAATTTAATGATAAAAGGTAATGGTGCAACTAAGGTTAAGATGAAATTAAGCTATGGTTTTGTATTTTTGGGATATAAGGATGCAAAGTGTAAAGTATAAGATTAAGGAGTGATAGGATGATAGTGATACTATGGTCAAAGGGGATGATATGAATCTAAATGAGACTAAGATAATGCTAAGGACATGAATCCTAAAAATTTAAGACACAGGATGGTAACCAAGCTAATGTAGGTCCAAAATAACAAACCCAAATGTCATTGACCTTTGTGAATAATCAAGATGGTAATTTTGACAAGGCTGAGTCCAGGCTAGGACACAAGCTTGGGACTCAAATTTGACCAAGAGGATAGTGACAAAGGTTGGTAAAATGAAAGATGAAATTCAATGAGAAATTGGATAAGCAACCATGGACTATCCAAAGGCTTAGTAATCTTTCTATGTCTAAAATTCTTGAAAGGATAAGTGCAACCTACAGGTCTAGGATTAATTATGCAAAGGAAAAGGGTGAGGAAAGAAACCTATGATGCAATGCAATCCTAAATAGAAATGTTGGAATGGATAGGTAAAGGCTTGTAAGTATCTGGTTTAGAAGTTAGGGTCACTGTAAAAATGATTTGATTGAATTTTGGATAAGGATTTTGTGAATTTCAAATTATCAGGCAGTTGCGGCACTATTTTCTCAGATGCGTCATTTCCAATTGCAGGTTTTTGTTTATCAGTTGTGGTTCACAAAGTCAGTTGCGGCTTTGTTTCTATAGATGCGGTTTGGGTTATTAGTTGCAGTTTTCTAGTGAGAAGTTGTGGCACAAAAAGTAGCTGTAGGCCTGTTTTTAATAGTTGCAGTCACATATGTTGATTTTGCACTTTTGAAGGTTTTGACCTAGTTTTTGAGTGGGTTTTAACTAATTTTGATGGAATTTTATTTGGAAAACACAAAATATAGTCACAAACACTTGTTTTGGTCTTATTTTGGATGTGAAAAAGTTTGATTTCAAGATAAAACACTCATAGAAAACATGCACAATTACTATGGTTGGCAAGGAAACCACTGGTTGATATCCCCACTTGGATTTCTTGAGCCACTTAAATAAGGCAGACAACTAGAGACTTGGTGGCACTGGATCCCCCTTACACGACACTCATTTCTCAAGCTCACCAAATCTCATTCCCCAAAGAGGAATTTTTGTCTCTACACATGCTTAGTGAAAATGTGGAGTGGCTTCATAGGTCTGACCTCTTGCGATCAATGAGCATATAAAGGTTTTTGGCCACTAATGCAATTGGTTCTTAGTAAGGGTATTCATTCAAGGTGTCCATACATGTGGCATGATTAGCTCAAGATTGTGGTCAATCAAGAGGCCTCCCAATCCCTTCCTAAGAAATGATTTTGTTGTAACTCACGGGGCTACTGAGGGTGGCACTTATCGATATGACACATCTATACTTGTTGCTTATGAATTTCATCACAAACACTTTTCTTATATAGCAGTTTGAAAGAGCTTGGCTTTAGCTTGTTACTGCTTGGGTTGTTCCCACCTTTTGAAGTGGGGTGGTAGGCCCTCTAAAAGAAAGGTACACAATAGCAAGGAAGTACATTTTTTTGATCTCCCAGATCACACGAAGTGCAAGGAGAGAGCATACACAACGCCTTTGCCTCACACTCGCATGGGTTTCATTTTAATTCTAAATCCAAATGTGGGGGTGGTTGTACAAGTTCCAAAGAAATTATTTTGATCCTCAAGATCTCCAAGTGGCACGAGAGGGGAGCATATGTATTCGATGAAAATTTGCAAACCACAAAACACAAAAGACACTTGTAAACTTTAACCTTTGCTTATGATTTGAAGACACTTGGATTTTTTTATGCCAATGATGTGTGATGCATGTTCATTTTAATACCCATGAGTAAGAGAATTCATTTTGTTGTTCGTTTTAAACCCTTATGAATGATAAATGCAAGTTTATTTTACCCTCATGATCTTGATGCAAGTTGTAGTTGTAGCACACAAAAAAAAACAAAAATTGATTATGCCTTAAAATGAAAAAAATGAAAGCTTGATTTATTTGTTGTTTCTAAAGATTTTTTTTTTTGAAATCTCCTTAGATCCAAAGCCACAAGCTAAAAAGAAATAGTTAGCACATAAAAACCTTAATCTACTTGAAAACCCAAAAGGAAAAATTAAAGAAAATTGAAAACAAAAAAAATTATACCTATCAGGTAATTGTGTCACTTGGCTACAGTTGTCACTATGTTGTGTCACGGTATATCAGTTGCATCACGATTTCAAATCTTAAACTCCTACCCATAGATGTGTCGTTGCTTTTATAGATGTGTCAGTATTTTTGAATTTAGCTTCCTTCCTAGCAATTGCATTGTTTCTCTTAGTAGATGCTTCGTTTCTTTGTAGTTATGTCACTATGCATCTCAATTGCATCATTCCATATGAAAACCTGCAAAAACAAAAAGAAAATTCATATGGATCTTGTAAAAACTCGTCTTCATGTCGGGTTCACCAATGTAAGATGGGTAAAAATGATATAGCCTAGATTTTAGTGCCAACCACAACACTTCTAAGCTAAAACCCAATCCAAAACAAGAGAATACAAAAAAACCATGAGGAGAACAAAATAATAAAATGAAAGAACTCCCCATGTTTGAACTTGAATCACTTCCCTTGTCTCTCCTCATTCTTCTTTTGCAAATATGCCCTCAGATTTGTACTAGAAATGTGAAAATACCTACAAATTGTAAGCAAGAAAAATGGAGATAAGTGGTTGTTAAATACAAAATGGAGGAGGAAGGCTTCTTTTATAGACAACCATTCGAACGAACGATCAAGATCAAGCTTCTAGAAATATGCCAAGATCAATGATTGAGAGGACATGCAACATAGAGGAATGAGGGTTACAAAACGGATGGTCAAGATTAGAAAGAGCCCAGAGATGATCGACGACTGAGATTTGAAAATGAGATAGTGGAGGAAGAAAATGGAGGAATTAAAAATTGAAAATAATTAATTCTTGAGAAGGAATCTCTGGACAAGTGGAGGCATAAATAATTTATTCAAATTATTTATTTGAGAAAAAGGCAAGTGGGAGAAAATGGACATTTAATTAAAATGATTTATGAAATGATTTAATTAAATGGGGAAAATGGATATGAGACATTAAATAATTAATCTAAGTTAATTATTTAACGGAGGAGAGAAGTGTCATTAGATAATTAAATAATTTTGACAATTATTTAATTATAGAGGAATTAAAAGATCAATGAATAGGTAAATAATTAATAATTATTATTTAACTCTAGACGAATGATGATAGGAAAATAATTAAATAAATAGTAATTTATGTAATTATTGAAGAAAGGGGGTGTTAGTGATGCAATTAATTTTATTTAATTGATCAGGATAGAACAAAGGTTAAGAAGTGAATTAATTAAATAATTAAATATTATTCAATTAATAGAGTAATATGATCAAGAATGATTAAATAATTAAAATTATTTAAATATCCGTAGACGAAGACCAAGAAAAATGACTCGCAGATTGAGACACTTTTCAGTGTCTACACCTACATTGCATTTAATCTCTTCCTTATTTTGAACTATATAGCCTTCTTTCTATCTCATCTCATTTGTATAATGTGGGAGATGAGCTTAGAGTTTACCACAAGGAACAAGATGTCCATAATTATCAACAATTTATTTGTTTGCAACATATTTGGCTTCACCACTTATGGGTTTATTGCTACAATGTACGCGATGTTGGTGCTTAAGGTTGATACCTTCTCTTGGGTGGTTTTGGGAAGTCTCATTGCCACTACGTTGTGTGTTGTTGTATTTATTAGTAAATCAGTACATTTTGTAATGAGGAAGGCTAGATTCCATTGCTTGGGCATTGTATCTCTTCTATGATATTGTTGAAAAGGTATAGAATCAAGCAAAACATTGTGGGCTTCTTGAGATTTTTTGTGAAGGTGATAGATGTTTCCTATGATTTCATCACTAGGAATGTCAATTTTAATGGGTTGTGTTGTGAAGATGGCTACAACTCTGGCTCCATGTTCCCTTTTTGCACCTAGGACAGTGCTTGTTTAGCAACCTTCAAATCCAATGGGAAAATTTATTTACTTTGGTAGTTTTTTCCTATAATAATAATCATTAGACATTACTTAGAATGGCTCCATATCCAACCTTAAATGGAAGATCCTTTAGAACACCAATAAATTGGTCAGTATTTGAATTTAAATAAATGGAAGAATAATTTATATAGATTGAATAATTACTAAAGGAATCTTAGTATCAATGAAAGAGTTTACTGATTTAAAATAAATATAACAAAAAATATTTAAGGGATGTCTAAAAGTGCAATCTTCAAAGGGAATCCTAAAATTTAAAAAAAAACTCTATATTATATCATAAATTTATAGGGATTTTCAAACTCTTTTATATAAAAATAATTTTGTGAGAACATTCTATTCAAAATATTGATTTTCTCAAACTTCTCATCCCTTTGAAATGTGTGTGATGGTTGTGTGTATTAGAGTGTACTTTTCTTTTAATTCATTTTTTTGAATGTGGGTCAATGTTTCCCTCCCTTACTAGTCATTATATATAAACTAAAGGACAATTTCAAATTGCACATTAGCATGATGTGTTCAAGGACTAATCATAATTTAATTTGATTATCCAAGACAATCATGAGAGTGTTCACTATCCTGCATCATCATTCTAGGCATACTACATACTTTCCTATTTCCTTAAATCATTATTCAAAGCAACTGAATTAGTCCACCTAGGAGCTTGATTATAAGAGAATAAATCCTTGTGTAACAAGCTTCTAAATGGTATGCATAGACATAATCTCATTTCAAACATCTAGGTACAATGCTTGGTGAGGAAAATTTAATACATTTAACAATTGCTTATTAATTGATCTCCATCGATCTAAATTTAATTTTACACACTTAATCAATTCTAAGTGTAAAGATCAATTTTGCAAGCATGTATTTAAACAAAAGAAAATTTTAATATATTTATAAATACTAAAGAAGTTATCTAAACAAGATCACAATATTTAAATTATTTGACAAATAAATTTCTAACATCTTGAATAATACATTTCATCCTTAAAATTCAATATGAATACCTAATTTTATTTTAATTCTAAATTTATTATTATATCATTACATTATTTTTTATTAATTCCAACTCTACAATTCAATATTTAATTATCTATCTAAATAAATTATAATGAAAAGAAAATGTTTTTCATTGTAAATTAATATTTACAATTATATTAATGTTTTTTATATAATTGATAATTTAAATAGAAATTAATATTTAATTAATTTACAAATGATAATATAATTAAATTTAATATATTTATATATATTTTTTAAATAAAATATTATTTTAATTAATAAAAGAATGAATATCATATATTTTAGAAGTTAATATAATAGATATATTAAAATCTATGTTAATAATATTAACAAAGTATGCAAAATTGCTTAAAGTTATGCAAATTTCCTTCTCCTAATATGGTATGGCATGGTGTCTATGCATTATGAGCTTTATGGAGTGCACTCCAAGATATGCATGTTTAAATGTTAACATGCATATATACCCATATATGCTATGGGTTCTTTAAGTATGCTAGCTAGGTCAATCAACTCTTTAATAATTTCATACATGTAGATATTATGAACCTTGTGGTGGATGATAGTCTTTAACTACAATGATACAACCGAAGGGATCTAAGGTGATGTCACTCTAAAGACGTAGAATGATGTAACAAGAATGTGCTAGAATCATATCAAATTGAACTTATGAGTAAGCATTAGGAAATAAATGACCGATAGGGATCTAAGGTGAATTCACAACAACTAGATATGAGCTAAGGATGTTATGTTCTCTTGCTAGAAGTTATTAAGTAGTCTTTAGCTTCAATGGGTTGGGATTAACCAACACACTCTAAGATCTAAATTTTCAAGGGATGGGGGATTGCCTTGAAAGTCAAGAATTTGGTAGGGCTGAAAATTATGAGAGCTTGAAATTTTTTGGGTGTAGAGTCATGTAATACCAATGTGTGTGTGTTGTGGAGTTGAGTCATATCCTCTAGAAAAATATAAGGTCACTTGTACTATAAAAAATGACTTGTGATCTTGTTGAGGAAATACACAATGTTTTATGGTATAGGACCATGTCTAGAACATTACATTTGAGGGGTAACTAGAGCTAGCGAGCTAGTCCTAAGGTGTGGAATTGAGATGTGGTTGAGCCACAAAGAAAAGGAAAGGGAGAAGAGAATGTACCTTTCCTACATTGGATGTGGATTACTTAGAGTAGATGAACTCTTGGAAAGTTGGGTTGATAGGGTGATAGGTTGGCTTGGTGGCCAAGGTGCAAGCTAATGAATAGTATCATGAGATCAAGAAACCATTATTGAAGAAGAGTCTTGGAGACTAAGCATTGCTATTTTTAGATGAATTTGGTAAGGCATATTGTGGGAATCTATAGCTGATGTTGAATGTGAGGAAGTTGCAAGTGGGGCCAAGTCGACTAGAGTGTAGGTGTCAGTGAAGAAGGGTGATACAAAGAAGGCTTTAGAAACATGAGGTAGATTTTTTTAGAGAGGTTGGTTGTTGCTTTGGGTTGTAGTGTTGTGGGAAAGATTGGGCACAAGGCATGTCATGAGACAATGTAATAGGAAAGCAAGTACCATAGAAAATTAAGGTTGTAAGATTGAGTGTGAATGATGCAATTTAGAGTGGGAACCTTCTTCAAGGAAGTGTACCAAATCAGAATCATGATTTGTTTGGAAGTATGTTAGAATTGGAGTTTGATGCAGTACTGAGTAATCATAGGATATAAGAAGTGTATTCGGAGGGATATGTTGGTGATTATTTTGGGTTGATTTGCTAGGGACAAGAATGGTTGCCATACACGCCATTAGGTTAGTCAATAGGAAATTAGAGTGACACAATGAAATAAATCCATAAAGCCAAAGGTGGAATGTGTTAGATCTAAAAAAATTCACCTTAATTTCTACCGGTCTTCATTACCCCATTCACATTTCACCTACATCAAAAAATCTACCGCCTTTGGTTTTGCATTGCGTTTAACATGAAATGCAACAATTTGTGTGACAAGATCCATAACATCATTGGAATCACCTTTTGATATGTTCATTTATAACTTTAGATAATTATTTCATAAACATCACCTTCCCCTAGATTCAAACTTAATTTTGGTTTAACTAACAGTGAAAGACCTATATAAACTCAAATAATCACCAATGAACCAATCTATGCCCCTTACCACAATCCCGTAGCAATAAAATGAAGCCCGAGTGGGTTGGTAGTGCTTAACTCATAAAATAAAATATAAACCGCCATACCGCAAAGGAGTTAAGTAGCATACATGGTCAAGTGGTGTACACCGCTACCTTGCAATAAGGAGATTTAAGCAGGGCAGTAGTGCAGAAAGCATTAAGTAGATGAAGATGCCACAGTACTGCATCATGTCAATAATATAACAACATAGTGGTATGTATCCCACTACCCCGCAACCATAAAGACTGAAGGCAACATAGATAGAAGGCATAAAACCTGGTATTGTCATACTGTATTGAGTAGGATAAGTGACAGTGATAGTATAGTAAGACTTGTTGTGACATCATTACAGATTAAATATATGAGATCACATCAATCACCTTGGCGTGCGTATCCAATGGTGCATAATCAAATTCAAGGTATACACTTATTGTGAAAATATTTAGTAGAAGCTTGGTATTAATGCTGATAAGACTGAATTTGAATGCCATTAAGAACAAGAGCTTCGCCCGACTTTTGCACTCATTTGCAAAACACTTTCATGAAGGGAGCCAGGGATATTGGAGGAAGAGCTATACAATTTTCAACACTCAGGTAAGTGCACACGTAACTCATTAAAAAAGCTCGATTGGTGTAAATTTATTCAAAAGCTCTATTATTTTGAAATTTTAGTGGAACAAGTAGAATCATGCCACCTAAAAGGAAACATTAGAAACTAAGAAGGGTAAAATTGAAATTAAGGATGAAGAAACCAAAACAAAAAAGAGGCCTCTCCATCAATCCATTCTAGATATACTCCCAGGGTCCACTAAGGAAGGTTTCAAGAAATTCCTCATAGATACTGCACAAGGTTGTAGAGATGCCCTCATTCCTAAATCTGGATGGGACTTATTTTGGTATTTTTACAGTAAAAGACATGGAAATTTCCCACTGTCAAACACGTGTACGTTAGACTTGGCCAAACTGATTGTCCCAAATGTGTTTGTTGATGTGGAATTTATCAGAATAATAGCTAAACATTATCACCCTACTACTAAAACTATGAGGTTGTCCAATGGTTCGGTGTTGGTTGAAGTAACCAAGACAACTATCATTGAGTGTTTCAACTTGAAAAAACAAGCATTAACTAATATAGATCTATAAAAGAGTGAGGAGTATTATCCTAGGTTGAGAAGAACTTACAAAAGTGACAAGCTTCCCCTATACATGAAGAAAGGTGTTGGCAATAGAAAAATCCCTATTTCCCCAACCACTATCAAACAAATTACTATTACAAACTTTCAGTACTACTTTATAAATACATATCTTTCCCTATGCCAAATATTGGGGATGGATTCTCAGGACAAGATTCCAATAAGCATAATGATGATGGCCATGAGAATCCAAAATCCTGAGGCTAATATAGAATATGACTTTGCTTCATATCTTGAAAAGGAATTGAATGAAGAATTCCTACAGGTTATAGAAGACAGATAACCCATTACATTCAGAAATTATTCTCTTTTGTGTCATTTGATATTATACCAGAAACAAGACAGGTGGACCAAATAAATGGACTTGCCCATAATTGATGAATAAGGGAACCCTATACTTGTTCAAAAGTGGTGCTATATTTGGGATAGTTGGTGTAAAAACTTGAGCTTTGCCATATTTTATGATGATTTTGTGTACAAGATCCTAAGAAATTTGGGCCACATAATGCAAAGAGTTCCCACTGAAATACTATAGCTATTGAGACCTCTAGCTCTAAAACTAGAGCAAGGTCATACACATAACATTGGTGACTGGTTCTTCCTTCCTGAAGTCAAAATAATAAGAGTTTATGGATGCCCTCTTGCTCCGCACATACTACCAAAGTTTGTGCCACTTAGATTGGCATTTCTAGGGTTTATGTGGCAAATAATGTGGATGGAGAAGGAGGTGATGCATAAATAGAAGAAGGGAACATTTTGGCCAAACCTCACTAAATGTGAAGACTGGTTAGTAGGCTCTAACACATTGGAGGAGTTGCAATATTATTTGAAGATAAGATATTCACAATCATATTAATTATGTAAGACACAATCTCCTCACCAAGTCAATGATTGCTCACCAAGTAGACTATGAAGAAGATGTGATAAGAAATTGTCTTACTCCTCTAGAAGTATTTTACAGAAAGAAAAAATGGGGAATTATGAGGAAACTTGAGGAAGAAAGGAAACAAAAGCACAAAGATTTATCAAGCTACTTTGTTGAGGAGAAGGATCCTATCAAAAGAATAAATTTGATAATTGATAGATTTTAGGACTTTTATGGTAAAGCTTCTGCAGGAGGGGAGGCATGTCTTCAAGAACATAGTGGCACGATAATTTTAAAGCACACTCTGAACACAACCTCAAAATCTCCCATGGAACAACCACCTCCTAAAAGACAAAAGACAAAAGACAAAAGACAAAAGGGACTGAACCACTAGTCTCTTATGAAGAAATTGAAGGGGTGGGAGACACTGAAGAAGTAGCCAATGTGTTACAGTCATTGAAGGATGATGTTGAGGTCGACTAGCCATTCCATGAAACTAATTCCCATACACTTGAAGAAAGGATGGATGATGAAGGGAAAGTAGATAAATACATTAAGATGAAAGAGAGTTTCCAGCTCGACGCTTCATAGAAGATGATGAGTTTATTAAAACTCCATAATTCAAATATTTTTGGACAAGGATGAAAGTAAAAAAAATTGAGGAAAGAGTGGAGATAAATAAAATCGGGACTGAGGAATCCCAACATGATTAGGCGGTGGCACAAACCTTCAAGGAATTAAGAATTGACAACATTGACATTAGTGCACAGGGGCTAGAGAAACAATTTTAAAGAGTAACATGCTCCTTTTCCCTAGTTTGGAGTTAAAGAAGATGATTTTTCTTGACCAAGTATGGGTCCAAGAAAATCCTATGCTAGTTGCATAGTTCGATTTTGATGGAGTGAGTGGTACAAGATATAATCCAAAGATTGAGACCCTAGCTATATGGATCAAGCAAAAGATTACACAAAAGCCAAGGCTATCAGATGCAGTGCAGAGAATGAAAGGGGAAGCCATGGTAAGAACATTACAAGACACAACCCCTTTGGAAGCTACCAGTATGACTATGCATTCAGCCATGTTTACTCATGCTACTGTTAAAGGATTAGAGAATAGACTAAGAGAATATGAGAATGAGAAAGAATTCTTAAATGATGAAGTCAGTAAGTTGTTCATGGAGAATGTGAAATTAAAAGAGCAACTAAGAGGATTAGGGACTTCATAGAGCAAAGAGATGTGAATCGTACATTTTTGGCACCCTAGGTCTTTCTAGCACTTCTAGGGTTTTTCACCTAAAAGGAGAAAGTAGGGCCAAAAGTATAGCTAGGTTCAGTCAAATTATGCAATGTATGATGTTATTAAGGCTAAATGAAATGATCTAAGTGTAGTTATATGAACTAATTGACTGATTATGTATGCAAAACCTATGATTTATGCAATGTTGGAAAACACAATGATGTTTGCAAACAATGAACTATGAATGAACAAGTGCAAAACATAATAGAAAGAGGTTGAATAAGAGTGCACCTGGGTAGAGATTGGAGATTCTAGAATCTTCTAAATGATGTTTTAAATCACAAAAAAATAACCAGTGGTCCTCATTCGCCACTGATGGCATATCAATCCTGCTTCTAATGAAAACTGTCGGGAACAGGTTTCTAAGTGCCAGGATCCATAATCTAAAAAAATTAGATTTCCATCCTTAAGGTGGGACTCATTCACCACTAATGGTGAATCAGTCCTCTCCCAAAATTCTGAGAAATTAGGGGACAATTATGTAGCACCAGATCTGAGATTGTCTGCTTGTCGGGTTGTCGAAGTCAAATCTCCAGAAAACGAACATAATGTCTTCTCTAAGCTTGAAATAGGATGTAGTTGACTTGAAACACTTTGTTGAATTCTTGTCCACTTTTCAACACCTAAATACTTGTCAAATCTGCATACATAAGTCTGCAAACACACATGCAAAAGGGGAAAAATGGTTAAGGGTTAGGTTCTAGGGATTTTCCTTGGTCAAATCCCACTTTGGTAATCAAACCCTTAATGAAATAATGAAATGAGGGAGAATGATAAAAAAATAACATGAAAATGTTATCAACTTACCAAACCCTTATTGAAGAAAATTTGAAGATATTTCAATGGCAGCTCCAAAATGCTTAATTATTAATGCTTGATTATAGGATGCAAAGTGCTCAAATGCTAGTTGAATGCTTGAATGAGTTAGAAGATTGTAGGAGATGTAAAATGAGGAGAAAAACACTTATTTATACACACTTGTGCTTTAGTAACCTGATGATACCTCATCACAAGCCGACATCAAGTAATTTTGAATAAAAACCCGAAAGGAAATTTGAAATTTTTTAAATTTGGAACCAAGAGGGACTCATTCACCACCCATGGAAAATGGGTCCCACCTTGGACTTGAAAGTGGGTGGCGGTAATTAAATCATATTTAATGTTATTTGTCGGGTTTACATTCAAAATACACTTAATTAAGCCTTAGAAGGGCATAAAGGGGTCAAATAAAGCATAAGAAAGGTGTAAATAGTGAAATTATGCCTAGAAAAGTGTGAAATCTTGTTACAAGAATTTACAACACTTCAAAATAGGACTTGATAAGTGATGAAAACATGATTTTTTAGGTGAATTGTAATGAATAGAGTCTATAAAAGTGTAGAAATGTTTTACAACACTTCACAACACCTTCACAAGATGTCATAATTTGAATTTTAAGGACTTAAATGTGCATATTGAAGTCATATTACATCAATAAATCAAAGAAAAATAGACCAAACATCGTGAATTAAGGCCTAAAAGACCATTAAAATGACAAGGGGCCATTTTTCTACAACACATTTAGCCCCCACTTTAGTGAGAGGATGAACTTGCTTCAAACTCACACTAAAGTAGCCATGCATATCAAGAGAGAGGTCCCAATGTACTTATGTTAGCAAGATGGAATAACAATGATCAAGAGGGATGATCAAGCCCCTAAGATGAAGATCCCATGGAAAACTAGACATAAGAAGAAAGGAACACACAGGTTGAAATGAAGAGATAGGATGAAGCTTCGATCGTCTGTCCAACTAGTTGTGGATTAGATCTAGGCTATTCATTTGAAAAAGAGAATGCATACTCACTTTGGGGCAACAAAACTCATGGTGGTCCGTCGGGTGAGAAGACCCAAAAAGGTGAAGTCAATACGCTAGTTGGTATGCACTCACAAACACAAAGGTGGCTATGGGGAAATTTGTGCCGTTGAATGGGCTTCCCACTCAACCATATCAAAGTTATACCTCCTGATAACTTTAACAAGGTGCCACAAAGGAAAATGTTGGTTTGTGCTTCATGAGACAAGGAAAGCTTTGTATGCTTAGAACTCATGAACAAATACAAGATACCACAGGCATGCAAGTTGTGTTATGTAAGGTGGAAAAAAGTCCAAAGTATAAAATGCAAAAATGTAAAATTTAAAATGTAAAAAATGTAAAAGTGTAAAATGGAAAGGATGTTCAAAATGAGTCTTGTTAAGTTTATGTGAGGTCTACCACTTAGGGAACATTGTGTCTAATGTCTCCAAGAGAGGACCAATCAAAGAATAAAATATTCACAACTTAGGGGATGCAGTGTGTCACATCAGGCCACCAATAGGAATGTAATATGCTAAGATAGATCACTCTTATGAAGGACATCACACCAAATTTCATCCAAAAAGTGACAAACGCATTGTATGAAATGATAAGGCTACACTAAGAACCAAGAATGCAATATGAATTATGGTAATGTATGCCCCCCACTTTAAAGGAATTTCCACACATCATTTTGTGAGAAATTACTTTAAAGTAGTGAAGGAAGGAAAATGCAAAAAGTAAAAACAAGACATGAGAGCCAACTTAGAAAGCCCTATGCCAAGTCATATGTTTCTGAGTTAGGCTGCTTCATGAAAATGAAAATGAAAAAAAAAGAAAAAAGGGAGTTTTCCCCCAGAAAAGAGAACACCAAACACATAAGGGATCTATGGATTTGGGGTCAGTATGTTCGTTGCTGCAATGTTTTTATGAAAGAGCTTGAAACTGTCATCATTCCCCAAAGCACATAGAACTGGAAGAATGACACAAAGAGAGAAAAAACAAAAGAAAAAGAAAGTTTGTTTTGGGTCAACATGGATGAGACATTGTGGTCTTAATGCTTTGCATCATCCCCAAAAGGAAAACACAAGAAAAAAGAAAATGAAAAGGAAAAAGAAAAGCTTTTGGGTCAACATGAAGGAGACATTTCGGTCTCAATTCCTTGCATCATCCCAAAAAGGAAAACACAAGAAAAGATAAAATAAAAGGGACCATTTGGGTCAACATGGAAGAGACATAGAGCGTCTCAATGCTTTGCATCATCCCCAAAAGGAAAACGCAAAAAAAAGGCAAAAAAGGAAATGCACGACATATAGAAGAACAGAGAAACAAATAGAAGAAGTATACAACGAGAGGGAAAACATCAAATGCACGATATGGGGGATCACAATACACACATACAATAGAAAAAGAAAGAAGAAATGTAAAAGGCTAGTAAGGCGAATGCAATTCAACCATCTAACAAGTCATTTTCCTATGTTCAGTGTATTGTGAGGGCGGTTGGCCATCCAAAGGAAGAATCGTAAATGCCAAACTAGGAGATGTACCAAGTTCCTCACTTGGTTGAGAAGATTTGTCATTTAAGGTCATGGTAGAGGAAAATAAAGAGTTTAGATCATTATGCACTTCTTCATCTATTTTTGTGATCTCCTCATCATCATCATTAAGATTGATTACGATAGGAGGATGAAGGGTTATTTCCAGGGAAGGATGTATCAAAAGTTGTGGTTGTTGGATTTGTTCATTTTGTTGTAAGGGTCAGACTGTATCATTTTGTGGAGGGTCAATAGGGTGGTCATCTATTACTTCGGTCAAAGGTGGAGGTTGGTTTTCTTGATTTTCTTCCATGCGAAACTAATGAGCAAGGAGATAATGACGACACCTACTAGCACCATGGTTGTGTTTAATTTTATTTTGAATTTTTTGAGGTGTAAGAGCAGATTGATCCATCATAGGTTCCTTTTCTTCTAAAGTGGGAGGAACAAAAGAAACTAAACAAGATGGGTCAACCACTTTCTCTTTAGCTTTATACACATGTTTTATGCGAGGAGGTATGACAAGATTGGTTTCATTTTCTCTTGGTTGTTTAAATGATGTCAGGGAAGTGTCTAAGGGTGGTTGTTCATAAGGTTGTATGGTTTGTTCAATGTCAGAATTAGGTTGAAGCATGGTTTCATCTAGGATAGGAGGAGTGGAAGTGGATGGGGATAGGTTACAAAGAGATAACTCATCTATTTGTTTGGCTTTTAACTTTTGATAAGTTATGAAAAAAAAATTTACGGGGGGTGATGGGTTCCATAGGTGCGGGCCAAAAGGCTTCTAATGAAAAATTACCTTTAGACGATAATGGATTAAATCCACTATGGTGTATGGTAAATATTTAATTTCCATGTGGAAACTTCAAACATTTGTGAACAACTAAGGGGACCGCTTTCATCGAGTGAAGCCAAGGATGACCCAACCATAGACAAAATTGGTTTGATTGTGGAATGATAGAAAATGTTACATCCAAAGTTTTGGGTCCTACTTGTAATGGGAGTACAATCGATCCGATCATAGGGCACACAAAACTAGTATGTGTCTTAATACATGTAGTTGGTTTATGATAGTCATCTTGATACAACTCATGTAATACTAAAACCTCTTTTGTGGTCACATTCTTGCCACAGGCGGGATCTATTAATATTCCATTAGTGGGCTTATCATAGATTCGTCTGGCTATGTAAAGAGGACCATCAAGAAGTTCTTTTAGTATATCTTTGGAAGAAAAAGTGATATCAAGAGGTTTGTTGATTGGACCATTATGAGGGATAACGTCTATCACACCCATAAGTTCATTCATAGGATTAACTTGAGTAACATTTGGAGTTATATCAGATTGTTCATTATTTGTATCGATGTTCATGACTTGAGAGTTTGAAGGTTCACTAGCCTTGACAAATGAAACATTGTGTTTAGGAATGGGATTGGTAAAGATTGTAAATTATGGTTAGGGGGTGCAATGGACTTATTGCCTTGATCATTAACACCCGCAATGGACAAACGGCCCGAATCAATGAGGTCTTGAACTAAGTGTTTGAGATGCTTACATTGTTCAGTGTCATGGTCATTTTAGCGATGAAAATGGAAATAAGCTTTAGGTTTAAAGGTGGGTGGTAAAGGTTTGGTGGTATCAAGTGGTTTGACGGTAGGCAAGGTGATCATTTGTTGTTGGAGCAATTGGTTCATTGTATTATGGAGTGTATTAGGTAAGGGAGTAAATTGTCTCTTCGGGTCCCCATAGGTATAAGGCACCATTTCTTTAATAGCTACCACTTGACTTGGAATAGGTTGGGTTGGTTGTAGTTGAGGAGGTGGATTGAAATGTAAAAAGCCTCTATTTGGTTTGTGAAAGTTTGGCATGTTTTTTTGATTATTTTTCTCGGACTTCTCAGCTCGGTTAGAAGTGGACTTTGAATCACAACCTGAAACCAAGTTATCATATTCACACAGGGTTGTGCATAAGTGCATGAATGAAGGGAATTTCATCATGGTTAACTTATCCTGAAGGTTTGTGTGCAATTTTTCAATAAAAATCTTCTAGAGATGTGAATAAGGAATTTTGACATCAACTTGAGCATAAAATGACCAATAACATGAAATGAAGTCAATTACTTTTTCATCGGAATTTTGTCTACAACACATTAGATCAACCATTGTCTTTTTAGGAGTTATATGAACTTGGAAGTGACTTATGAAGGCATCCACAAGCTCATTAAATGATCGGATGGAATGATTAGGTAGGTTTGAAAACCACTCTAATGCAGTATCTTTCAGGGTCCTAGGAAAAATTTTAGCTAAGAGTTTATCATCAAGGACAAAATCACTACATAAAGTTGTATAAGCATTGACATAGTTAATAGGGTCTCCTTTACCTCCGTATTTCTCAAACCTCGACATTTCAATTCCTTGTGGCATCTGGGTTCATAAGATTTCTAAGGATAAGGGGCTACTATGAACATGATATGTGGGTGGAGTGGTTTGACCTTGGCTAATGGTGGATTTTTTTTGTTCCATGGATGAAACAATATTAAGGAGTTGTGTAATGATGGGATTGGGGTAAGTGGTTTGAGGTGGAAGAGAAAATGGCGATGGAGTGTATGTAATGTGAGGGGAAGTGAAAGGGACACTAAGAGGGGTGAAGGTGGTAGAGGGGACTTGTGATGCCACAATAGAACTAGGAATGCTAGTTGGAATTGCGAAAGGAGTCACATGACTAACCTATTGCATAGTTGTTGTAACATGAGGAGTGGTATATGTTGGTATGGATGCTATGGTTGAAAGGGGAGGAATGTGAGGTCCTCCTTGGTTTGGAACTATGTTTGTTGATTGTGAATTAGAAGAAGCATGTTTATTGTAAATCTCAACAATTCTTTTCATAACTTGTAGGCCATCATCACTTTCAATCAAACGATGAAGGTTTTCTATGGCTAGTATGGTAGTGGTGGAAATGTTTTCAAGGGACAAGTCTTGTTGTAAGTGTGCAAAATCCTCATGAATATTAATGACCTTTTCTTGCAGGAGGGAATTGTTTTGTGTATCAACATTCATTGGATGGAAAGGTGAAAGAATAGAAGTGGTATTGTCCATTCTAAATGCACCATTGTCCATACTAGGAGTAGGAGCTCTTGAGATCCCTAGGTCCAGAACGAAAGTGCTATTGCAGGAAGCCATGAGTCTAGAACTTCGTCTCACTAAAGTACTATCAATGGGGCACCAAAAACTCATACAAGTACCACAAAAGATGGGGTGAATGTAAATGCAATGCAAATAACAGAAATTCTACAAACTGAAACAAAGAACTAACAACAAATAACAAAAATGCAGGAAATTCCCAGAAAATGCCTAAAAATGTAATTTGAAATGTGCAGGTGGACTGATTTGCCTAGGGTGGTGAATGAGTCCCAATATGAGATTTTTGTGTATTTTTCAAAAAAATTGAAGTGATTTTAATGCTTTTTAGATTGCAATGAAGGATGCAGATGCAATTTTCAGCTTTTTCAATGATATGTAATGCAAAAATGAAATCTAAATGAGTCTTTCACTAATGCAAGCTAAGAAACCCTAGGATGCAAAAACAAGACAATGACCTCATTGAATGTTGATGCAAGTGAAGTATAGGATGCAAGATGCAATTGAAATCAGAAATGTAAAGTGTTCAATATGCAGGTTCACCAAAATGAACCGTAGATTTTTGGCACCCTAGGTCTTTCTAGCACTTCTAGGGTTTTTCACCTAAAAGGAGAAAGTAGGGCCAAAATTCTAGTTATATTCACTCAAATTATGAAATGTATGATGTTATTAAGGCTAAATGAAATGATCTAAGTGTAGTTATATGAACTAATTGATTGATTATGTATGCAAAACCTATGATTTATGCAATGTTGGAAAACACAATGATGTTTGCAAACAATGAACTATGAATGAACAAGTGCAAAATAGAATAGAAAGAGGTTGAATCAAAGTGCACCTAGGCAAAGATTGGAGAATCTAGAATCTTCTAAATTCTCTCTGAAATCATAAAAAATCACCAGTGGGACTCATTCGCCACTGATGGCGAATCAGACCCGCTTCTGATGAAAACTATCAGGAACAAGTTTCTGAGTGTCGGGATCTGGAATCTGACAAAATATAAATTTCCAACCTTAAGGTGGGACTCATTCACCATTGATGGAGAATTAGTCCTCTTCCAAAATTCTAAGAGATCAGGGGACAATTTTGTAGCACCAGATTCAAGATTGTCTGCTTGTCAAGTTACCGAAGTCAAATCTACAGAAAATAGATAGCATGTCTTCTCTAAGCTTGAAATACGATGTAGTTGACTTGAAACACTTTGTTGACTTCTTTTCCACTTTTCAACACCTAAATGCTTATCAAATCTACATACATAAGTCTAAAAACACACATGCAAAAGGGGGAAAATGATTAAGGGTTAGGTTATAGGGATTTTCGTTGGTCAAATCCCACTTTGGTAATCAAACCCTTAATGAAATAATGAAATGAAGGAGAATGATAAAAAAAATAACATGCAAATGCTATCAACTTACCAAACCCTTGTTGAAGAAAATCTGAAGATATGTCAATGGAAACTCCAAAATGCTTGATTATAGGGTGCAAAGTGCTCAAATGCTAGTTGAATGCTTGAATGAGTTAGAAGATTTTAGGAGATGTAAAATGAGGATAAAAACACTTATTTATACACACTTGTGCCTTAGTAAACCTATGATACCTCATCACAGGCTGAAATCAAGTAATTTTGAATAAAAGCCCGAAAGGAAATTAGATTTTTTTTGAATTTGGAGCCAAGAGGGACTCATTCTCCACCCATGGTGAATGGGTCACAACTTGGACTTGAAAGTGGGTGTCGGGAATTAAATCACATTTAATGTTATTTATTGGATTTACATTCAAAAATACACTTAATTATGCCTTTTAAGGGAATAAAGGGGTCAAATAAAGCATAAGAAAGGTGTAAATAGTGAAATTATGCCTAGAAAAGCATGAAATCTTATTACAAGACTTTACAACACTTCAAAATAGGACTTGATAAGTGATGAAAAGGTGATTTTTTAGGTGAATTGTAATGAATAGAGTCTAGAAAAGTGTAGAAATGTTTTACAACACTTCACAACACCTTCACAAGATGTCATAATTTGAATTTTAAGGACTTAAATGTGCATATTCAAGCCATATTACATCAATAAATCAAAACAGAATAGACCAAACATTGTGAAGAAAGGCCTAAAAGACCATGAAAATGACAAGGGGCCATTTTTCTATTGCATAAGATGGTTTTGAGCAACCTCCAAGTGTCCCATTAGATGGTGTACAAAATATTGTTGTTGGAAAAATAAAATTTCTTAGGGAGGAAGTGGAAGAATTGAAGAAGACCAACCATGAAGCCCATAAAGGAGTGAAGAAGTAAATTTGTGGGGCTATAGAAAAAATTATTGAACACAGTGTGAAGTTGGTTATAGATAAATTGGAGAATGTAGATCACTTATACAAATCACTTATATAGAAGACCAACCATGAAGCCCATAAAGGAGTGAAGAAGTCACTTATACAGGCCATTGATCAAATAAAAGCACATATGCTTATGTTAGATCCCATGTTCAAAAAATGGCAGCCTATACACCACACCTTGTTCAAACTGTGTAGATTTTTACAAAGGAGTACCGATGCCCCTGCAACGTTGAAACCAACTAAACAAATGGTCAAGATGATTATGGATGAATTTTAGTACATACATGGGGAGGACAAAAAGATTAAGACACAAATAGATTATTTCCATACTCTGAAGCAATGGTTATAATACACCTTATACATCCTTATATTGACTGAATCAAAGCAAAAACCTTGTTAGAAAACTCTAAATCAATCTATTCATCCAACATCCACCAAATTACACTTCATTACAACTTGTTTCCATAAGGAAAAAAGACAAAAAATCATCCCATCTTGCTTCTAACTTTTACCAGACCCCAAAAACAATTCAACCATCATTATTTTGATAGGTTCAAACAAATAACACTCTTCCATAGCATTGTTACATCAGATCCTCAATTACTTGTACACAAAGACCAATTTCCTTTTAGCAGTCCAACATGCTTAAATTGGGTACATCTCTAAAACCACAATGAGTCTCCATAAAAAAAATACATTTTCTAGAACCCATTTTGGCCTCATTCAACATACTTAAACAATAGGTACACTTTTTTTGAAAAATATATCAGAAAAATTGACTGTCCTACGGAAATGAGCCCCAATTAGGCCTAAATTACAAAGAAAGTACCTCCAAATTCACTCCAAAGCATCCAATAACCAAAAAAAATCTAAGATAAAGTTTTTAAACCACCAAATCTACCTTATTTCTCAAGGAAATCATTCATTAATGTAGCAAATTATAAAACCCTTGCTAAATGCTTAAATTAGGCTTTATATAATGAGGGTTTGTACAAAGTATGCATTCCAAACCTCCTTAGACCTTGCCACTTCTTCAAACACCTAAGAATAGGTCTGAACAAGAAAAATAAACCATTTACCAACCATCTACAATGCTTCTTCAACATATTCTACCTTGGAGCCATCAATTTCATGAAGAAAAACACAAAAAAAATTGATTTTTTGTGAGGGCAACAACAATAGCTCTAAACTTTCACTTTCCCTAAATCTGCACACACACACACTTAACACACTCTATTTAACCCATCCCACCGAGCTACTAATCCTACATCGGTGGGATGGTAGATTAAAGACTCACTTGACTCTCAAACCCTTAAATTTGGGGTTACAAATAGTTTTTAGAAAGAAGGCTTCAAACACACTTTCTATAAAATAAGATCCACTCAAACCAACTTAAATTGATATATTAAAACCTATTAAACTCAAAACAACAAATAACAAAGCTTGGTGGAGTGGCTTAGTCTATGCAAGGCTTAAAAATGACAGTGAAAACGCTGCTACAACAATACAGGGAATACAAAAAATGTTTCTAGATACAAACTACAATGCTTGATCCACCTTCACATGGCTCTTTTAAAGTGTTTACAAAAATATTCTTGGATTCCCATCAATTAAAAATTTCCTACCAACTCCATGACTCTTCATCTCCCTAATCTCTCCAACTTCTTGTTTTTTACAACTTTTGCAATCTTGCAATTTTGCAATTTTTTGCATTCTTGCAACAAAAAGAAACTTTTTTGCACTTTGACACTTTTGACCTCCTAAAAGAGACTCAAATACATTTAAAATGACCCACATATGACCTTTTACAATGATTTTCATGATAAAAATTCAAATTTTACAAAATTTCCTAATGGAGGCAAAACAACACTAGGTGCTCCTGCACCAGTTATCCCGAAGATAGTAAAAGATGATGACTAGATAAGGGACCTTGAAGAATGGAAAAGGGAGTTTATTCAGATTGTTCCTCAGTGTATTACTCACATACATAAGGATGGTGACATTAGTCTCTATAGTCTTAACTTTATTCTGGATGGATTGGTCACTTTTGATGTTGGGTATTTGAAATTTGTTACTGATGCAAAGGTGTTGTTAGATAATCAGTGGTGAGTTCATCTTGAAAATGTACCAATGATTTGAGAATATAAATGGTCATCAGATTTCACAGTATATCAATGGGAAGAAAAGTATCTAGCTTCTGAAGAGTAATTCATTGGGATGAAGACATTTGGACGTTCTATCATGGAGATGAAGACCTTTCCAGATCAATGATCATAGACATTCTATGTTAATTAACAGATTTAGAATGTCCTAGTGTTTCACATTTTGTATGTTTCTTTAATTATGTTAATCAAACCCATAGTTAGATTACCGAAGAGTTGTAGTTTTGAAATGTTACCTCATTTTGTAAAAGGCCTGAAGCTTGTTTTGCTTCCCAAATAAAATGGGAAACCAAGGCTTATTTTGAAATCATCATTAAAAAAAAAAGCATAATAATCCATCATCATATTGTCTTTCCACCATTCCACTTCCACTTATCTGTACTCATATTTCAAGATATTTAAAAATACTTGTGCTATTAATTTATCAATTTTGAAGTAGAATCAATGGAGAAGATTGCTCATATTTGGTGATCTACTTTTAGTGTTCAACTGTTGTGTCGAAGTTAAATCTTATATGTTATTGTGTTGTCTCCAAAGTGGTTTTCCCTTATTATTCAAATTAACACAATTTTCAGGACACACTTGTTGTTTCTTTGTGATTTTCTTGATTAGTTTCTGCTTGGAGTGAATTAAATTCCTTTCAAGTAATTCATTTTAATTGGTTCCTGTTCAAGATTAAAATCCTTTTAAGTTAATTATTTTGATTGGTTTCCCTCAATTCAAGATTTTAAAATCCTTTTATAATATCACAATAATTTGGGAATATAGCACTGGGATTAGTAAGAAGAGTACAGTGATTGACAAACTTGCGCATTTATACCAGCTACAAACATCCAAAGTGCCCAACAAGTTAGAGTTAAGCTGAGAGGTAGATTCAACCTTCTTACACATCTGACTCCATTAATCCATCATACAAGTTTGACTCCATCCACCCAATAGGATTAGGAACTGGTCATATTTACAATATTTTTCACAAACCTTGTTTATACATCAAATTCTCAAAACATTTTTAGTAGGATTAGTTGTTATCCTAGCATCTATTTCACTTCTATATGCCATTGTGAATAGATTTCCCAAATTAGAGAATACACATATATCTTTCAAATCTACTTTATCATTTAGGTACACTTGCCTAGGTCTTGCAGAACTTAAAGTGCAAGGGGATTTCAAACATATCAATTAACCCCGTTTGTTAGCCAAAAATGTTCCCAAAGAGCTTGGCACCCTCTCAAGGTTTATAACCTACATTTTTGAGACCTAATAGATTAGCGACTCTACTAGGGATGAACTCAGAAGAAATATTTTGTTCCATCCTATCCAATTAAAGATTCAATAAAGTTTTGAAACTAGTCTTCAACTAGAGGTTCATAACTGTGTCATTTGCACTCCCCATCTAAGTCACACACCTAACATATTGGCGACTCTACTAGGGGTCACCTAGTCAACCCTGAGTCTAGACTATTCCATTACAAAGTCATTTAACTTCACATCTATGTAATTACACTTTCACAAAACTAAGTAGGGGATTCTACTAGGGACAAACTAAGGAACCCTTATAAATAAAATCTTGTAGAGAAATGATAACTTTACCACTTATTAGAAAGTGGGTGGTGACTCTACTAAAGCAATATTGAATTTAGTATCTGGATGTTTGAAAGGTACATAAGAAAGATTGAATTCCAACATTTTAGCATTTTACAAGATGGAGGGAAGAAGATCATTACATCAAAATAATTAGTCCAAAAGAGATAAAAAGTGGACAAACAGAAAAATGGATAATTCAAAATCCCCTCCTACCTCAAAATCCAAAGGAAAAATCCATAACACAAACACAATCACACATACAAAAAGTCAAGAGGAGAACAATATCATAGGAAAAACTTTAAATGAAGGCACTACTAACTCACATGAAGAGATATTGCAAAGTGGAATGGATATTCCTCAACAAGATCAAAATGAACATGATTATTCACAGCTTGGTTTCCACACATATCAACTTGAAACCCAATGGATGGAAGCATTTGAGACACGAAATGATCAAGAAATAGCATATAATACAACAAAAAGGGATTACAAGGATAGAATAGCTCAGCTACATCTGTCCAATTCTTTTCCACATACAGTATGCTTTACAGAAAGACACAACAACCCTTCCAAGAAAAGAAAATTGACTGTTGAAGAGCTAAAACAAGAAATAGAAGAATTAAGCAAGGAGCTTGCAAGAAAGGAATTGATAAAGTAGAGAGATGAGTTGGCTCAACAAGTGCTTCAAAACAATACTTAGCCTATAGAAAGTGGTCCAATATATGTTCCCCCTCATAAACAAACTAGATTTGCAAATGCTGGCAGCTCATCCATGTCCCTCAAAAATACAGGAGGAAGTAGTGGCACTATCTCACAACCTCAAAGCAATATTTCTAATACCTCAAATACAAGAAATTCATCCCATAACCAAGGATTGACCAACCAAGGTGGGAAAAAAAACTCAAGACCCGGCGGTCAAATACACACCAATCCACCTAGACAATATAACCAAGGCATATTGTTGGCCTCCTCTAATGGTTCAATAACTAAGAACTTAGAGCTGTGACTTAGAGATTAGAAATCTACACAAAGTAGTTATCTTAATCATATGAAGGTGCATTTCATTGTCAACCTAGGGACGTAAACTTGAAATGGGTCAGCACTGTATGTGCACTAGGACTCCACTGTAGTCATCCTTAAACTAGAAAAGAAATAGTACTAAAAATAAAATGTTGGAAAGAAATTAACATAAGCATTGAGCATGAATCAATAACTACACTGAGAATCAACAACTAAATTGGAAATGGATGAAAAAAATAGAAATCTCAACAAACAAATATGAAACTACTATGTATGCCTTGGTTGCGTGAACAACCATAGAACAGAGTTCTAATGGTTGCAAGAACAGATAATTGATGAGGTCAAGACTAGTTACTAAACAAAAAAATAACTTTTAAAATAAATGGGTGGAATTCTCACCAAGTGGGCCCCCTTGAGTGAGTCTTCCTTAAGCTAACTCAGATGCAACAAATCAGATTATCATTTTATTCCTTGAAAAAATGATTACAACATATCAGCAATATGACTGTATTACTTAAACTAAGAATCCAAGTACAATATCAAAACATCCAACCTTGTGGAAAGGGGCATCTAACCATTATTTATAGAGGGAAAAACTTCTAATTAACCCTAACTACCTAGGCAGTTGACTCCAACATAATAGGAGGATTCCATTTATTGAAAACATGGAAAAGAGAGGGAGGAAGTTATGCATGTGCTAGATTTAGTCAAAGCAAACTTTCCCCAATGAGGATCCAACACAACACACTTCCTATATTTTCTCAACTAACAAACATGATCATTTAAAAGGTAGTTACAATTGATAGGCCAACACTGGGGCAAAAAATAAGAAATATTTAATGCTTTATAATGAATTTCTATTTGGTCTATATGTGTCAATCTGGGGGTGTAAGCTTATCAGAAGTGTCATAGCTATATGCCAATCGAAGGGGTGAGAGTCGTGAGCTAAGTGGGTATGAAATACAACTAGGAAATAAACCTATTGCATATTGAAATAATGTTGGTGATAGGAACTATCACTTCTTGGCAATAGCAATAACAACAACATAAATTAAACTCACAGCTTTCAAAGAAAACTAATTTAGAAATTATAAAGCAATATAAAGCATGAATATTTAATCTAGAAAATAATCTCATGAGAAATAAACAATAGACCACACTTGCAAATAGAATAGAAATGATATTTACTAAAGAACATAAAGAAACACACATCTAATCTAATATAAATCACCAGACATCCCGAGAAGTGGATCCTACCTCCTCAGTACACTCGGTGAGGGAGTACGAACGACCTTCTACACTGTCTTGATCAGAATAATATTGTTTTATTCATTCCAAAATATTACAAAGTCTGAATACATAAAATTTTCTATAGAGATATTCTTATGCCAAAGTCTCCTACAATAATCCGCTACTCTCATCTCATCTATGGCATTTCCTTTATATAATGAAAAGGCATATAACAAATTCTATTCATGTTGCACAATATTATTCATATGTTATTCTCCTCCACCAATTATATTTTTTGTAGTCCTATTTTGTAGTGTTTGCTCCTATTAATCCAACCCTATTTTGTAGCATTTGATTCTATTATCTTGCCACGTCTTTTGGAATTATTTGTGGCTTATGGGTTGGAAAAAATCTAGCCACAAGTATAGGAGTTTATGGTTCCATAAAAATAGCTAATTGTTTAGCACACGTGCATCACAAATTTGTTAGTTACAACAACAAATAATTTCATACCATATGAGTACGAAAATAAATTATTTGTTGTTATAACAAAATAGCTAATTTTTAGTATACAACAAATAATTACATCAAAATAGATTAATGGTGGAAATTACTTGTTGCCAAGTAAATTTGTGACCAATAGGAATTTTGTTCTCTCCACCTAAATGCTGCAAATTATTTTCTCAATATAATGGAAGCAAATATTAGTAAATACAATCTAATCTTTGTTTTCATATATTTTATATAAAAACTATATTATATATCACTTATTTATATTTAACCATATGCAACATAAAATGGTAAAATGGTATGGAATGAAATAAAAATGGAATATTGGAATGGGATTGAAGGAAATTAAAATGGCTAAAATGTGACATAAAATGAGACATGAATGGCTCCCATCAGCAATCTTCCATTGGAAGTTTCCCTCCTTTGGCCTCTTTAATGACCATCTTTTTTTACTTCCTTAGCAACCGACTAGCTAGCAGGAGCTTCTTCCACTTTGCAATATTCATTTACATCAGCATCTTAATGTGAACCTACATAATGACATTAGCACGCACAAAAAAATTGCATATCCATAACTACCTTAAAGTAACATCCATTCAACCACATGTAAAATTAACATAGATAATCCACATAGCATGTTAATATCATCAAAATTCACAAGGATAAGTTCATGCCCAAGGTTCATAAATCTAGGGAAATAACATGGAGAATTTCAATAACCAGGTGCCAAATTCTATAGTATCAACAACAAATATATGATAAACACTATCAAAATTGAGCCATTAAGTGGACTCATCATCTCCCCCCAACCTACTGATCTAGTGGTCCTCCAGCAAAGGGAGCTCTATTCCTTTGCCTTGTCAAAGCTCTAAAGTCACCAATTGCTATTTGTACTAGAATAGTCTCTGTTGTATCTGAATTTGGATCCTAGTAGAACCCCTGCTTGTTTTTGAATCTCCTCCACCTTGGCCTTTCTGTAGCTATGTCATACTAATAGTATCTACAATCTGGTACTAGCCATAATAGAGTAGGTGGATGGAATTTCAATGGAAGCCAATAGTGCTACTTCATCCTTCCAATCTGTATGTACCTAGTACTTCGTTTACATGTAGCATAATTTTGCAAGGAATGGGGTTCAATCTGTTTTAACTGATCTGTCAAACTGTTCCATGTCTATGATAGGTACCCCAATACTGTTTTCCCTATAGTAGCAGCTACCTACTCATATTCTTAGTATGCTTCATCCCTAACAGGCATGATCCTATTTTCTTAGCTCGAACGATAAATAATTATATGCCATGTATAGTAAATGTTTGAAGGGTTACTGGATTCAGCTCTTAGAGGCAAGGAGGTATGGAGTTATCTTTCCCTATATGTTTTAAACTGCTACCCCCAACTGACTTCATTTTGGATCCATGACATGAATGCCCTCAAATGAATATCTCCAATGTATAACAATGGATTCTAGTCATGATCATTAGGCACAACATAATTATGCAAGTACAATTCACATGACAGATTTTTAACTTCAAGACAAGAGGACTAGTAGGCTTGTAAGAACTCATGTGGGGTTTGAATAGAAGGGTTTAAACCAGAAATAACCCTTGATAGTTTGAAGGAAAGATGACACTCCTTTAAATGCAGTGCATATACTCTTAGAGGAGTTCTACATGCCATCATTTGTGGAACTAGAGCCACCACATTATCTACCTTATCCTTCAATGTAGCAATCTCTGCATCTTTCTTCTCAATTTATGCATTTTTCTTTTTGACTTCTTCTTGTAGCTTGATTCCTTCCTTTTTCCACTCCTCTTTCTTTTGCATTTCATTCCATAAGTTCAAAGCTACAAGATTCCATGAAAAAGTAGGAGGTTGATGTTTCCCTACCAAGATATTTCCTTGCACCAGCTCATGTTGTTCAAATTGCTCCAATTGTAGTGGTTTTTGGTTGCTCATCTTGCTCTGGTTGCAGTGGTTCTTCATTTTCAACCTCCTCTGCAATAGAAGCAAGCTCTGCTAATCCTATGTTTGCTTGTTCCTCAAAAATGTCTTCCACCTCAACATTTACCTACCCCTTAGGAGATTTTGTCTCCTTCCTAGGTGTTCTTCTAAGTCTAGGGCTTCTTTTTGGAGGCATATCAGTAGCTAGCTCAGCTGGTTTTGATTTATTTGGAGAGATTTTATGTTTCTCAGCAGCTGCAAGATGACCAGTGTCATCAACTTTCTATTTCCTAGGGATTGGTGTTACTTTTTTTTATGTTTGCTTCTTGGCCTTCCCTTTTCTAATTTCTACCTCTCTTATTTGTGCTTTCTCTTTTCTAATGGCAGCCCTAGTACGAATTGGAGTTTTAGGGAGAACATTGACATTAGGGTTTGAGGATGAAATTTCTTCATCTGAATACTCTGATTTAGAGGAGCCAATTTCTATTGTTGATTCAGTTGCATGAGGGTTTGTGATTGGGTTTGTGCCAGAGGCCGAAGCTCTAGGAGTGGTTTTAGCAACCCTCTCACCCCTACTAACCCTACAAGTTTGCGACTAACCTCTATGACCCACATTCTCCACTCTAAACTGATTAATGCTTAAAAATTCTTCCCATGACATACCATACACTTCTTGAAAATATTTTTCTACTAACAATTTTATCAAATAGTGATGGGAGACATAATTGTCCCTACCTTTTTGTGTTTTAGTTTCCATGATTGTAAGGAGGTTGTACAACACATTGGGTACGTTCATCCTTTTTCTATGTCTCATATGGTTTAGGAACTTAAAATGCATAGAATGGAGGCATGACTAGTGACCCTCATAGGTAATATATTTGATAATGTAGACAACAAATTGTTTCTACTTTTTTGGTAGAGAAGTTCTCCTTGTTCCTTGCTTATCTACAACAAGCGGAGGATCACTAGGTTCAGTGAATTCTTCCCTAGCTGACTTTGCATCCCTGGAAGCAGGGTAGGGCTCTCCTTGAGCAGGAAAACCTATTACTTTAGCAATTTTATCCTCAGTGGCTATAACTTCTATCTCTTTTACTGTTTCCTTACCATCAGAAAGTGTTTGTGCAAATTCCAGAGCAATGTCCTCATTGATACTGTCTAGTTTCAGAAAGTAGTCCAACCATCCACAATTCCTAAATTCTAACAGAGAGAGTGCATCCTGCAGTATCACCTCATGAAATTTAAGTTCATTCCTAATCAACTAACCTCCCATTGTTTCTACCCACAATTAGGAAAACACCTCTACAAAATTTTCTTTCCTGCAATCCTTCTCTGAAAACCCAATTTCTTCTGCTTCCTACAACTATTCTTCAGTGCTAACACCAATGTCATGTGACTCTTCAATTTACCTTTTTGGTGACATTATGACTATGACTAAGGAAATAAAGAAACATAAATGAGGGGTATCATCAAGGAAAATGGTGACTGTTCAGTGTCATATCATACATGCAAGCCATCATTTCAACTATAATATTTCAAATTGGCTTATTTTAAATTTGTTTCCATGCTAGCACATGGATGACATGTATGACACGTGGACATGTGGGTCACACCCCCCAACCTAAATTAGAGCATGTGTCTACACAGGCTGGGATGTAATTATGATGTGACAGGGCAGAGTACAAATATGTGTTATGTGAAATATCAACATTAATATATAGCAATTAAACAAATGCATTTAAGATAATTAAGATATAACAAATTGTTACACACGTACTTGAAAATTTGGAGTGTCATTTGCAAAAAAAATGGAAGGAAATACGGGTTACTTTAAAAGTACAGTTGAGCAATTAAATTAAGTGGTGATGGAATGAAGTGATGGTGAAGTGAAGTGATGGTGGAGTTATGGAAGAGAGAGAAAGGATGGAGATGGATTTATTGATGGAGAAATTGATTCCCACAAAAGTGGAAATCTTTATTGTGATTGCAAGCATACTTTGACTAGCTAGAAGGAGAGACACTAGGTCCACTTCCTTTGGCTGCAGGAAGTTTAGAGGTTTGGTGTTGAATAAATTGTTGTATGAATTCTTGTTTGGAAGTTGGTCTATGGTATAACCTAAGATGGTGAACGTTGACCAGGATCTTGAACCTAACAGGGTCAATGGTTGTGAGTTGAACAACACCATTGGAGAAGACTTTTGCAACTTCATATGGTCCCAACCACCTGGTTTGTAGTTTTTCTACATTATCTTGATACCTGGAGTCATAAAGGAGGACCTAGTCACCTAGCTGGAACTTCTTTTCCTTTATGTATTTGTCATGCCATCTGATTCTCTGATTTTGCACCATCTCAGTATGATGAAGAGTTGACTTTCTCATCTCATCCAGGGTATTTAGTTGCATTATTTTTTCCTTTTATGCCTTGGATATGTCTATCCCAAGATCTAGTGCAGTTTTAAGAGTTTTATGCTCAAACTCTATAGGCATCATGGTTGTTTTTCCATACAATAATTCAAAAGGAGTAAAACTAGTGGTTGTCTTCCAAGTGGTTCTATAAGCCCAGACAGCTTCTAGCAACCTATTTTCCCAATATTTCCTGTGAATAGCCATTTTTTTGGTCAAGGTAGCCTCTATTTCCCTATTGGTCACCTCATACTAGCCATTGGCTTGAGGGTGATAGGGGGTAGATTTCCTATGCCTTACATTATATTCGTTGACCAATGTTGTGACAAGAGTTCATGTAAACTGAGCTCCTTGATCAGTCACTATCTCTCTAGGAACCCCATAGCATGTGAAGATTTATTCATAGAGGAATTATGCAACTTTATTGTCTCTAGCATGTTTCATAGCCTTGACCTCAACCCACTTATTCACATAGTTAGGGAAAACCAAGATGTAAGATTTTCCATTTGATGGTGGATCAATTGGACCTACAAAATCAAGTCCCCATTTATCAAATGATGTGATGAATACCTAAGGGTATAGAGGAATCTCATCAAATTTAGTTGTCCAACCCATCCTCTAACATCTATCACACTTCCTAGTATACTTTCCTACATCCTTATGAAGTGTGGGCCAATAGTACCCTTTATTAATAATTTTCATTGTTGTCCTCTTAGCTGCAAAGTTCCCTCCATAGGGTTCATTGTGACATGCATGTAGTATATCATATGTTTCACCCTCCCTTACAAATCTCATTACATGATCTGGTCTAGTATAGAATAAACACCCTGCAATCCATGAGAAAGGAAATTTTTTCTCAATAAGAACCCTTCTCTCTTTTGGAGAGAAATAAGGGGGAACTCTCCCTATAACTAGATAATTGGCTATATCTAAATACCAAGGTGTGTGCACATTGATGGAAAAAAAATGTTCATCAGGGAAGGAGTCATCAATAACTTGAGTGTCCTCTGATGTAGTCAATCTGGAGAGAAAGTTTGCCACAATATTTTCCTTGCTCGGTTTGTCAACAATGGTGATATCAAATTCCTACATTAACAACAACCACCTTGCTAGCCTACCTAAAATCAAGGGTTATTCATGAGGTATCTTATGGCTGCATGGTATAAATGGAAAAAGATCTGATATCCTGTTATATAATGCCTAAACTTATTGAGAGCATAAATGAATTCCAACATCTCCTTCTCTGTCACTGTGTAATTAAACTTAGCTCCTTGTAGGTTCTTGTTGTCAAAGTAGATTGCATTCTCAATTGCTTCCTCTTTTTGTCCCAAGACAAATCCTATAGCATAATCAAATGCATATGTGTGAATATGGAAAGGAAGTTCCCAATTAGGGCTTTTGAGCACAAGAGCATGGGTTAAGGCTTCTTTTAAATCAGAGAAGGCTTTGTCACAATCCTTTGTCCACTGGAACTCAACATCTTTAGTTGGAAGATTGTACAGTGGTGTTTCCATTTTACTAAAATATTTTATGAAGTGCCTATAGTATCCTACATGTCCCAGGAAACTTCTAACATCTTTTTGCTTGGTAGGAATAGGAAGATTGGTAATCACCTCAATCTTGGTTGGGTCCACTTGAATTCCTTTCTGAGAGATATAGTGGCCAAGGACTACTCCTTCCTGTATCATCATAAATCATTTCTAACTATTCAAGGATATATTATGGTCTTCACATCTCTGCAAAAATTTTCTTATATTTTCTAATGCTTCTGCAAAATCAGGACCATAAGTAGTAAAATCATCCATGTAGAGCTCAATAAAATCATGTGAGATATCTGAGAATATACTAATAACTGCTATTTGAAAGGTTGCAGGTTCATTACATAAACCAAATGGAAGTATTGAATAGGAATAATTCCCCCAAGGATAGGTAAAATTTGTCTTCTCTTGATCTTCAAGTGCAATTTGTATCTGATTATAACCATTAAATCCATTGAGGAAAGAAAAATAATGCTTACCTACAAGTGAATCCAGTACTTGGTCTATGAAAGGAAGGGGAAAATGATCCTTTTTGGTGGCAGAGTATATTTCTCTATATTCAAAACAAAGTCTCCATTGACCTCCATTTTTAGGAACAATTACTAATAGGGATACCCATTGGCTGTCTAAGATAGGGCAGATAAATCCTGCATCCAATAACTTATGTAGTTCCCCTTTTACAATCCCCCTCAATGCAGGGTTGATTCTCCTTTGTGGTTTCCTTACTAGTGTGCAGTCATCTCTAATGTAGATCCTATGAGTACAAATCTTGGGATCCAATCCTTTCATGTCATGGTAATCCCATGCAAATGCATGCTGATGGGTCTTCAATGGGTTTATCACAGACAACTGCTGCTCTTGACTCAACTTACTGTTGATATTCAAATGTTTCCCTTCTAAAACGTGTACTTGTGTGGTCAACTCAATCATGGTTGTTTTACTAATTCTTGGAATTTTTAGTTCATTTGGTAACAATGTATGAAGCGCATATGTTGCTATAGGAAGTTTAGGTGCAGGAGGCGTGGGCATAAGTGTCTTCAATGGACCTGCAGAACCAGATTCATGACTAGATGATTCTTCATGCACCTCACAATGGTTCTAAATTATATGGGATAATACTTTATCTTCTTCCTGGAGTTGCATGAAAGGACTTATTCCTATCATCATGAGTTGTGCCACTGAATTGACTTAATATGCCTCTTCTCCAACATGTGGCCATATGGGGTTATCCATATCATGGGATGATTGGGTAGGAGGATAGAGAACAAACTTTTTGAGTGCTTCTCCCATCAGAAATAGTCATGCCCCCTGACCGACATCCAATGTAAGCATTTGTTGTAGCTAACCATGACCTTCCTAGAATAATGGGATACCCTCCCAACGTAGCTTTAGGGGAAAGGATCATGAAATCTGTTTGGTACTCCCAAGAGTCTAGAGTTACAACAAGGTCTTCTACTATACATCACATAAAATTGGGCATATGCACTAGTGAAATTTATCAAAGCATTCAGACCTTATTTAGTAGGGGCCAAAATATTTTCTTATGTTTCTAATGTTGCAGTCAAAGATGTGTTTGTGCAAACTGAAGTTATAGGGTGAAGATGTATATGGATTAACATAATTCAAGATTTTGATGTTGAAATCCAAATTACCAAACTAGTAAGAGGACAAGGATTGGCTAAGCTCATGGCTGAATCAAATTTTAAAGTAGCACAAATTTGCAACATAGGAGAAGAAGAGGGCATGATTGATAGCATTGAAAACACCCCATGGTACACTAATGTAATTTATTTCCTCAAACATCAGAAGAGTCTTGAAGGCTTGAATGACAATCAAAAGAGAACTTTGAAACTACATGCATCAAAGTATGTCTTTATGGATGGAGATTTATATTGGAAAAACAAAGATGGCATGTTATTATTGTGCTTAGATGAATCACAAGTGAAACATTGCTAAAAGAGATGCATGAAGGTGTTTGTGGAGTACATTTTTTAGCAAAGACTACTAGCCACAAGATTTTAAGAGTAGGATATTATTGGTCCAAGTTCTTCAATGATGCCTTTAATTATGTATGAAAGTGTGAGGCCTGTCAGAAATTCTCTAGAAAAATGAAATATCAGGGAGCATTGGCATTAAAGCCTATGCAAGTTGAAGCTCCATTCCATCAGTGGGGAATTGATTTCATTGGAGAGATTGCAAATAAATCCAGTGGAGGCCATAAATGGATTGTAGTAGCTATTGACTATTTTACAAAGTGGATAAAAGCTATACCAACAAAGCAAGCTACTAGTAAGGTTATGATAAATTTTTTGATAGAGAATATTATCACCATATTTGGAGTACCTATAAGGTTAATAATAGACAATGGCATGTGCTTTAGATCAGAATAATTTTAAAGGTTTTGTGAATCATATGGTATAAAAATCTCATATACTTCCCCATATCATCCACAAGCAAATGGGCAGGATGAATCCAACAACAAAATTATTATAAAGATAATTAAGAGGATGTTGGATAACAATAAAAAAGCATGGGATTCTAAATTGAGATTAATAGTTTGGGAAGATAGAATTACAATCAAGAAATCAACTAGAAAGTCACCTTTTGAATTATTTTATGGAACACAAACAATGATGCCCATGCATAACCTTCTACCAGTATACAAATTCATATTACAGGAAGACTTGAATATTCCTGAACACATGGAGGATAGAATGGAGCATCTATCAGATGGATGAAATTAGAAATTTGGCCCAATAATGTAACATAAAGATGCAATCACAAATGAAGTACTTATTTGATAAGAAGGAAAAGGATATAAAATTTGAAGTAAATGATATGGTTCTTGTGTGGAATGCCAGAAACCAACAGAAAGGGGAAAATGGTAAATTTGAAGCTCTATGGATATGAACATTTGTTATCACTGATAAAGGTGGTGAAGATTCCTATTATCTTCAAAATTTGGCAGGAGAAGATCAAGAATTTCTAATGCATCACCAATTCCTGAAACACTTCTTTTCTTAAAAAATATATATTATTCCATGCATAGTAGTTTTAGGTTTTCATTCCCTTTCCTTTCCCATCTAGGTCACATTCCCCCATGGTCTGCATCCCAGAGATAACTTCTTGATTCTTTCAATGACTTCATAGCCATTCATCCCCAATCCAAGCCATTGTTAGAGCTAAAAAAATCACCTTAATTTTTGCAGGTTTTCATTACCCCATTCACATTTCACCTACATCAAAAAATCTATTGCCTTTGGTTCTACATTGTGTTTAACATGAAATGCAACAATTTACGTGACAAGATCCACACAATCATTGGAATCGCCTTTTGATATGTTCATTTATTCCTTTAGATAATTCTTTCGTAAACATCACCTTCCCCTAGAGTCAAACTTAATTTTTGGTCTAACTAACATTGAAAGACCTATATAAACTCAAATAATCACAAATGAACCAATTTATGCCCCTTACCACAATCTCGCAGTAATAAAATGAAGCCCAAGTGGGTTGGTGGTGTCTAACTCATAAAATAAAATATAAACTTCCATATTGCAAAGGAGTTAAGTAGCATATGCGGTCAAGTGTTTACACTACTACCCAACAATAAGGAGATTTAAGCAAGGCGGTAGTGCGGAAAACATTAAGTAGACGAAGAGACCACAGTACCGCATGATGTCAATAATATAATAGTGGCATAGTGGTATGTATCACACTACCCCGCGACCATAAAGATTGAAGGAAGCATAGATAGAAGGCATAAAACCTAGTACCGCCATACAGCACCAAGTAAGATAAGCGATAGCGGTAGTACAGCAAGACTTGTTGTGACATCATTACAGATTGTGGTAATAAATATATGAGATCATATCAATCACCTTGACGTGTGTATCCAACGGTGCATAATCAAATTCAAGGTATAATTTTATTGTGAAAATATTTGGCAGAAGCTTGGTATTGATGCTGATATGATTGAATGTGAACGCCATTAAGAACAAGAGCTTCACCCGACTGTTGCACTCATTTGAAAAATTCTATTATGAAGGGAGCTAGGGATACTGGAGGAAGAGCTCTACAACTGTCAACACTCAGGTAAGTGCACACTTAACTCATTAAAAAAGCTTGATTGGTGTAAATTTATTCAAAAGCTTTGTTATTTTGAAATTTTAGTAAAACAAGTAGAATCATGCAGCCTAAAAGGGAACAATCAGAAACTAAGAAGAATAAAATCAAAATTAAGGATAAAGAAACCAAAAAAAAAAGAGGCCTCTCATCAGTTCATTCTAGATATACTCCCAGGGTCCACTAAGGAAGGTTTCAAGAAATTCCTCACAGATACCGCATAAGGTTGTAGAGATGCCCTCATTCCTAAATCTGGATGGGACTTATTCTGGTATTTTTACAATAAAAGAGATGGAAAAGTCCGAGTGTCAAACATGTGGACGTTATACTTGGAAAAACTAATTGTACCAAATGTGTTTATTGATGTGGAATTTATTAGAATAATAGCTAAACATTATCACCCTGCTATTAAAACTGTGAGGTTGCCAAATGGTTCAGTGTTGGTTGAAGTAACCAGGATAACTATCATTGAGTGTTTCAACTTGAACAAATAGGCCTTAACCAAGATAGATCTAGAGAAGAGTGAGGAGGATTATACTAGGTTGAGAAGAATTTATAGAAGTGACAAGCTTCCCCTATACATGAAGAAAGGTGTTGGCAACAAAAAAATCCCTCTTTCCCCCTCCACTACCAAACTAATTACTGTTGCAGAATTTTAGTACTACTTTATAAATACATATCTTTCCCTATGCCAAATACTAGGGATGGATACTTAGGACAAGATTCCAATAAGCCTATTGATGATGGCCATGAGAATCCAAAATCCTGAGCCTAATATATAATATGACTGCTTCATATCTTGAAAAGGCAATTAATGAAGAATTCCTACAGGTTATATAAGATAGAGCACCCATTACATTCAAACATTATTCTCTTTTGTGTCATTTGATATTATACCATAACCAAGATAGGTGGACCAAATGAATGGACTTGGCTAGAATTGATGAACAAGGGAACCTTATACCTATTTAGAAGTGGTACTATATTTGGGATAGTCGGTGTAAAAACTCAAGCTTTGTGATATTCTATGATGATTTTGTGTACATGATCTTGAGATTTTTGGGCCACATAATGCCAACATTTCCCACTAAAATAGTACAGCTATTGAGACCTCTAGCTCTAAAACCATAGCAAGGTCATACACATAACTTTGGTGACTAGTTCTTCCTGCCTAAAGTCATAGTAATAAGAGTTCCACACATACTACCAAAGTTTTTTCCCATTAGATTGGCGATTCTCGAGTTTAGGTGGAAAATAATGTGGATGGAGAAGGATGTGATGCATAAACTAAAGAAGGGCACATTTTTTCCAAACCTCACTAAATGTGAAGACCGATCAGTAGGCTCTAACACATTGGAGGAGTTATAATATTATTTCAAGACAAGATATTCACTAGATTCAGGAAAGGAGAGATTCTTTGATCGTGAGAATCATATGAATTATGTAAGACACAATCTCCTCACCAAGTCAATGATTTCTCACAAAGTAGATAATGAAGAATATTTAATAAGAAACTGTCTTACTCAAGAAGTATTTTACAAAAATTAAAAATGGGGAATTATGAGGAAACTTGAGGAATAAAGGAAACAAAAGCACAAATATTTCTCAAGCTACTTTTTTGAGGAGAAGGATCCTATCAAAAGAATAAATTTAATAATTGATAGATTTGAGGACTTTTATGGTAAATTTGTTGCAGGAGGGGAGGCTCATCTTCTAGAACATAGTGGCATGATAATTGCAGAGCACACTTTGGACACAACCTCAGAATCTCCCATGGAACAACCACCTCCTAAAAGAAAAAAGACACAAAGGATTGAACCACTAGTCTCTTATGAAGAAAGTGAAGGGATGGGAGACATTGAAGAAGTAGCCAATGTGTTACAGTCATTGAAGGATGATGTTGAGGTCAACCAACGAGTCCATGAAACTAATTCCCATAAACCTGAAGAAAGGATGGATGTTGAAGAAATTGCAAGTAAAGAAATACATGAAGATGAAAGAGAGCTTATAGCTCAGAAAGCTTCATAGAAGATGATGAGTTTATTAAAACTCTAGAATTTGGAGATTTTGGAAAAAGATGAATGTAAAAGAATTTGAGGAAAGAGTGTAGATAAATAAAATGGGGACTAAGGAATCCCAACATGAATAGGTGGTGGCACAAACCTTCAAGGAATTAAGAATTGACAACATTGAAATTCGTCCATAGGAGGCTAGAGAATTTTTTTTAAAGAGTAACATGCTCATTTTCCTTGGTTTGGAGTTAAAGAAGATGTTTTTGCTTGACCAAGTATAGGCCCAAGAAGATCCTATGCTAGTTGCAGAGTTCGATTTTGATGGAGTGAGTGGTATAGGATATAATCCAAAGATTCAAACCCTAGCTATATGAATCAAGCAAAAGAATACACAGAAGCCAAGGATATTGGATATTTTATAAGGAATGAAAGGGGAAGACATGGTAAGAACATTACAAGACACAACCCCTTTGGAAGCTACTAGTATGACTATCTATTCAGCCATTTTTACTCATGCTATTGTTAAAGGATTAGAGAATAGACTAAGAGAATATGAGAATGAGCAAAAATTCTTAAATGATGAAGTCAATAAGTTGTTCATGGAGAATGTGAAATTAAAAGAGCAACTAAGAGGAGCAGGGACTTCACAAAGCAAAGAGATGGTGTTGTATTAGCCTCCAAGTGTCCCATTAGATGGTGTATAGAATATTTTTGTTGAACAAATAAAAGTTCTCAAGGAGGAAGTGGAAGAACTGAAGAAGACTAGTCATGAAGCCTAGGAGGGAGTGAAGAAGCATATTTGTGAGGCTATAACAAAAATTCTTAAACACAAGGTGAAGTTGGTTATAGATAAATTGGAGAATGTATATGAATATGATTGTTACAAGTCACTTATATATGACATTGATCAAATAAAAGTATGCATGCTTGTTGTTGATGGTGTTTTCTACACAGCAACAACTCAGACAAAATATAATATCCTATCTCACTTGAAAGGTAAATCTCTATCAGCAAGCCTCAAGAGATAACCCCAAGGTCTCTAATGTCAAGTCTTGAAAATGCATAAACAACTCAGTGATAAAATGTGAAAATGTTGGTAATCACAATGGGACCTTACTACAAGCAAAATACTAAATCGATTTTATCAGATCTAACAATTTGATGATACTTTAATCCTAGATCTAACCCAATAATCAAAGAAACAAAAAAAGATAAGGGTTTCAAAGAGATTTTCTAAATCTAATACTACTCCTAAGATTAACAATGAAAATAACCAACACTCGAAATGGACCAATCCTTCAAAACCGATCTCTACTTGACCCAGATAAATCTGCAGTCTTACAGAAAACAGTGCAATCTTCTGAGGTGTTAAGATTTTCAAATCATGAACATTCATTCAACAACCCTATTGCAATTGAAATGAACAAATCTTCACAATCAAACTAAGCACACTGAATATGAAGTCCAGGCTAACTTTGCAAAGCAACTAACAATTAGTTGGTTGCGAAAAGTATGGACTGAAGGATTGCTACAACATTCAAGTATCAAATCACAAACATTATTGAATCAAATCTAATCTAAATATTAACCTCCTCAAAGAAATTTTAAAGATGGAATAGCAAGAACCATGTAAGACAAGAGAATACAAGTATGACACCAAATCACAATGTCATTACTTGCATTCAAATTATCCACTGTAGCAACAATTCCAGATTTTTGTTACAATATTTGCTTGAGAACAACTACCTGCTAACTTGCTCTACTCGCTTCTAACTATTTTGATCTATTCTACTTCTATCTTCTAACCCTTTTCTCTATTTCTAACCCTTACAAATGAGGTGAAATTCCAAATATACAGAATCCCCCAGAAAACCCATCGGCCAAGCAAGAGCTTGCAACATTAACTGGGCACCACCGACCAACCAAGAGAAAGTCAAAATGGAACGAAGGAATGCACTAAATGTGTGAACTACACCCAGGTCGGCCCAGGATTCCCAATGCAGCTCGGACCAATGCAGGGCGCGATAATGGGGAAGCACAAATCCTAAAGTAGTTGGGCATTAACTGCCCCCCCTTTGTCTCTATTCCGATCTGGCCCTTCATGAACTCTCAAAAGCGTCCCATCCAAGTTAGCTACTGGCGGCAAAGGAAAAACCCTAAGTAGATTCTCAATGGATGCAATCTCTTCTCTTGACCGTTTGACCAACTTATCCCAATCCACCTTATATTTTATATATTTATCAATAACTGCAAGGTAGGTGGCTGCATCATCCAACTGGTGCTCAGAAACATAACCATCATCAAGTGGCGCATAAACATCCTGCCACCAATTTATCAACTGTTCCAGACTCAAATATTCGGGAGCAATCTTCCTTCGCCCAGTCATGATCTCAAAAAAGGCCATGGAGCCATTATATACACCACTTAGGGTATCATCAATCTTCCTTCTTTGTTTATAAATCTTCTTCAACACCTTCTGCCTAATTTTTAGTGCCTCATACCACTCCCATGGTTCGACAGCTCTGGAGGAAGGAAGAATTCCATCACTTACCAACCTATCCCGGGTGTACTCCATGATAGTTCTGGTTTTCTGCAGAAGGAGATCTGTGTCCTCCTTATCTTGTGCCAACACTGTCTTCAACCAATCAGTTTCCATGATAACATCCTTCCTAGTTGATAGAATCTCCTTAATAGCTTCATCACCCTTTAGTTGCACCCCTTTTAGCCAATTCACGGTGGCAATAGCAGAAGCCTTCATCTTTTCTAGCTCGGTGATGGTCTCTTGAGGTAGAGGATTTGCAGTAGAGGAAGAAGGGTTAATGGATTGCAGTGGTTTCATTAAGTCTTCCAAGCATTTCCTGAGATTTTCATTTTCTTTCTTTAGCTCCTGCTTGGTCTTCATTTCCTTCCTCAATCTACCCACAATTACTGCACTAGAATCCTCATAATCTTCAATGTCCTGCTCGACTAATGTAGGCCCCAAGTTGAAAGTCTGCACATTATAATCCTTTCCAGCCACATTATCTTTGTTTTTATCTGGAGCAGGGGTGGCAATGTGAACAATTCTATCATGAGCTTCATCTCTTTCAATCCTCGAGATCACCCTAGCCTTCTTCTTACCTTTATCTTTTCCAATTTTGGCTAGTAGTGCATCCCAATTCGGTGGACTATCTTCCACAACAACTTGTTTTCTCTTTATCTCTTTGTCCAACCAACCAGGGACAGTGGATTCTAATTGCACCTCACTTTGTTCCTCCTCCTGTTGATCCCTAGGTGCTTCCTCTCTCAAATTATGTTTATCAGAAGTCTCACTTGTCTTGCTTTCCTTCTCCTCAACATGCTCATCTTCATGTATAGGCGAGGAAACCTTCACTGTTTCCTCTTCTTGTGGAGGGACTTCTTCAGTTCTGACAGGGGAATCCGCATACACAACCATAGGGGACTACATTGTCTTTTCAATTTCTACTTATGCACTATGGAGATCACCTTCATGAAACTCCTCCCCTGCAGTATCTGGATGATCCTCAACATCCTCTAACTCACTAGGTTTTCCTTGAGCTCCATGAGCCGAAGGCACATCATCATGCCGTTCCTCATGAGAAACCACCAAAGGGAGATCAACCTTAGGCACACTGTCCCTAGGAGAAGGAGTCCTAGACCTCCTTGTATACACCTTGGCCTTCTCCTCTGAACTTTCAACATTTACCACAAGTGGGGAAACTTCCTCCCCAACCTTGGAGCTTGCCTTCTCTAACAATTTTATGATTCTTCTCCTCTTGGGAACTGGCACATCAACCTTAGGACCCTGATTTTCAGTCCCTTTCTACTCAGATTTCCTGGTCTTTGTCCTCTGCTTGGCCTTTGGCTTTCTTTGTTTTTCTGCTTCCTGGGCCTCTGTTTCTTGAACACCTTTAATTTTGATTTTGAATGGAGAATCCAACTTACCCTTGCCCTTAGGATCCTACTCGGTAGATTCCTCAGAGGTGGATTGGGGATCCAAATCTCCCATTAGCGCATATGTGCACTATACACCATTATTTTCCAGCTCCCATAGCTTATGCTTTAGCCACATCCTAGTAAATTTGATAACTGGATCCACTAGTTGTTTCAATTCTGCCTTTTCCTCCTCTAACCAATCCACATCACCAATTGGTCTATCTTTTATTGCCTCATAGGTATGATCCTGGATCAAGTTTCCATCATCTTCCAATTGATCAGGAATTTCCTTTACATTGTACAACCGAATTGACTCAACTGGAAGCCGGGAGAATTTCTTCTTCCTGACCTCAAATTCATCACTGCAGTTGGTCCAGTAGTCCTCCAAGTTCACCTTATGGCAATACTCTTTGTTGGCCTTCTTTTGAGCTTCTCCTATAATGTCAAATCTGGACCTCTTGGAGTGGAAAGACAAGCCAAGAGTAATCATTTCTTCTTCCGAAGCCTGGGCGAAACCAATGGAAGGAAAAACCTCTCCAGTACCAATCCTCAAGGGGAAGTCCCCACCAAATCCAGTCTTATGCTTGTCTCTTTTGACAATGGCATCAAAGTCACAAATCTATCTAGTTACTTCCAACAATATAATGTGATCAATGGGATACCCTGGAAGTCTGTATGGGGCCCTTTGGCAGCCATCAATCTGAATGTAGGAGAAATTTGGGAACTGAGTAAACCATGCCCCATATTTCTTGATGAGTTCCTTAGCTTGGTCTGAAATCCTGACATGCTCCGCACCTTGAAGCATTCTGGTGATATACATGGTAAATGCATCATTTTCCCTCCTATAGTTTGAACCTCCCAAGTGCAACTGAGGGAAAACTTCATAAATAATATCATGTCCAAAAATTCCCTTTGTATCCAATCCTTTGTAGGGATGGAATCTTGCAAGTGCATAGACCAGATATGAAGTCATTGTGAAAGTCTTGGTTTGCAACAGATTGGATAACTATTCATAGAGTACTCCACTAATGACCCCTGCCCAATGGTAATTAATCTTCTCTTGCTCCATTCTCACAATCACATGGCACATCCAATTTTCAAACGTACCAACATTCTTCAATCCAACCACCCTACTGAGAAGAGTGATGGCATCATAATATTCCTTCTTGAACTTTATCCTGAATAGTTGCTTGGGTAATTTAGAATAGTGATATTTAGGCTTCTCCAAGCTCATAACACTGCACCGCAGAAGGGAAACCAACAACATGTGACAAGCCTAATTCCATCATCCTTCTAGCCACCACAGGAGAATCCTTAGCCGCCATTCTTTGTTTAAACTCTTCATAATCCCATGATCCAACGTTTGTATCAGTCACCTCCGACCAAACTGAAGTGATTTTTCTCTCAGGGATCTTGCTCTTAATGTCCATTTTAATCCTTTCTGCATCAGACATTGAGGACCCAGTTGTTGCCTTGCTAGATTCAGCGTGCACTCAACATGGAAATCATAGTAAAAACCACAGGAAAGGGAAGGTTAATTCATCAACACATTGTCAGAATGAATCTCATATAGCCAGAGTGTTATTAAAACTCATTTGAGATGACCACAACAAATTTTGGGTTTCAAGACCATCCGCGGAATTTGAGCCAGAGAGGAATTTTGGGAAATTCCAGACCAATCGGATTCTAACGGAATAACCAGGAAACACCTACTTAACCATTAAACCTGATCATGATCAATCAATAAATTACATAGGAAATCCAAATATGACATGAAATAACAATAAATGTATCACAAATCATAAACAAATCCAACTATCTCACGTTCCTTTATATTTCATCAGATTTTGGGAAAATTCGTGAGGGATCGATTTCCGTGAAGAAAGAGCCAGAGAGGAGACTTCAGAGAATCAGAGAGATGCCAGATTTCGAAGAAATATGGACCTGACGGAAATCCATGGATAAGTCAAAACTCTAAACCAATCAGTGCAAAAGCATGTACTTCGGCCAAACAAATTTCATTCGGAATGAGGTCACACCGAGTGGGGCACGTCTTGCCGACCGGTGATATAGCAAATATATTGATATGACCAAAGGGTAGTCGGGGTAAGGTCCTGGCGAATCCTTTTTGTCTCACCAACTTTCGGGGTCCAAGCAAACACTTCAGCCAGACTAAATTTTTTCAACATGAGGTCTTAGCAAAGTTGCGGTGTCTTGCCGACCGGCGATAGGTTTTGAATTCGGCCAGAGGTCTTGCCAACTGCCTAGTGTTTCACCGACATGAAGTCCCATCGGTATAACCTCTTGCCGACAACATGTGGTCTCCCTGAAAGAAGATCCAAGCTCGCCAAGAAAGGAAGGCTTCGCCATGAAGTCTTGGCGACCGTCGATAGTCTTGCCGAAAGTGAAGGTCTCGGAAAGAGTTGTGAGCTCACCGAAAGGTCTCATCGAAGGATGGATGTCTCAGCGAAGCAAATGAATATCGGTATAACTAATGGAACCCACTATGACCTCTTGCCGACTTGGGCTAATTAGCTCGAAACCTGCCCCAGCTCCATTCTTTGATTTGGACCCATCGAATCTTAAAGTCCAACAACTAGCAACTGTAGAGTTCCCTGCTCTTTCACTTGCATTGTTACTACTGGATAGCTCTTCAAAAGGCACTACTCTTTTTCCTTTAGGATCTTCTTGGACATTCAGAATGTCGCTTTTGACTGCAGGAGTGGGGTTGATACGTTTATGTATTTGTTCCACTGCAGCTTGGTATAAGCAATAGTCCAATTTCGAATGAGAAGCATTATCCACCCTACACCAATTGGGAAAAAGTAGCTCTCCAAAGTTCATTCCCTTCCCCAGCTGAACTTGATCTTCAATGCACTTCTAAATGAACTCTTGAAAACTATCTAGCAAACCAAGCTGATTATATTCCAGGTCATTATCATTTTTAGCTGGTTCGATCAGGACTTCAGTACCACTGGATTCGACTGTAAGGTCAACAGGTGATGTGTGTAACATAAGAACCTCCTCCATATCTGGGTTCTCAAGAGGAGTAGCAAGCATATAGTTACCCATGCTTACTTCTGATACCAGAATCTCAGCAAAAGTTTTCTGATATTCTGTAATCATGTACTTCATTATGGGTTCTCTTTCAATTCTAATCTGGTTTGGCACTCCCTTCCAGGGAAGCCACATATGGGAATGATCAGTTGACACATATCCATTTAAATCCCTGGTAAAGTCTCTTCCCAAGATTAGGCCATAAGCATTAGGGATGTCAGCCACCTGTATATTGATAACCTGCCGAATTCTAGGATCAAAAGCAATTTGCATATGAATCATATTTAACTCTCCTACAACATTCACTTCAGTCCTATCCAATTGTGTGACTTTCTTCTGTGATTCAATAGGACTGATTCCCATAGCTCGACAAACACTGAAAGGCATAACATTGGTTGAAGCACCAGAATCCAACAGACAATTATGCAGATTCTTACTGAATATTCGAATAGAAATCAAGAATGGAGGAGTATCTGTCTTCCCTTGAAACAAAGTTAAGGGAGTATCTACTTGAACAACTTGAGATTTGTCCTTATCTTTCCCAGTATCTCCAGGGGGCCTATGGACTTGGCCATGAGTCTGATTTTGTCTTCCTACTGGCTGAGAACCAAATGCTCTATTGACACTCTGGCTAACTAATTTATCTTGTGACATGGAATTTGCATTATAAGATCCTAAGACTACATTCCTAATGGATGGAACTATTAATAACTCAAATGTAGATAGATTTAACTTCAATTTTCAGAGTTCTTTAGCAACATACATGGCCAATTGTTCTTCATTTAAATCCGTAGGAGTCTCCCTCGGGTATTCCACCATCTTTTCCTTATTTGCATTAGTATTTCTTCCTTTTGGTACATCAGCATGTCCTGGATCTTGAGATAAGTATTGCTTGGACACCTGAGGCAGTGATGGATTATTGCTAGCATTAGGGTCTGGAGGCGTGTTGAAATTATTCAGTGGCATGGAAGTAGTAAAGGGGCCTCCAGCTTGTGGGCGCCTGTGTGGCAACTCCCTTAAGTCATACTTCTTGACAGGTCTCTAGAAGGTCTGCACTTCTTCAATGTAAGCTTCCTCTTTGACATAAGCTTCTTCTTCATCTCTGGGACCATTATCATTCATTTGACTCTCATCGAATAATTGTGTCATTTCATCCCCGTTGCATACCTAGTCTACCTCTTCCTTCAACTGGTCAGATTCTTCTTTGGGTACATTCTCCTCACTTTGCAGAAAAGGAGCATGGTTTAATACCAACACCGGTGAATCATAAGGGTTGGATGGTACTATTTCCTTACTGCTTGCATTATTCTCCACTTTGTATTAAAAGATTGAGGCTGTCGTTTGGAATTCTTGACAATCTAACTCGGAATGCTGACTAGTCTTGTGGAGCCTACACCACCCTGATAAAGCAGCCTCAGCTAGATATACACCACCAGGAGGCTTCTCTTGATTAACTGGTTGATTGGCAGACTAATTGACAAGTTGACTAACTGGTTGATCCAATGGGGTGGGGACTCCTCCATTATTGGGCCCTGTGTTCCAAGTCCTATTCTGTCTTGATTGTTGCCTTCTCTTGAACCCTTGTCCACCACCTCTGTCAAAGTTCTGGCCTAAGGGTTGCCCCTTATCATAGTTCTGTCTTCTTTCATTATTATACCCTCGATCATTGTTGTAACCTCTTTCTTGGTTATATCCTCTATCGTTGTTGTATCCTCTATCATTGTTGTATCCTCGGTCCTGATGTTGCCCTCTATCGAAGTTTTGTCCTTGTGGATTCTCTCTGTTCTGATTGGACTGCATATTTCTCTGAGCAGCTTGCAACTGACTGTTTTGGTTCCTCATGTAAGTCACCTCCATATTCAGCTTCTTTATTTGTTCAGATAATTCATCCAGCCTTTCCTTGTCAGGATTACTATATGGAGGTTGATTCACGTTATTCTAGGAATACCCTACTGGAGCATTGGCATTTAGTGACTAGTTCAAGACTTCAGAATTTTGCAGGTATGAAAGATAACTAGCCTGAGGCTAGATATGTAGAGGTTGATTCACATTTTGCTGAGGGTAACTAATTGTGGATGAAACTTGTCCTATGGAAGGTCCTGGGTGAGGGACCAGAGGCAACTGAGGTACCTAATTCATGATCGGAGTATGGTTCGCTAGAGGCTGGTTGAGAGTTGGAGCTTGTCTAGGGTGAGCAATGGGTCCTAATGAGGGCAGAGGCCCAGACAGATGTTGCCTTAGATTAGTGCTAACTTTCACAGCCTTTGCATATGCATCAAGTAGACTAGTAGGAGGATTATTACTCCACTTCATAAAGGTAGCTGTCAAACTATCAAGTCCCTCATAATAAACTTCTAGGGCAGTGGATTCATCAACAACATAAGGGGTCTGTAGTCTGGTATAATCATGATGAAACCTATAGTTGAAAGATCCTATAGGCTCATTAACCTCCCTTTTAACATTAGTGAACTGACGTAAAGCTCATTAGAGCTAATGGGAATGTGAAACTTCTACAAAAAGGTAGCCTCTAGCTCAGTCCAATGTTGGATAGATCCAACCGGTAAATGGTTGTACCAATAAAATGCATCTTCTCCTAGTGAATAAGGAAAGAGTCTACATGCTACATCCTCATGGTTTATCCCTCTATCCTTGAGGCTAGTCTGAAAGATTCTGATGTGTTCCTTAGCAGTCCTATTTGGATCATTGACATGGAATTTTGAACAAAAGTGTTCAGGGTTTTTGGGCATGACATTGTAAATGGAAAAACTTAATGGAGATGGGTTGGTCGCTAGGAAATCCATTGGTGGAGGTGGGGTGGTAATGGCTGATTTATGACTGGCCGAGGTTGTGGATTGGGAATTCCCTTGGACTCAGATGAACCTGATGAAGATGGGGATGATGGAGATGAGGGGGGTGGATGGGATGATGATGATTCTCCCCTTCTACTGGTCCTTCTCGACCTAGCAGGGTCTGGTAATTCCTAAAATTCCCCCTCTCCTAGAGCAGATCTTGTTCTTCTTCTGAATCTCTTAGGAGAGATGGCATTCAAAAATCAATCCAACTTGCTTATTCAGGCCCTCCTTCTAGCACCATCCTGTTGATAGTGTTTTCTACACAGCAACAACTCAGACATAATATAATATCCTATCTCTCTTGAAAGTTAAATCTCTATCAGCAAGCCTCAAGAGATAACCCCAAGGTCTCTAATGTCAGGTCTTGACGATGCATAAACAACTCAGTGATAAAATTGATTCAGTATTTTGCCTGTAGTAAGGTCCCATTGTGATTACCAGCATTTTCACATTTTATCACTGTTGTTATGCATTGTCAAGACCTGACATTAGAGACCTTGGGGTTATCTCTTGAGGCTTGCTGATAGAGATTTACCTTTCAAGAGAGATGGGATATTATATTCTGTCTAAGTTGTTGCTGTGCAGAAAACACTATCAACACTTGTGTTAGATCCCCTATTTAAAAAATGTAGCCTATACACCAAACCTTGTTCAACTGTGCAGAGTTCTACAAAAGAATACTAATGCCCCTGCAGCGTTGAAACCAACTGAACAAATGGTCAAGATGATTATGGATGAATTTCAGTACATACAAGGAGAGGAAAAAAATATCAAGACACGAATAGATTCTTTCCATACTCTGAAGCAATGGTATATCCCAAAGATAGTAAAAGATGATTACCATCTAAGGGACCTTGAAGAATGGAAAAGGGAGTTTAGTCATATTGTTCCTCAATGTATTACTCATAAACAAAAGGATGGTGACATTAGTCTCAATAGTCTTAACTTGATTCTGGATGGATTGGTCACTTTCAATGTTGGGTATTTGAAATTTGTTACTAATGCAAAGGTGTTGTTAGATAATCGGTGGCGAGTTCATCTTGCAAATGTACCAAATATTCAAGAATACAAATAGCCATCAGATTTCATAATATATCAGTCGAAAGAAAAGCATCTAGATTTTGAAGAGTAAGTCATTGGGATGAAGACATTTGGATGTTCTATCATGGAGATAAAGACCTTGCTAGATCAATGATCAAGGGCCTTGTATGTTGATTAACAGATTCAAAATGTCCCAATGTTGTACATTTCATATGTTTCTTTAATTATGTTAATCAAACCCATAGTTAGATTACTGAAGAGGTGTAGTTTTGAAATGTTGCCTCATTTTTTAAAATTCCTAAAGTTTGATTTGCTTCCCGTATAAAATGGGAAACCAAGGCCGATTTTAAAATCATCATTCAAAAAAAAACATAATAATCCATCATTATATCATCCTTCCACCATTCCACTTTCACTTATCAACTACTCATATTTTATGATATTTAAAAACACTTCTAGTATTAATGTATCAATTTTCAAGTAGAATCAATGGAGAAGATTGCTCATATGGTGATCTACCTTTAGTGTTCAACTGTTGTGTGAAAGTTAAATCTTATCTGTTATTTTTTTGTCTCGAAAGTGGTTTTACCTTATTATTCAAATTAACACAATTTTTTAGGACACACTTGTTGTTGCTATGTGATTTTCTAGATTGGTTTTTGTCGAGTGAATAAAATTCCTTGCAAGTAATTCATTTTACTTGGTTCTTGTTCAAGATTAAAATCCTTTTAAATTAATTATTTTGATTGGTTTCCCTCAAGTCAAGAATTTAAAATCCTTTCATAATATCACAGTAATTTGGGAATATAGCATTGGGATTAGTAAGAAGAGTATAGTGACTAAAAAACTTGCACGTTTGTACCAGCTACAAACATCCAAAGTGCCCAACAAGTTAGAGTTAAGTTGAGAGGTAGATTCACCCTTCTTACACATATGACTCTATCAATCCATCATACAAGTTTGACTCCATCCACCCAATAGTATTAGGCACTAGTCATATTTACAATATTTTACACAAACCTTGTTTATACATAAAATTCTCAAAACATTTTCAGTAGGATTAGCTATTAGCCTAGCATCTATTTCACTTATATATGCCATTGTGAATAGATTGCCCAAATTAGAGAATGGCCTTGGAAGCAGTCTCATGAGAGGAGATTAGGAGATTGATGGTGCCAATCTGAGTTGAAGTTAGTTTTCATTCATGGTTTTGTGGTGTATCTTGTGTTAGCACTAGGCTTGAATTCATGTAGATAAAGAAGATTCAAGATCTTGGTTTGTTGTGTTGGGTATTGGTGGAGCAAGGCTTGCATCAAGGTAGCTTGAAATATGGGAGAAAGTGAGAGGATGCAACTTATTTGGATGTTCGTGGATGTAGTACTCGAAGGTTCTATCATGGATGTATAACTTAGTGGCTTAAATTCAAGATCAAGTTCTTATAGTGGTTGTTGATTCAAGGACTAGAAGCTTAGGGATAAGTCAAAGATAGATGAAGTGTCTTTACATAAGGGGTAGGGTAATGAGTAGGGATCATGTTTCCAAGAAGGAATTCAAGGATAGGACTCATAAAAAAAAAAGGATGAACATTGAAACAGGGCTCAATGAATCTAGAGAATTCAAGGACCTGATACTTGTAGTGGAGGTCACTATGGAGCATGTTAGTGGTACCAAGTATGATAGTGTTATCCGGGTACACTAAGGGAGTTGGACATGGAGATCTAAGGGTTGAGTGGAGTTCAATTGAGCAACTTGAAAGGAAAAATTTTGGGGTCTTAGAGAGACTTGGAGAGTTGGAAAGTCACTGTACCAAACATTGGAGTAGTTTCCCAAACCAAAAGTTACGGTCAAGGATGAAACAAGAAATTTTGGTGGTTGGACCAATAGGGGTGTCAACCTACAACTACTTGGGAGTCATCCAAAGAATTATTATATGGGGTAATTTACCAACTTTAGGAGAGTGGATTTTTTGTCCTATTATTTGAGATTAGTGTAGACTTAAGAAGGTGTTCCTAGAGATTTAATAAACAAAGTGGACAACTAAAAGTGGTGATAACTAAACCCAACCTATTGAATTGGCTCCAAATATTTTCATGGAACCAATAATTTATTGAAACTTATGTAAAATGTTAATAAATATTTTTTAATTTCTCCCATATCTTTGACTAGGATTCTATTATGGTGATCAATTCTACCACATCCTTATATGAAGAGGAAATATTTTAATCTACTTCTACTATAATGTGAGGGGTTAGCCCTAAAATAAACCACTCAATTCATTTCTCTTATGCGAAGGCTTATTCTATTTTTCTAACCACACTTTTAAATCATTTTTTATCATATTTTATTGATTCCTCCTTAATTTTTCCTTCCATTTTTTATTTATAATTTTTGTTCATACATTAGGTGATTGAAAATTTATCAAAAATAAGTCACTCAATTCTTTCCATTTTTTCATGCTTAAAGAGCAATATTTAATGCACCATCTTAGTGCCTCATCATTAAGGTTCTCCATAAAATCATATAATTGGGTCTAGTCATCTTTAATGCTAACCTAAAAATATTTGTGTTCTAAGGGTGTGAAAAGGGGTATATTTTACTTGGATATGGATAGAGGTTACTTGGATAAGGAGGCTTTTTAATTGGACACTATTTTAATTTTTAGAAGTGCATAAAAGGGAAATAATTTCTTGGATGGGGAGGTTTTCAAATTTAATCACTTCAAAATACACTTTCCCACTTGCTTTGTGTGGTAATGTGCATGTAAAATGAGTTTCATGTTGTGATTGGTCCAAGAAAGTAACTAGGTGACATGTATGAAAAATCACTATTAGTATATGGCATTGGATTGGTCATTTAAGGATTAAAAGATCCAACATTTTTCATCCTTCTTTGGTGTGAGTATTGTTGGTACAACACATGGATTCAAACTTTCTCTAATTAGAAATGTTTCCAATAGCTCCTGTACTTATCTATTTATCTCATCATTCTCCATAGGCATTGTAGACACTTAAAAATGTCCTAAATGATATCATGCACTCGAATCATGCATACTAACACCGTTTCATCCTCCAACACATCCTATTTTTGCTTAATTAATTAAATTATTATAGCTATTTAATTAATTATGTCATTTGCATTTGTTAACCTAATTAATTTAATCAGGTTAATTCACCCCCTTTCATGCTAACATTTCATCCTATTAAATTGAATGAATCTAATTATTTAATGTAAGTCTGTAAGTCTTCTTATTTAATTAAATAACCCTAATTTATTTAATGAATATAATCTAATTCCCCTTAATTGCATAATTAAGCCTTTGTTTAATTATCATTACTAATTAAATCTAATTCCCCCCTACTTGCAAGGGAATATTCTTCCTTTGCACATTCCTCCAAAAGGAATATTCCCATGGAATATTCCTTTCCCTTTTACACATTAAAACTTTGTTTTAATTTGCTAAATATCTATTTTCCTCACCCATGAGAATATTCCAAAGAATATTCTCTTTCTTCACTCATTTGAAAAAAAGGAATATTCTTTTTTGAAACAATCTCTCAACAAACTTTTGGGATAGATTTTGAGAGTGTGTTTTTTTGGATAAAGGTGAACCCATGATTAAATCTCACCATTGATTCTCATCCCTTGATGAGAATCCATGATCCATGCATCCAACTTCCTCCATCCTTGACTATTGATTAATATTTTTTATCTCAACCCTTCATTTCACATTTTTCCTCCTATAAATAGGTCACTATTTGGAGACAAATAGATCCATCTTTTAACATAAAAATTATGCTATTAAAGTCAGTCTCACTTGCACTCACATTTTACATCATTCTAGATTTATTTACTTGTATATTAGCTTAGCTTCAAATAATGCCTTCCATGGTAACATAGATGCATATATTTAGCTTATTTGTTAATTAGGGTTTTAATATTTTTAGCTTAAAATCTATTTACATTATCTTTTCATTCACATCTTGATCATATTAGCATAAATCATGTTAAAATAGCTTGCATCATGTTCATTTAGCTTTAAATAATGTTTCATCACACATCTATCATTAGTTTCATCGATTCTCTTCAATAGAATCGATCAGAACAAACTCATTTATCAACAGTATTGGGAAAGGGTCACCATTCCACATCAATGTGACACCAGTCCCCCAATAGGATAAGTTTCAATGGATTAGAATAGGTATTTCTAAAGCTTTCATAGTTTAATATGCTAAGTTTTAATGGATTCCTAGTTTAGTTTTATTGATTGATCTTATTAGGATTGACGTTTAGTGGCATAATTACGCTTCATATCCTTATGGATCAAGTGTATTTGGCCCATACTAATTTGGCAATCACATTTTGGCGCTAGAAGGAGGGCTTAAACTAACCAATCTGATGAATTTCTTGTTAAAACTCTATTTTCCTTGTGTTTTTAGGTACAACGACACTATTGATTATCAATCAACACATTTGATGACGCGTCGCTATACAAAGACACACCTAGATTTCAGTTTATGGAGGCATAATTAATATAGCGACTCTTAATTAATTTCATCACTACATTTAAATATAGCGACGCCAATTTAATTTTTTGGCATAGAATGAATTTCTTTTTAGTGACGCAATTTATATCGACGCATTTGACTTCACTATTTTTTGCAAAGGGTTGCTATCAATTTTTCAATATGACGACACATATCCTATACAACAACGCTATTGATGAATTTCTACAATGCAATTGATTTGAACATCGTGAATTACTGGTAAACAAAAACAAAACTTGATTTTTTGACATGTGCTTTAATTTTTTACTTTATCTAATCACTAACATTTCCTTGACTTCTTGTTTCGGTTTTTAGACTAACTTGTTTTGTAGGTTTGGATGATAACATTCGAAGTGAAGGAGCATTTTCTCATTGATCGTATAATTGTAACAAGTGTTTTGACACTTTTGGGGAAATTATAACCCATTTATAATTATTTTTTATTTCATGCTTTAGGACCAAACTAGCTTTCAATTGGGTTTTAAAAAGGGCATTCAAATTGGTTAAAATTGAACCATCACATCATTTTTCTTGTTGGCTTAAAATTGAAAATACAACTTCCACACTTCGTTTGGTATTTAAAATGAACTCATTTTGCTATGATGGATTAAAATGAACATGCGTTTTATTTTTCTATGTATTCTTGTTGTGTGTATCCAATCCCCTTACACTTATGTGATCTTGGGTGAAGAGAAATACACAAGTCAACTTTTCTACTTGGAAGCACTTATCCTCTCCTCTCGCGCCTATTGGAAATCTCGGGTGATGAAAATTTTTTTATGCTTCAAACATGTGTAACATTTAGAGGGCCGAGAGGGAATGACCCAAGTAGTGCTTTCTATCTAGCTCTCTATATAAATAATTTGGAGTGATGAAATTCACCAACCAGCTAGTTGTGGTTGTCCCATACCAACGAATGTTTCCCTTAGCATCCTTGTGATGCGTTAAAACCCTTAGATGTTTGTAAGGGCTAGGAGGCCTCGTAATTAAGTAGAACCATTGCATGTATGGCACCAGTCTATCTCGAATATGGTAATTAAAAACCTTTTTTTAGTGGCTAACCAAGTCCAATTCTGAAGCGTATTTCAAGGTAGTGCATGGAAGTAGCAATGCACCTAGAATTTACTTACCATGTCTAGTTTTTTATTGAGGCATAAAGCAAATGGGGAAGGGACTTCTTTGCTTGGTGTGTCAAGACATTACATTTCCTTGACATATCCTATTTGTCCACTTCATCTTCATAGATTAATCATCTCCTCTGATGATGGTAAGCCTATCGAAAATATGTACCTGATCTATCTAGGATTGTAAATGTTTGAGAGTTAGTTTAACACTTGCTTGATTCCAAAACAATTGAAAACAAACATCAGCAAGTCTTTTCAAAATTTCAAACCCTTTGGTCTAAGTATGGATACCCTTTGATAAAATCTTGATATTGATGCTTGTACTAAGAATTTATTCTTATAGACTTCTAAAAAATTTGGTTTAAATCTCAATCCATACTTCCCAAAGTTAACCTAGGTAACTATGCCCCTAACTTCATCCTTTTCACAAAATGGAATTTGTGTAATGAATGATGTTTTAACATAGAAATTTAATTTGAAACTTAAGCAAGACAAAGTGTTTGTGGTAAAAAGAAACTCATTTAAGCAAGATAAATTGACAAATTGAACCCCACATGACCATTTTGTGCCCAATCGCTCTGATTGAACAACCTGACCTTACGCACACTATCATTCATCCTAACTTTGAACTCATTGAAGTAGAACAAACAGATATAATTAGTAGTTTGAGAAGCTTCACTTTTGAAACAAAGGAAACACCAACCCAATGGAGAAATGTAATGTACATCATAGACTAAGAAGAGGAAGAAGTTGATAGTGTGGCTTGAAGGCCCATATTACCACCACCCGTGTGGAAATAAATATCCTCTTTTCTTCCATAAACTTGAACTATTCTAAATGGTCTCACGCAAAATAAAAATCCCCAAGAGAAGGTCTACTTTTCATCACTTCAAACTTAGGCATCATAGTAAAAAAGCTATCAAACAATACCTTGAGGAACTCTATCAAAATAGGACTAGATTGACAAGGAACTTTTATAAACGTGTTTCAAGGAATAATCCAGAATTGTATGCCTTTTTTGAAAGTCAAAATGTTGATATTTTCCATGATCTTGAACTTCTGTAAATGATCTCATGCAAATTCACAATACCTAAGAGAAGGTCTACATGCCGCTATTTCAAACTTAGACTTCATAGTTTAAAGTATATTAAAGAAGACGTATCCTAAGACAATACCACAACTGAGATAAACCCCTAAGGAGACATTTTCTATGCTATTTCATGAAAAAACCAGATCTACACATTTCACAAGAACTTCTCCTTTATCATTAAATTTTTAAGGTTTGAACACTTTAGAGGTCTAGCATGTTTCTCACCACATTGGTCTTTGAAAACAAAGGTTCACTCTAAGTCAACATTAGGTCAAACACTTCATCCACCCCTTATCAAAATCCAAACTTCACTTCACCAAAATTTGCAAAAAAATTGAATAAACCAACACTTTTTGACTTAGACGTCTGTCAAATCAACCCCTAAATTGACTAATTTGTATGTGAAATAAATCCTTTTCCATGCATTTGGCTAAGTTAGTTATCATATTTGAACTAGCTTATCTTGAAGGTCACAAGTCTATCCTAAAGATTCACAAGTTCATAAACATCCTTTATCCAAACATCAAAACATAAAACTTAAGTCAAAAGTGTTGTCCCAAAACGTTTACAAAAATCACTCCCCATATCATTCATCTTTTCATCTCCCACTACCATCATTGCTCCAAAAATACTTAGAGCATCCCTTATACCTAGATTTGAGTCAACTAGAGAGTTTAAACATTACAAATCTCAACACAACTCTTCCATAGGTGACCCAAAATTTATGGTAAAAACATCACAACATAAGAGAATCATGGAGAAAAACAAATTCACATTCACCTCAAATGATCCCAATCCTCTAGAATTTGATCAAAGAAGTCATGTTACCCCATCACAACAACTTTCATCTCCATCTGGACCATATGAGCTAAAAGATGTCACAAACAATGCATTTAGACTTACTAGGGAATAAATCATGGAGCATCAAGCCTTAGAAAATGTAGTTCTTTTGGATATAAAATCCCTCAAGCTTCCCTCAGGTTGATAATACTATTTTCCTTGGCTTCCGGCCATGCCCCATATATTTGAATATCTCCTGGACCCTTTTTGAAGATCTTCGCCCGCTGTCGCCATGTGTTTGTCGTACACTCCTCGCAAGGATTTTCCCCTTCGCTTCTCTACCAAGCCACACCATGCTTCCACATGTCAGCAACACAAGCATTTGAAAGCCTAATTCCCTTTGCTTCTCAATTGAGCTCCACCCGCATGCCACATAGCATCGTTCCACATACACTTTTTGGTGGATCCCACATTCAGCATTGGTAACAAATACTTCTCCATGTGTCTTCTTCGCGGGGATTTTCATCGCAAGGAAAGAACAATCAATGGCGAGCCTCGCCCTGTCACCACATGCCCTAAGTAACTTCGTAGGTGAGAAACACATGTTTGCACAAGGATTTTTTTGCTTCTACACTGGGACCACTGCCATCATTTGCAAGGGATGCATCTGTCTCAAGGGCGACTGTGTTTTATGTCTTAGAATCTTTTCTATTGCAATGGCCTGGGGAAATCATTGTGATGGACACCATTGCTCTTGCCTGGGAATCCTTTCTTTTATTGGCTTTCAAGCAGTGGGGTGTTTTCTTATAAATATTGCTTCTTCTTTCCAAAATCATTTTGGAACATACACAGAAAATAGTGGAAAGACACCAGACCTTTTTTATTTTTTTATTATTGTATTAAGATTCACAAACTGTTCCATTCTTGTTCAGCTTTTTTTTTCTAAGCTATTTGACAAAACATTATACTATGGCATTATTGTACAAAGTAATTTATATGTAGAACTTCTATGATTTCAATATAAGTTTGCTGATTAGACCATGTATTTGACTCTTCTTTTTAGTAAATGTGTATGGGAGTTATTTTATGTTATTGAATAAATTATTCAGGTTTTCATCTATGATTTATGTTATTTTGGGACATGCAAATTGTTGAACAAGCCCTTAAATCCCATCCAAAAGATAGATTTACTATGCCCACACCTACATCTTGGTGCATCACCTTAGTTAGATCTTTATTTTATATATTTTCTTCCTTTTCCCATTCCAAAAACCCAAATTATAGAAGAAGCCAACTTCTTTAAAAACCTGGAGGTCACTCACTTTAGCGCAATTGGTCCCCCCATTAACTAAGTTTCCCATAAGGCTACTACTTGTCAAATTTTGGCATCAACAATTTATTTTTCTGGCACGCCTGGTGGGACCTATTTTTAATGTATTTGAATTCAAAGTGGGTGTATGATCCATCAGCCTGTTACTAGATCCCAAACAATGAATAACCCTGGCTTGCTAGTGCCACCACTAGTAACGGTATGAACTAGAACCCATCCAGTGAATGTTTTGATCCCTCCACCAGCCATGTTTCCAATTTCTAACAGAAATTATGTGGCATGGGATGCCAAAAGCCCCCTTATAGCACTAGTAGCACCTGCCATTTGGGCCCCTATCCTAGCCTCCACTTTAAAAGTTGTACCAAAATTCATCGGGGAAGGCTCGAAAACACCATCTTGAACACCTGCAAGATGTGGCAAGTAGGTGTTTGGTGCATGGAGTCACTGACCAAAATGTAGTGCTTAGGTTGCTCACAGCCTCTTTCAAGGGTAAGGCACTAGATTAGTACCACACTCTACAAGCTAACACTATCAATACCTAGGATTAGCTCAAAGATCCTTTCTACGAAAGGTTTTTGAATAATGAAGATTGGTCTTCGCTATATCATCAGTTGGCAACCATAAAGTGGGCCCCATATGAAGCTATGACTGACTTCAACACCTAATTCCACACAACTTGGCAAAGGATACAGGCTATTATCCCCCCACCGGCCGAGTTGGCATTCATGTTCTACCTAAAATCCATCAATGTTGACATCTTGATGATGATCCAGTCTCTTGGTGGGACCACTCTACCAGACGCATACAACATTGTTGTCAAGGAAGATAACAATCTAATAGACACTGGGAAGTTGCCACCTTGGCCGGAAATGCCTATATTTCTCGAGATATTAGTTCCCGCCCAATAAATTGCATCCACCAATGCACCCGCTCTTGCCCAATCTATATAAACATATATGAGCATGCCACAGAACGTTGCTTCCACATTTGGCTCTTCAAAAGATGAGATGAGTGATATCAAGGAGTTGTGGAATATCTCAAATGAAATAACTACCATCAAGCGGAACCAATCCGCGCCTCTAAAGCCAACCTACCAAAATTATCATGGCAACAGATCTTCCTACCAGCAAAACTAGTTCCAAGGAGGCTCGCACATAAATCCGCAGACTCAAACAACTAATTAGATAGTGCTAGTGCCTACTCCACTACAAAATGCTTACTTGAGCTCAAGTAGAGAGCTGATAACGGGGAAAAACAATCTCACCGATGACATCAATCCCTGGTGCTTCCCTTGCGGTGACACGCATATGCCCCAAAATTTCCCACACGGAAACCTACAACAAAAGGTGGCAGAACAACATAGTCAGGGCACAACGTCAGACCCTAGAGGTTATGTTTTCACCTCTACCCATATGGAAAAAGTAGGTACTTACTGCACAAATGCAAGGGATGTCCTTGGAGAAAGAAATGGATATATCTCCTGACCACGTGCTCTTCTTATGGATGGAAGAAGAAGAGGCGATGTTTACAAATGATGCATCCACATTGAAATCCCCACAAGTGCAGCCCAATTACAACACTCACTCTAAGAGGAGATTCACGGGTGAACCAGTCATTCTGTAGCCCAAAGGTAGCTCCAACCAGACTCCTAGTACCTTCGTAGTTGCACAATAATTTCAGCCGCGAAGTAAAATTGTTATAACCAAGGCTAAAGAACAAAACCCTTCAAATATGCTGCCATTCAATGTGGTGGAACAGTTGAAAAAATCCTCTACTAATGTGTCCCTTTGGGACATCTTAGCTATTCCATAGTAAAAGTCATTGTTGTAGAAGGCCCTTCAGGAAGATGTAGTCATTGAGCCAACAAAGAAATCACTCAAGGGAAAGGTTGTCGATTCATCACCCATGGAAAAAGTTCTCACAAATAGTACAAAGGAAACCTCTACTGAAGTTAGAGATAAACCAAAACCAAAGACCTTTTTCCTAACTCTTATTGTAGGTAAAAAATTATTGTATAATTCCATGATTGACTCTGGTGCTAGCACAATAGTCATGCCTAAACAAATAGCTAAATCCTTAGGACTTGGCACGAACCTTTAAAAAGGGGGGTTATGCAGCTTGATGGGAACAAGTTTGAAACTATAGGTGTCATTAAGAACCTCCCCTTGACTCTATTTTCCTCCCCGAGTATCATAGTTCCACAAGAAACCGTGATCGTAGACATTCCCCCCATGTTCGGTCTTTGCTTATCCCAGGAATTCACTTCAAAGTAGGCATATATCTTTCCTTACATTGGTCACACTTAATCCTTAGAACCAAGCATGGAGCTAAAATGAAAATAATATCCGAACCTATACATTCAAAAAATGTGGTAGATGAAGCCATGATCAACTTTGAGGCTGCTCATACCTCTTTCAACAAAAAGGAAATGTATTGTACCAAGCTACTAGAGGATGAAAAAGTGACCAGAGACCGAATTGATTCAGAGGAGGTCCTCTTGAGTGAATATATATAAACTGATCCTTTCATAAATTATCATGCCACCGGATTGGGTACCTATGTCATCTATGAGGAAGATCAAGTGCTTCCAAAGGTCATGAAGGAACCTAAGAGTTGTCAAGCCTTAAAACCATGGATGTTGCATTTTGATGGAGTGAGATGAAAAGTTGGTGTAGGAGCTGGGATATGTTTGACATCCCCATCCAATGGAAAAATACTTAGGTCCTTCCGCTTCCAGTTTGCTTGTTCAAATAATGAAGCTGAGTATGAAGGCCTAGTGCAAGGTCTAAGCCTTGTAGAGTGGATGGGTGTTAAGAAAATAAGGTGTTCAAAGACTCCAAGCTAGTGGTCAATCAAGTACATGGGATTTCTGTATCCAAGAATTTTTGCATGAGATCCTATATACATAGAGTCTGGGACCTGATCAAGGGATTTTGAAGCCCTTAACATCTAGAAAGTTCCCAGAGAGAAAAATGCAGATGCAGATTGCATGGAAACAATCAGATCTCAATTTGATCCTACTTTCGACTTAATTCATAATATACACTCTATATGAGTCATTGTCCAACTAGAAATCCTAGATAATGATTAGAGCTAACAAGTGTTTGAAAGTGGTGAACACATCACCTCATTCATCCAACAGTCGGGAGAGTTCGATGAGCAACTCCAACCAAAAATTGTCAAGGCCTATGAAGGGAAAAAAAATTAGTTAAGGTTTAACAAGCTTCCAATTGGATTAGTCACTCTTGAAAACCTATTCGATTGTGATGATGCAATAAATGAGAAGAGGAATTTTGTAGTAGACAAAAGTGACTATGCAGATCTTCAGGTCAAAGACGGAAGGAGGCTCAAAGTCGGAAAAGATGTCTTGCATTATGATAAAGAAAGACTCATCCATTTATGTGAGAAATATGAAGGAGTAGTGGCCTGGTCATGTGATGACCTCAAGGGATATGATCTTGAAATCATCCAACATACTATAGAGCTAATGGAAGGAGAAAAATCTATCCGCCAAAAGTAGAGGCCAGTAAATATGAAGATTGAAGCCTTGATGGCGCAAGAGCTGAAAAAGCTAATTCAGTCCTGGATTATCTTCTTGATCAAACATAGTACATGGGTATCTAACTTGGTTCCAATCTGAAAGAAGAAAGGAGACATCCGCCTATGTGTTGACTTCCGAGACTTGAACAAAGCATCCCTAAAGGACCACTACCCCTTACATTCCATGGAGTCTATCTGACAAACAATGGCAGGATCGGAGATGTTTTCTCTACTGAACGAATTCTCCGGTTATAACCAGATCTGGGTAAAAGAGGAGGACCAACAAAAAACAATGCTCACTACCAAGTGGGGAATGTTTGCATATGCAAAAATTCCTTTCGACCTCTCAAATGTGGGAGCTACCTTCCAGTGCACAATGGATATTACTTTGGGAGAATTGATCAATAAAATCATCTTGATCTACCTAGATGATCTTACATTATTCTCCAAACATAAGGATGATCATTTTGATCACCTTGAAATGGTTTTTTAAAAATGTCAGGAGTTTGGGATATCCCTTAACCTGAAAAAATGTGTTTTCGGAGTGTCGCAAGGAAAACTATTGGCACATGTAGTGTCCAAAGATGGAATTGCAATCGATCCAAAGTAGGTGAAGGCAATTAGAGAACTTCCCCTTCCAGTCAATAAGAAGGGAGTTCAGTCCTTTCTAGGAAAGGTAAATTTTGTGAGAAAATTTATTTATGATTTTGTAGGAACAATTAGACCTATTACCTTAATGCTCAAAAAGGATCAATTTTTTAAATGGAAAAAGGAAGCTAGAGAAGCCTTTGAGAAGGTTAAGGATGCTATTTCTTCAGCTCCTGTGCCGATGAATCTTGACCTATCAAAGGAATTTATAATGTATGTATTCAGTAGAAAATTGAGCATCACTACTATTTTAACCCAAAAGGATGATGAAGGATAGGGAGAACATCTGATAGCATTTCACTCCCAGACTTTAAAAGATTATGAGACAAACTACAACTTCATCGAAAGGCAAGCAATCACCATTGTTAAGGGACTCAAGAAGTTCCAACATCTCATATCTTGCAATAAGGTGATTATATATGTTGCGCATTCCAGTGTGTGTGAGTACATCATGGAAGGAGAAATCACCAAAAAAAGGGCCAATTGGATTACTAAAATCCTCAAATATGATATTGAGGTCAAGCCCACAAAGACCATCTGGGGAAGAGGACTGTGCAAGTATTTGGCACACAATGAAGAAATAGCAACCAAAGAGGAGCAACCCGAGCTTTTCCTAACAAATGAATCCAAGTCTAAAGGTTGTTGGCTAGCAGACAAAGTAAGATTCATGCATACCAGAATATATCCGTCGAGCCTTCCTTCTCAGAAGAGAAGATTCTATAGATTGCAAAACAACAAATATGCACTTATTAAAGGGGTCCTCTTCAAAAGGAACTTCAATTGCATTCTACTGCGGTGTGTCACCACAGAACAAGCGAGGAAAATTCTTGACACTTTCCATAGTAGTCCCATGGGCAAACATTTCTCTACGAGAACCACCGCTATCAAAATTATGTGTCAGGTATTTCTAACATACACTATTTAATGACTCACACTCTTTGGTTAAGGCCTGCAAGGAATGCTAATTCTTCACTAGAAGAAGAAAAAACTCAGCAATGCCTCTCAACCAGATAGTGGTTGATGAACCCTTTGCACAATGGGGCCTTGATTTTATCAGGATGATTAATCGCACTTCCAGTATAGGACAAAAATGGATCTTCATAGCTACAAACTACTTTACTAGATTGACTAAGGCCATGCCCCTGAAGAGTACGACATGGGTGGAGATTGTGAACTTTCTTGAGGAATTGGTAATGAGATTTGGCTCGCCAAAGACCATCATCTCTGACAATGCTAGGGCTTTCCTAGGTTCTAAGGTATTCCAATTTACACTCAATCATGGCATATTCTTAAAAATGTCTTCAAATTACTACCCACAAGAGAATGGCCTAGCCGAGTTGACTAATAAAAATTTAGTTTGATTTATTAAAAGAATCAGGGTGGAACATCAAAAGGAGTGGCACAAGAACCTTCAGGCAGTGCTCTGGGTAAATCGCATAACCCCTAAGCAAGTTCTCAAGACTTCGCCATACGAATTGGTGTATGAGAAGGAAGTGTTATTTCCCATCTCTTTGGAGATTCCTACACTACAATTGCTCAAATCCCTAGAGGTTGAAGAAAATGGAGCCATGGAGGTCCAATTTGTTGAGTTGTTGGAAGTATAGGAAAAAGAGAAAAGGCCCTGATGGTCATGAATAACTGCCAATAGGTGGTTAAGAGGTGGTTTGACAAGAAAACCTCAGACCAAGGTCTTAAATGTAGAGACCTAGTGCTAAAGTTCAATTAGAGGGTCGCAAAGCCTAGCCAACATGAAAAATTTGATAACCTATGGGAAGGCCCTTTTGGAATAATTCAATGCAAGAAACACAATGCATTCGAATTAGAAAATATGGAGAAAGAAGCATTGGGAATTCTAGTAAATGGAATCCACCTCAAATTGTTCAATTAAGCTTTATTAATTGTTCTACTTGTGTAAATATGTAATTATTGTAAATTTTCCTTTGTGTTCTTTTGTTCGGTCGGTCTTTTCAAAAGCAACCCAAGAAGCAAAGAAACAAACCCATAAAGAAAAATTGAAAGGGAGCCCATAATGTAGAATTGCAAGAAGCAAAAGAGACAAAAATTTAATAAAATTTGTATATTCATTGGATGATATTATATACTTTGATATTACACTTACAAAATGGCTCTGAGACCATACTTTTTAAGTATATCTATATATACTATGTAGGTTTTATATATAGTAATGGCCTTTTTTAAGGCATATATACAAAAACCATATGAAAAGTGTTGATTCTTAAATGTCAATAGGAGCATCATCAACAACGACATCTAGAACAACTTCATTAGCAAGAGCATCATCAACAATGACAGGAGCATCAACAACAATAGTGATGAGTGGTGGAGGGAACACCAGGTTCCTGAAGTCAGTATACCAGTTAATGTCATAGAACAACACCACATTATAGCAGTGTAGAAGGAAATGGCAAGCATGGGTAACCCTCTTGCAGTGCTCTCCAATGGTCAGAATAGGGAACCCACTCAGAAATGGTACCCATGACACCACTGCATCTTCTTTTATGTATTTGTAGAGGTCACTCACCATAGGAATACCCAAGCCATACACCACATTCACCACAATTTTCCAAGGCCACCAAGGTACCACTTCGGGAAGATTTCCAGCATCAAGCAAAGAATCATCTACTTAGGGACATGTATGTCAAGCAAGGATGCAACAAAGTGAGAGAAAATGTTTGTATTGACCCTATACTTGTCTTCATACTCTATTCAGTCCCTACCCAGTACCTACTTCATTCCTATGATAGCTAGTGAATGCTTTTTCTTCATCATTCACTTCAAATGCCTATTATAAACTTAACCTAAGAAAGATGTCTGAGACTTTTTTGTTGGTGAGCCTAATTGGAGTATTCATGAAGCCTAATTCTACTCAACTACCCAAATGCTAATTCGTCCCAATCACTTAATGCAATTTTGTTGTTGTCTTCGGGTCTATTTATAGAAATATTTGAGTACCCTACGTGCCAAAAGCATGATGCTAATCGAGTATTAACTTGAAAATCCCACCAAGGTCCAACTCAAATTCCCCACCCAGTTGCATCTGCCATGTATGGATTGTTGCATGCAAAGTTAAGAAGAAGTAATTAATTAGCTCAAATTGGTCATAGTCCTAGGTGGTAGTATACACAGCCAAGTGCTAAGGTGTCACATCATAAGCATTTTACCAAATTCCAAAGAGGAACTCAATTATTTTTTAGTACTCATTGCATCTTTGGCTTAATCATTCTTTTTAGGATATTAATTGCCAAGCATGCAAAAGGTTTATACGCCTTCAATCGTCAACTCAATTTCCCATGAAAATTGTGTTGTAGGACATGATTACTACCTAGCATTATGAATTCTTGTCTTTTCAAAAGGGTGAGAAATTCATTTCGCATGAGCAAAGGAGCTGACGGTACATGCCAAATTTAATGTAGAAATGAAACCACTGTCTACCACTCTAAGTCGATAAAAAACTAAGTGTTGAATGTGAAAGAAAAAACATTGTGAAAAGTTTCCTGAGTACGCTATCTAGAGCAATGAGTTTTGAGTGAAGAATTTCTAAAGAACACAAGTGAATTGTAGTAGGTTTGAGTATCATAGAAAACCACAGTAGCCTGAAATGGCACAAAATCCTCAGATGGAATTGCAAGGTGAGGCGACCCAAAGCTTGTTTGATGCAATGTTTGTGACACCCATAGCCAATATTTTCGATGATACCTCTTATGCTTTGCCTGGGATACCAAAGAATCCAAAGTGGATTCACACACGAGATACAGAAAAGAAGAAAACTCACAAGGACCAGAACTAGATAAAAGAAGAATGGGATAACATTCATGATCACATCCTCAAAACTAACCCTAAGGGTCTTAGGGAAGCAACTTGCAAAAGAATGAAACTAGCCACTGGCAAGCTTCAGTTGGTGTACAAGCAATGGTTATGTGGACTCCCGCAATATATGGTTCCTTTTGTGCATTACTGTTTGGAGCTAGTTTGTGAGGGAATTCAACATTTCAACCCAGATACCGACACCATTGAAGGCCGGGAGCTGAGGGTTAACATCAACGTGGAGGCTATCAGGAACATGCTATGCATCCCTACAAGAGATTCTAGAGAAAAAAGGATGGAGTCATTTACTATAGAAAAGGGGGACACGTTCTGGAGAGGTAGAGATCGTGCTATGTATTTTTATAACCAGGAAACCCAAAGACCTCAGGAAGATTAGGCAAAGCCACCACAAATTCCAATCGCACACATCACTTTTAAACAAGATATGCAGGATTCCTTCTCTATGATGGCTTTTTTTTGTGGCATGGATGAGGAGAAGTTCGTACATGAGTTTCAACTAGGTCTAGGTTTTCAATTGAGGATGCAACATTCCTTATTCTGGTATGACTTCACAGAAGTCATTTTCCACAAAATGATGCCAAAACAAGGAATACAAAACACAACATAAGTTCAGGTTTCCTTCTCTCCTTGCTCATATGTTTTTACACCAGAACCTTGAATTCTTTAAAAAACATATGAGGTTAGCTATTTTTTATGAGAAGGGATACAAAAGGTTGGTTTCTATATGGACTCCCCTCCTTTCTGTAACATATGACTATTATGCATTTTCAGATTATTTCTTGACTCTGATTTTGCAAAACTTAAGCGAGGATGGAAATATTTAATCAGCTTTCTGCCGACCAAATAGGGTGGATGCAGAGTTTCACTCCTAAATACAACTAGTTTCTCAGAGAGGATTTCACATTCATTCAAATGCATGGATTTACCGAGGAGACATTCTAACTCATGTCATGCATCACAGATCAGGTGTTGGCCCTTGAGATGTTCTGACAAGTTTTGGTTATTGACTATAACTTTTTTGGAAGGAAGGCCAAGAAGAAAGGATTTTTCTATTGCCCACTAAGCTTCAAAACAATGGTTATGGCAAAGAAGCAGACACATAAGCTACTAGAAGCAAAGTTGGCTCATCTAGGGCTAGTATTGATTTGCAACAAATGGCAATATAACCCCAGAATAGGATGATTAATTTGTAGACCTAGTTCACATTCCTATAGAGGATAGGAGGCTGCAATGGCTCAAATTCTATTTCCCTTCGACAAAATTTAATGAGAAGTTCCAAATGGGCACCACCCTGCACAACGAATTGGTCAAGATGTGGTTGTGGAGAGAGGAAAAGATTAGAGATTTATGGATTTACCATCAAGAAATCAAGTTCCCTAATGTGTCATTCCAAGACGTAGACATGGATGAAAAATTTGATACTCTGTGGAATAGAGTGCATGGTGATATCGATGCAAGTGATGATGAGGATGTTGACTTGGAGGAGGCTAGAATATATATAGGGAAGGGGAAGGAGAAGGAAAAGGAAGTGAAGGCAGCCCTAGCACATAAAACTGTACAAGCAGCAAAGCAGCGAAGCAGCGTAGCACAACTACTCTAAAGCTGCAAGTGAATATAGTGTGTTTGAGAGCCTCACAAACATGCACATGGGTCATGAAAAGACCTAGAGTAGCCCAAAAACAATTGTCAGAGGTCATAGAGGTGGAAAATTCCCCACCAAACAAAAGGTTGCGCACAAATGAAACTTTTGGAGAGGGTTCACAAGAGCTTGCAATGAGCCAAGGATCAAATTCATCTATTGCTCAGGTATCTTTCTCTCCCTCTCTTCTTGATTCATAATCTCTAGTTTCTCCTACTATCTCCACGTCACCCATCACTTCAAGTTTTGGCCTTTCCTTCTCTACTTCTACTACAATGGTCACGAGAGGTTTCTCCCAATTCTCCCAAATAGGACAATTCACTTTTACTCCCTCGTGGCTTACTTCACCTTTAGTTGGAGCCTAGTCTTCATCTACTATTGCTCCCCCTTTTTCTACAACCGTGTCAGCTCCAACCCAGCTTTCCCAACAAATGGATTTCATTGTATCTTCGCTACCGCCACCGCTCCCCATAAGTCCTTCTTCCACTTCATAGATTGGGCCTTGGTATATTCCCCCATTCTCCCCACAAGTAGTCTCCCTTTTGAAGAAGAAATCAGTTGGAACCACTACTCTCTCATTCCCTTTTTCTCTTCCTCCTGGTACACCCTTTGCAAGCGATTTGATTAGATCACCAATAGAATTCATGTTGGAGGGTGAAAAGACAAGAGCAACACAGGCTCTCAGGCTCCAAAAGCAAAGGGAAAAATATGCTAAAAAGTTGGCAGAGCCACATGTGCAGACCCTTTTCAATGAGGCTCAATAGTTGTTGCATTTTGTAACCATGCATCCGAACGTCATCAAGCCTCAGGGAGATATGCAACCCAAAGATTACACCATCTATACTTTGGGACTTGATCTGCATGTAGCTTGGTCATAAGATAGAGTTGAGCTCATGGAGGAGACTCAGTGTGTGGTGACCACCAAATTTCTCAAGTTTAGTTGCCAATGAAAGAAGAAAGAATATGAGCTAAAAAATGTTGAGAGGATATAAGTCCTACTGATGAAGGACAAAGCAAGGGACGTTGAATTTGCATGCTTATCATAGCAAGTAGAGATGGAGCGGGCTAGACTCCAAAGGGAACTTGCAAAGTTCCAGTCCATGGATCCCAACCTAGTTGTTGATCTGTAGTATAAAAACCAAGAACTATAGGACTAGTTGGCATGGGTAGAGGAGGAGATGCAACAAAATAATGAACAGTTTTAGCATCAATGTGCTCCATTGGAGCAGATAATGCAACAGAAGGAAATAGACTTCTAGGTCTAACAAGCTTAGTTTGAGAAGAAAATCTAGGAGCTAAGGCTCTCCCTAGATAGGGAATCTACAACCAGAAGCCAGGATGAGGAAAAATGGCTTGTCGAGTTAAGAACCCTGTAGGAAAAACTCTCCGTTGTGGACAAAAGGATTGCGGAATTGACGCAAGATGTTGGGTTGAAGGATGCGGAAATTGGTCTTTTGAAGAATCCTACCCAACCCCCTATTGCCCAATCAGACCTCCTTCTAGTAGCTTGGAAAATATATGTTTCATACTGGGAAAAGTTCAAGACTTTCTGTCTAAATCTTCATTTGACACTTAATTATTTCATGGTGGAAGTGATAGGTTTGAGCAAGGAGGTTCACAGAATGATTGAGAAATTCCCATAGTTCATTGCGAAGAGGGTTCCCAAGGCAGAAAATTTGCTAGATAAGCTATACACAATGTTGAATGAGGACTTAGTGAGCGCGGGGATCGAGGACTAGAAGTCAGCTGCCAAGATAGCAAAAGAATTCATCCATTGGCACGCAACCATCCTCCATGCTAGTGATTGCTCAGAAACAATAGGCCAAACTATGAACAGCATATGGGTGAAATTCTCCCAACTAACTCAAATGGTTTTTCCCTCACCTTTCCTTTCTGATGATGCGGTGGCAATAGTGGAGCAAATTGCAAAAAATATTGAGGAGAAGCAGTAGGACATATCCACTTTTTAGAGCTTTAGTCAACCCCCTACTATTGAGGATATTGAGAGCGTCAACCATCAGATTGCACGACTACTCTTTCAACTCGAGTCTGGGGTCGGGATATCCATGAAGCTACCATTCAAAGAAGTGATTGATCTACATGAGGCACAAGATAATCTACACTCCATATCGATGCCATCTGAGGCTGACTAGCTGCCTCTGTAGACTGCTCTCTCAAATCTCTAACTATATCTCCCAATGAATAAGACTCTGGTCTTAGAACCATAAATTTTTGGTTCCTCATTCCGTAGGTGAAATTCCCCTGGTAGTCACCAAAAGCTATGGATATAAAATCCCTCAAGCTCTCTTCAGGTTGATAATACTATTTTTCTTGGCTTCCGTCTACACCCCATATATTTGAATATCTTAGGGCCCCTTTTTGAAGAGCTTCGCCCACTATCACCAAATGTCTACCACACGCTCCTCGCAAGGATTTCCTCCTCTTCTCTACCAAGCCCCATCATGCTTCCATGTGTTAGCAGTACGGGAATTTGAAAGCATGCTTCCCTTTATTTCTCAACTATGCTCTACCCATGTTCCACATAGCATCATTTCGTGGAAACTTTTTAGCGGACCCCATAGCTAGCATTGGTAACGAAGACTTCTCCACGTGTCTTCTCCATGGGGATTTTCATCGTAAGGAAAGAACAATCAATGAAAATCCCTGCCTTGTCACCACACGTCCTAACTGACTTCGTGAGTGAGCGACACATATCTACACAAGGATTCTATTGCTTCTACACTAGGACCACTGCCATCATTTATAGGGGATGCATCTAGCCTAAGGGTGACTGCGTTCTATGGCTCAAAATCTTTTTTATTGCAATGGCCTGGGGAAATCATTGTGATGGAAATCATTTCTCTTGCTTGGGAATCTTTTTTGTTACTGGATTTCAAGTGGTGGGGTGTTTTCTTATAAATACTACTTCTTTCCAAAATCAGTTCAGAACATACACAAAAAATAGTGGAAAGACACCAGGCCTTTTGTATTTTTTTTTATTATTGTATTAAGATTCACATATTGTGTCATTGTTGTTTGGCCTTTCTATTTCTTAGCTATTTGAAAAAACATTATACTGTGCCATTATTGTATTGAGTAATTTATTTGCAAAACTTCTATGATTTCAATATAAGTTTGTTGATCTAGACCATGTCTTTGACTCTTCTTTTCAGTAAATGTGTGTGGGAGTTATTTTATGTTATTGAATAAATTATTCAAGTTTTCATCTATGATTTTTGTTATTCTGGGACATGTAGATTGCTAAACGGGCCCTTAAATCCCATCCAAAATATAGATTTACCATTCCCACACCTACATCTTGGCACATCATCTTAGTTAGATCTTTATTTTATATATGTTCTTCCTTTTCCCATTCCAAAACCCCAAATTATAGAAGAAGTCAACTTCTTTAAAAACCTATAGGTTACTCAATTTAGCCCAATTGGTCCCCCCATTAACTGAGTTTCCCATAAGGCTGTTGCTTTTCAAATTTTGGCATCAACAGTTCCCAATTCCCCATCTTTTGTAGCACAATCATTAACACAAGTCTTGACTTCATCCACTATTCAAACAACTCCATCACTAGGGCTAAATAAAATACCAACACCTAGTATTGTAGCTAGTCTTGCTAAGGACTTTTTCCATACTCTTCCATTTGAAAGCAACACACTTGTAGGTACCCTTGATACCAATCCTCCTCAAACTACCACTTGGACACCAACATTTTCCATTCCCCCCATTCTTAATAATCATCTACATCAATATAAACCACTTACACTCCATTACTCCATGACAACTTCAATATATCGAGGACACATGTCTACATCCATACCCATGAGTACCACAAGTGTGCCCAACATCACACAAAGTAGTGTGGACCAAATGTCACAAGTAGACCCAAAAGGGAAAGGAAATACCTTCACACAAAACTAGCCTTTAACACAACATAGAACATATTCATCCAATCCTCCCATTGATACATAAAACTCAATAGTTTCCCAAAACACATCTATCCCATCCATCATCAACCCACAAAACACAAACCCCATCAACAAAGGTAATACCTTGACTACATCTCAAACACAAGGGAATCCCCAAAACATGGAACCCTTTCAATTAGTGGACTCAAGATACTAATGTACCCTTAACATCGCCATACTTAATAGTGCCATCATCATCTTTACCATTTTTCCCCCAAGTCATGCAAAATCAAATGGGACCTCAAACTTACATTCCTTCATCTCAATCCACTATCTTGCAAGGAATGTTAAACCAAGTGAACCCCAAACCTATCATCAACAATACGCAACCCACACAAAACATCAACACCCAAAACCCATCACAGATGTCCCAACCATTGATTGATCCTACATTGCAAGCACATGCCTTAGTTTTATAGCAAGCCCAACAGGCTTATCAACAAGCAATCCAACAACAACAACAACAAGAAGCCTTAGCAGCACAAAAACAACATCAACAAGCAACCTTAGTCACACGACAATAGCAGCACAACAACAACAAGCAACCTTAGCAGCACAACAACAACATCAACAAGCAACCTTAGTCACACGACAATAGCAGCAACAACAACAAGCATCCTTAGCAACACAACAACAAGAACAAAAACAACAACAAGAAGTAGCCTTAGCAGTACAACAATAGTAGCAACAATAGCAAGTAGCCTTAGTAGCACAACAACAACAACATCAAGCAGCCTTAGTAGCACAACAAGCAGCCCTAGTAGCTCAACAATAGCAATAAGCCCAACAACATAAACAATATGCCCAATAACAACAATTTCTCATGCAACAATAGCAACAATAGGGCTTATACTATAACCATCAACAAAGCATTGTCAACACAAACACATTAGGAACATATACACCTACACCATCATCACCTTATCCTACACCAACATACACACCATACAACACCTCATCATATCAGAATCTCACGTATGCTTCATCCACCATCCCACAATATGCAACATATGTTCCTCCACCAAGTCCACAAGATGATATGGCATCACAACTCAAGGTGTTAACACAAGAAATGTAGGATATTCAAATGGGAAAAATGAAGAAACCCCATACACAGAACCTATGCCCATATCCATTCGATTGAAACATCGCAATGGTACCATTCCAGCCTGGTTTTGAAATCCCCAAATTCAATAAATACAAAGGGAGAGGAAGTCATGTGGACCATATCAAAGATTTTAACATCATGTTTATGGAGGTTGCCTACAATGAGTCATATATGATGTGCCTCTTCCCACGAAGTTTAACAGGTTCTGCCATGGATTGGTTTTCTCAATTTCCTTCATGTATCAAAACTTTCTAAGAAATTGTTGAAAAATTCAATATAGATCACTTCTCCTTTAATCTTGACATGGATGTAAGCTTCACAGAGTTATATACTTTCAAACAAAACAAGGGAGAATCTTTTTCCAATTTCGTGCAATGATGGATACAAAGAGCTAGTAAAAGAAAGTGGCCAATTCCTGATGAACAACAAGTGGGCATTATCATAGAAAATCTAGATCTAGATCTATCCTTCCACTTGAAGATGCAATGCATCACATCTTATGATGAGCGTGTCCCTAGATCCCTTAACATCAAGAGAGCTCTAATCTCACTGGAAAATACTCAAGCCTACAAAGACAATCGTTCATCAACCAGTTCAAATGACAAGCCTCGTGTCTAGGATAAGAAAAAAAATATAAAAAATGATGGAGTGGTAGATGCTAAGGTGGTCCTAAGTGCTCCTAGGCCAAACAACAATCAAATTGCTAATGTTCAACCAACTGTGCAACAAACAACACCACCACAAAACAATCAGGTCAACAACATCGAAACACAATAGAGATGAACACCTAACAAGAGCAACTATCCATAACACAAGTATACACAATTATCAAAACCTATTGATACCATCATGAAGAAATTAGTAGTCAAACCTGATAACACTTCCACATTTCAAAAACTACCAAGAACCGTAGGATAAATCACCCTGGTACAATGAAAAAGATCTTTGTGATTTTCAAAAAATCAAAGGGCACAAAACATCAAACTGTATGAGGCTCAAGAATATCATCCAAGATATCATCAAGAGTGAAGATATATCTATTGAAGTACCAACTAGAAACAAGGATCTTAAGATATACAAGAACCCCATGCCAAATCATAGCAAAGGAAACAACACTAGGAAAGCTAAGAATTACACAAATGTGTAGCATACCTATTTGAATGTGGTCACTTCTTGGGATAGTGTCATCACTGTCATCACCATCAAAGGGCCTAGTGCGGAGTGTGGAGTCACCACACGATGTGGCATAGTCACCATCCAAGGAGCTCCATCTCAATCTAGGGTACAACCTACCTTTCCAATGTCAAATCCTAGCAAGTACATTCTCTTAGATCAGCTTAAGAAGACCCTTGCACATATTTCTATCTTAGAACTGTCGAGGCTATCCCCCACACATAGGGAAATCTTAGAGAAATATTTGTTTGCATCATCCATCCCTAAGGATATAGATATAGAGTAGTTTCAAGCTATGGTAGGTCATATAACTAATCATCTTCTCACCTTGTTAGAACAAGACCTACCATCACATCCATCTCATAATCATGCTTTATACCTTGAGTTCATCATTCATAATAATAAGGTTAAAAGATTCTTAGTAGATGGAGGTGTTGGTCTGAACATTTGCACCTTTTAGTTGATCAAAAATCTGGTCTATTTAGAGGATGTTATTAAGAAAACAAAGAGTACCACCATTAGAGCATATGATGATCAAGAGTGGGTATCACAAGGCATCATCACATTGCCCATCCAAATAGGACCTGTCATCGCAAAAAATACATGCCAAGTGTTAGACCTTGATCTTCCCTACAAAATCCTACTTGGTCGACCCTAGATCCATGCCCTAAAAGTTGTAGCTTCAACCTACCATCAATGTGTAAATTTTCCTTTCGAGGGAAAAGAAGTTACCATCCATGAGACCTTAAGCATTTTTACTACTACAAGAATCTTGAGGCCAAGTTCTATAAGATCCCCCAAGTACCCAAGAATGATGAAGGGCCTACACTTTCTTCTTCATTTCTTGACCCATCATCCCTTGCATCTACCTCAGAAACAAAAACACCCATTTTGCAAAACATACCCAACATCAAATTAGTAATCTAGGATGATGGTTGTGGAAACTATAAGCTAACGAAGGAAACTTTTGTGTTAGGAGAGCTACCTCTTTCTCCCAAATCTCATGGGAAATGCACACCTAGCACCAACACTATCCCTAAAACTCTCAAGATGGAAGCTACTACCTTCACCAAGTGGGGGGACCTAAACAAAGAAGATGTCAATGAGGGAGATATCTCTAAACTACTATATCAAGATGAACGACCTGTCCCCATTCTTCCCATGGAAGATGACAACAAAGGCTTGCAGCTAATGAAGGGAATGGGGTATACCAAGAATGAAAAATTTGGATAAAATGACAATGGTTTGCTAGAACCTATCGTTCCTAAGAAACATCCAAAGAATCTTGGCCTAGGTTGTACTACTAGCAAGGTTACCCTTATTGGCAAAGGTACTTTCGCTAAACGGGTTGAGGCTTCCTCTTGGTTACCAACATCGCATGATACGACCCTAGACAGCTTCCTTCTTGATGTTGCTAACCTATTTGAGAATACCTCCCTCTTCATTATATCTACATCATCCTTCACCCCAAGTGACCAACCAAATGAAATACACATAGTATACCCACAACTCATTGACTTAGACCAACGAGGACCACCAATTCTAGATTTATTCGAAAACAATGAAGCAATCTCAAAATTCATGGGACTCCATGATAACTTATCATGGGCAGATCACAAACTTGGTTTTGACATAGAACTCAACACAAGGGCATACTATGGGGAGACGATTGAATCATTCAGTCACAAAATTGATGACATGCAAGTAACTTATAGATCTTTGAGTGAAAACCACATTGTGGTACTTTGATCCTAAAATAGTAAAAAGAAAGGATGCATCTGAGGGTGAAAACCTCTCTGAGGTGCCCAAGGATGAGGGATTCAATCTCCCCCTTAGTGTGATGCATCAAGATAAGTCAACATTATTGGTAGAAAATGCCACTCTAGTCAACGTGGGAATAGAAGAAGCACCCAAGATCACTTTCTATGCAAAATCCTTATTGGATGAAGAATAGAAGAACCTAGTAGCATTCCTGAAAGATCAAAGAGCTAACTTTGCATGGTCATAAATAGATATTCCAAGGTTTGATCTAGACATAGTTGTGCATCATTTAGCAGTCTATCTTGGAGCTAAACCAATGAAGCAAAAGTTAATAAAAATACACCCTCAAATAGCACTCTTGGTCAAACTAGAGTTACAAAATCTTCTTGATGTTGGATTCATCCGAACCATAGATTATCCTGAGTGGGTTTCAAACCTGGTACTAGTCTCCAAAACCACCGGGGGCATCAAAATATACACTGATTTCAAAGACTTGAACAAGGCATGCCCAAAGGATGATTTCCCTCTTCCTAACATCGACATCATAGTGGATCTAACAACTAGGCATGAGATGCTATCACTCATGGATGGTCTTTTAGGCTATAATCAAAATCATGATCTCCAAGGAGGATCAAAATAAAACTGCATTTACTTGTCCATGGGGGACATATTCTTGGAACATGATTCCATTTGGGCTGAAGAACACAAGAGCAACCTATCAGAGAGCAATGACCCTCATCTTTCATGACATGATCCACAAAAAATTGAAGACTATGTGGATGATATTTTGGAAAATTCAAAGAAAAGGAGTGAACACATACAAGTCTTGGGATCCATCTTTGACATACTCAAAGAGTACAAGGTACGATTGAATCCAAAAAAATGTGTTTTAAGGGTTACATCAGGAAAGCTTCTTGGCTACATCATGTCACAGAGAGGGATAGAAATTGATCTAGAAAAGGTAAAAGCCATCCTATACATGGAATCACCACAAACATTGAAGCAGAGGAGAGGGTTACAAGGAAGGTTGTAATCCATCAAGAGGTTCATATCACAACTATCAGATAAAATCCACCCTTTCTCACATCTTCTCCATAAAGGACTTACTTAAAAGTGGGATAAGAAGTGTGATAAAGATTTCCAGAAAATCAAGGACTACTTATTAACACCTCCAATACTCATGCCATTAATACTGAAAAAAACCATTGATCTTATACATCTCAACATCATCAACAACACTAGGTGCTCTTCTAGCACAACATGATGAAAATAGAAAGGAAAGAGTTATCTACTACATCAGTAGGACCTTGGTGGGCTATGAAATGAACTATTCATCCATTAATAAAGCATGCTTAGAAATGGTTTTTGCATTACAAAAATTTTGACACTACATGTCACATAAAATCAAGCTTATAGCAAAGATCGACCTATTGAAATACATGTTATCTAAAGCAACCCTCACTGGGTGAATGGCCAAATGGGTAATGATCTTGACTAAATTTGACATAGAGTATGTGGAGCACAAGGCAATAAAAGAATAAGTAATCATAGACCAATTGGAAGATGTACCCATCTATGCAAAGAATCCATTGATATTTGAATTCCCTAATGAATCAGTGTTCCTTGTCAATGTAGTAAATCAATGGAAGATGTACTTTGATGGATCATTCACCCAACATGGATTAGGGGTAGGTATTCTCTTTATCACCCCTCAAGGTGATTGCATTCCAAAGTCATATAGGCTATCATTTATGTGTACTAACAACATTGTTGAGTACGAAGACCTAATCACTGGTCTAAGGATAGAAGTTTAATGGTAGATACAAGAGTTGAAGGTCTATGGAGACTCACAACTGGTTATCAACCAAGTCAATGATGATTACCAAACAAAGGATGACAAGCTTACTCCTTACAAGAAGATGGTAAAGAGTCTCAAGGACCTCTTCATAAACAACTTTTGATCAGATTCCTTGCATGAACAATTGAGCAGCTAATGTCATGGCAACGATTAGACCATTATTAGACATGTCACACAACATCCTACAATGTGAATTCTTGGTAGAATAAATTATCATACCAAGTTTCAAAATCCTAGAATCTAAATTTTCATGTGTCATCATTGGTCCTGGATCCCCGTGGTATCATGACATATTCACCTACCTAAGCAGAGGAACCCTCCCATTCGATATCACCTCCAACCTTAAAAAGACCTTTTTCAAGAAGATATCCCGATTCGTGATCCTAGGTGATACCTTATAACACCGTAGCATCGAGGGTACATTAATACAATTTCTTAACAAATAGGAATCCTTGACCACTTTAATAGAAGTCCACAATGGCATATGTGGTTTCCATTCTAGTGATATGACTTTAGCTAAGAAATTATTGAGGGCGAGGTACTACTGGCCAACCATGGAAAGAGAAGCCCATTAGTATGTGTAGAAGTGTGTCTAGTGTCAACAACATGGAGATCTTATTCATGCTCCAGATCAGGAGTTGCAACCAATGGTCACACCTTGGCCTTTCTCATAGTGGGGGTTTGACTCATAAGAAAGATTACTCCAACCTCATCTAATTGCCACAAGTTCATCATTACTGCCACTAGGTACTTTACTAAGTGGTTTGAAGCCATTCCTATGACCTACATAATGGGAAAGAAAATTGCTAAGTTCATATTGAATTACCTTATATGTTGTTATGGTGTTTCATAAACCCTTATCTTAGACAACGGAACACCCTTCAAGAATCAGGATGTGAAAGAGCTATGTCAAAGATTCAACATCCAACACCGGTTCTCTACCCCATATTACCCCTAGGGAAACAATCAAGCTAAGGCTACAAACAAAACCATCCTAAAAATCCTAAAGAAAATGGTCAATGAAGTTGGTCGTGACTGACATCTGTAGTTAAATCCCACTCTTTGGGCTTATCAAACTAGTAAATGCACACCTACAGGTGCAACCCTATTCTCCTTAGTCTATGGATCAGAAGCCATCTTGCCTATTGAGGTTGAGCTTCCATCACTATGAGTGTCACTATAGAACCTAGTCATTAATAAAGAGTATAGAGTATCTCAGCTAAATGAGCTAGAATTCTTGGATGAGTGTTGTCTTGATGCCCTTAATCACTTCCAAGTACATCAAAATCAGCTAAAATGGATCTATAACAAGAAGATCAAGTGTCGGCCTTTCCAAGTAGGGGATCTTGTCCTAAAGCATAATCATAAAAATCTTCCATATCAGGATAGTAAAGGAAAGTTTGAGCCTAACATGTTAGGTTCCTTTGTCATCACAACAAGCTATGGATCAAGAGCATATCAATTGTCAACACCTGAAGGTGAACCCTTGCAAGAACAAAACAATAGATTGCATCTTAAAAAGTTTTATGCCTAGGCTTGAAGGGTGTAAATCTAAAAATACAAAAAAAAAGTGATCCCAATCCAAAAAAAATGAGAAAAAGGATTAAAAATGTAGAAAAAATAATAATTGTCCTCTAGTGAAAATCACTTCAGTGGTGCTTTGGGAAAGTACCTTTGTGAAAACCTGGAAAATAGATTCCTTGTGTAAATAAAGTACCTCCATCTACTTGGGATCTTTATCCTATCATTCCATCCATCGCATCGCATCATTCATCATATTTATTCCATCACCCATTCACGCCTGAGTCATAGCTTGATATTATGAAGTATCGTATCCCCTATAGTACTACTTGGCATATTCCTAAGGTCAACTTGTCTTACCTATATCGAGGTAGTCTATGGTATCACATTGAGAGCAATTCGTTATAGATTAGATTAGGTTCTTCTATATCTTAAGGTTATTGGAAATCACAATTGAAAAAACAAAAAAAAATCATAAAACGTTCATCAGAAAATCCAAAAACATTTACAAAATCTTGTATAGCTGAAAATCGAAAAACATCCAAAATTCTTGTATAGCTAAAATCCAAAAACATTCAGAAAATTGTAAAGTCAAAATCTAAAACATCCAAATTACATCAAAATCCCTAAAAAGGTCAAACATCGAAAATCCAAAAATAGTACCATGTCGAACTACGAGTCTCTGAGCTTGAATGTAGGCAAGCCCATCATTGATGTGCCCCTGAGACACCTTAGGTTAGTGCTTTAGGAGTTTTTCATAATCAATTGGCATTCCATCAACTGTTCATATCTCATCTTTAATAAGTCAAGTCAGTCAAACTACGTGCTCTCTCCATGTATAATGTAGGCAAGGCTCATCTTTGATCAGCCCCTGAGGCCCCTAGGATAGTCTTTTAGGTTAGGTTCTTGATCTAAACTTGGAAAACCCTAAACATTAAAATATCAGAAAATACTTAAACATTCAAAATCTCAAAAAATCCCAAAACATTTGAAATCTCAGGAAACCCAAAAACATTAGAAAACATTCAAAAAGCCTAAACATCATCAAATATCTTAGAGAAAATCCTAAATAGCCTCAAATAAATCAAAAACATAAACATTCATATAAACATTCACAAAGACCAAAAATAGCCTCAAAACATTTTCAAAATACCAAAAACATTGAAATATTCCAAAAAATCCAAAACCACCCATCCCATTTTTCTTTCACCCACAATAAACCTCCATCCATAATAAACCAACCATCTCCTTCAACCTTTGGTAACACAAATAAAAAGCAAGTATAACATGTCATAAAGTGAGTACTTAACTGTCAAAATATAAAGTCTAGATCATAGATAAATGAGTTAGTGGATTTATATCAACGGCATAAATCTCATCCTAATCAAACCATCTGATAACATGTCCTAGGATGCATCCTTCCAACAATGGACATCAACATCAGAAATCACCTTAGCTAAAGTAAACTGGCAAGAGATATAGATAACATTGATTGTTTGTCTTTGATATTTTCTTCTGATTTGTCTCAATGACCCATTCCTAGGACCTCTCGATGATGTATATCTAAATGATTTAAAGAGAAAGGAATGGGGCATCAATCATTATATTTCATTTTTTGTACTTGTGGGTATTCTTGTAAAATAATCTTGGCGCATAAATGCTTAGTTGTGCGTAGGGAAGTTATTTGAAGTAGATTGTTGACTATTTTGTATGCTTTGGTCCAAGATATTCTAAACTACTGAACTACATTCCAATGAGGTTTTTGTATGTCAAGATGTGAACAAGAACTATCCTATCTATTTACAAATTCAAAGTCCATTACACTAGATACAACACCATCTTGGTTATCAATACCTTGTTGCATCATTTATATGTGTTATATCAAAAATAAGGAATGACAGAAAATCCCAATCCTAAGATATGAGCGAATCATCATCATCATGCATCTCTCATCACCATCTCTAATAAAGTCTCGTTAGATCAAGGACTTATTAGAATTTATCATCAAAATCAATGGTCAAATCATTCATCCTATTTCTTCTATATTATCTCTGCACTAACTTGGTATCATGACAGTCAACAAGAACATCATCAATACATCCATCTTGCATTTACAAATCATCAACATGCATACATATCACATATCATAAATATACATCACACTATAATGAACATCTACATTATCCATACATACATCCACATGCATACATCATCATCTCATAAATTGCATAGAAAGGTACACAAAAAGAAATGCATCCATAACATTTGCATAAGCATCACATAATCATATCATAGCATTCATCCCATAAACATGTCATAAAAAGATACTAAATAGAAGTGCATCGATCCATTTCATTGCATATCATTACATCATTTCATATCACCTATTGCATAAATAAAATAAGTGCATCCATACATAAGCATATCATATCACATCACATCATATCAAATGCATCCATACATTCATGAGCATGAAATAAAGAGAACATCACATCATATTGAATCTAAATCATCACGTATGTATATCAAAAAATGGTGACTGTCATTATACAATATCTAAATCAATGTATGTATATCAATCAAAAATACAATATTCACGATGCTATCAAAAAGGAGCCCATGAATGTATATTTGTATAAATAATCAGGGAAAATACCCAAAAAGTGTCTACAAAATGGCTAACCCTCATGGCTACTAGACTCACCCCTAACTGATGGTTAATCCTTAGTTCTAGGTGGTGCTCTACTCTTCTATGAAAATTAGGCTATTGCATTGCCTAAGGAACATCACAATGATAATTCATGTTGTAGTATGCAGCCTTTATGACTGCCTCTCTATACAACCTAGCCAATATAGTCCTACCCTGCGATGCAACTGTCACTGCCTCTAACTATTGTCTTCACCCAATCTCCTGAGCTATCTATAGGTCAAGTTGTTGTTGCAACTGAACCTTGTGATCTTGCTGCATAGCCATATCCTGTTGTAGCTGACGCAACTGATCTCTCTTTGTAGTGAGAGCCTGAATCTATGCTTGAGCCTATGGATCTAGCTATACAGGTGGAGGAGGTGGTGGTCCCCTTAGAACCTATCCATCATGTTGTTGATTCCCTAGTTCCTAATGACCCTAATATTGCTGATGGTTTTGATTCCCATCTCCTAGAACCTGGCCCCTGTTCTTCTCCTGATCTTGGCCTCTACCTCGGCCACCATCCCTACCACCATCCTTTTCCCCATCTTGGCCTCGACCTCTGCTCCAACCTCTACCTCTGCCTCTACCGAGGTATGCCCCCACTAAATTTTCCAGGTGTGTAGGTGGCCTGAACCATGCATCATAGGCTAGAGTGGTCCCTACATCTAGGAGACCCTGATCATATGCCCACGGTTGTGGGATGAGCTACCAAAAATTATTGATCGCCACAATGGGATCAATTTAGGCCCCCCACTAAACCTCTCTCTGTGACTTGGAAAAAATAGTAGTATAGTCATCTGCTAGCACATCCTGTACCTTCCCAATTTGTTGAGAAACATGGTCTAGAAGGTATCGCTCAATGATAGTGTGCTCTCAGTCCTGTATGTACAGATTTTTTCTAGAAAAATCTAGCTGTTGCTGATCATCATACTGTTGATGGCGATTTTGGCACCACAACAATGCAAGCAGAATATTGCTATTCTGCTTCTCCTGAAAGAGAAAGGAAACACATGGATGCCTTAGCTCCCAAGGTCTTTGTAGTTGGGTCTCAACTGTGCTGATGTTACTCAGTGGTCAATGCAACAGTAATATTCAAGGGGCCTGCTGGTGTTGAGCTGCTGGATTGTTCTATGAACAAGCATGAAATAAAACCTACTCTAACAGGGATTTTTAAAGAAATATAAAAATATGAGTCAGAGTTTTGAAATAGAAAAGAACAATAGTTCCTCCAACCTTAACCAGACTTGTTAACTTCAAGGAATTTATAAACCAAAACTGCAGAACAAAGTAAACTTGTGATTGACACACAGCCTCTTTCATTCATAGTGTTAATTCGCATAACAGAGTTTTTAGCTACCATTTAAATAAAACACAAATAATATTTTATTCCTTGAAGACTTCACAAATCAAATGATCAATTAAGACAAATATCATTCAGGAACACAACATGAAGTAGATTAAACTTTGATTGCTTCTATTATCAATAAAATAGAAAAGCAATATTTACAAAGCTGGCACAATCACCAATGTACAGAGAATCTGTTTCTCCAAACTATTTCCAACTACACTAAGATAACTTAGAAAATGCATTGCAGCCTGTACTGAAATCTAACTGTTAACCAAGAAGACAAAAAGAAGCTCTTATCACTGAGAATCAAGATGCAACTCTGTCTCCTTCTGTTAACTGACTAACTCCTAACAGTTCTTAGTCTAAAAATTCTCTAATCCTAGAAGTTCTAATAAAATTTCTAACTCCAGAAGTTCCAACCTTTACAAAGAGGCGAGAATGCCTTATATAAAAAATGTACAAGAAAGGATGCATTGTCCCCTGAACTAGGGTTTACAAAATATTTGCATCCTGTAGGAGAGTCGGCTCTTAGATCTTTTGAAGAAAATCGGTTGTGCATTCAATGTGAATCCTCGTTGTCCATGCTAATGAAAGATTTCTACCCATAGGGGAAGTCTTTTTAGATCTTTTGACAACTGTAGCATTAACTCTAGCATCTTTGTGTCCACCTTTGAACTCTCTTGCAGTCTGCCTTGAATGCTCAAAATATCCTCATTAATACCAAACTGCCTCTATCAGTGGTCGCCATAGTTGTCCCTCTGAGTCATGGTTTCTTCTATCACTCAGCTTCCTTTTTGTTTTGGGACTCCTCTGCTCATTGACCACCTTCTGGAAGCACCATCGGGCCTCCCTGCAGATCTAAACACCACCGCCCAAATAGATTCGTCACCAACTATTCTCAGAAAGAGTCCATCAGGTCACACTTTGTTAGTCTTTCCACAGGGGCAGTCAATCGGGCAATGGCTCAACCTTAGCTCTCTTTGATTGGTCAATCACAGGCCATGTAGGATTCTTCGGTGGTCAAAAGTGGTTTTTCGAGCATCGCACGTCGGTGAGACACCCCTGGTGTCTCCCCAATGCGATTTTCATTTTACAATAGTCATCGGCATAGCCTGGGCCAATCAGTGAGACGTCTCGATGGACTTTAGAAATCACATCGAGCTCACTTTCCTATTGCCGAGACCTCACCTCATTGGCAGGATGTCACAGTGATGGTATGTCCCGCTCTAGTTCCAGATTGTTTTCCTTTCGGCAAGACCCCTGAATCGGCCCAAGGTCATGGCAATCCCCCATGGTTATACTGATATCTACTTTTCATTTGTGAACCTACCGCTATCGGCAAGAATTTAGCATATCGACAAGACCACATGGAAAAGTCCTCGTTTTCTTTTGGAGTCTCCCCGACATCCTCCTTCACTAGGAAATCCATTGTTGTCGGCAAGACCTTCAGCGAACTCCCTCTTCATTCTTGCCGAGCCCACTTTCTTCCTTTCAGCATGACCTCCTTCCTTTGCCAAGACCTTATGGCGAAGGCATTACCCTCTTGGCGAGCTCCATCTATTTTAGTAGGACCCTTCCCCTTCGGCGAAACTTTTTGCCGATGGCAACACCTCTTGGTGACCTCGCCCTACTGTCGCCGAGACTTTTTGTATCGGCAGGACCTTTCGCTGATTTATTTCACCTTCACCAAGCTTCCTCCATGTCGCTGAGACTCTCTTTGGTCGGTGAGACTTTACACCGACTGAAGCTTCCTTTTGCCAAATTTTGTTGTCGCCAAGACCTTTCTGTAGTTGCACCAATGTGTTTTCTTTGTTACACATGTGTCGTCGTAGCATCCTCTTGTCGGGGAGATGTCTTGCAGACATCTTATGTCTCGGCGAAAGCCTCTATATGTTCTTTCTTTGGTCGCCGAGATATCTTATTCTCTCGCCAAAGACCCTTGATAGAATACCTTTGTGGCATGTTGATGTGACCTCATGAATTCGTCGAGACCATATGCCAAAGGTTTTATCCTTCAGCGAGCCTTTGATTTTGTTTGGGGCCTCCTTCCTTGTCGCCGAGACTTTAGTACTTCGGCTAGACTTTACGCCGAAGGTGAACCACTCTCCCCGATGCAATTTCTTATTAGCGATCGGCAAGACTTTGAGATTTCACTGAGACATCTCTCTGAAGACAAACTCCCACCGAAGTATTAGACTCTTCTTGTTAGTCAGGGAGACTTTGTGAACTCACCAAGACTTCCTGGCAAAGAGAAAACCTTTCGCCGATGTATGAATCCTTTTTTATGCCAGTCGGAGAGATGGAGATTTTGCCAAGACATCTTGGCGAAGAGAGAACATTGTGCCGACAGTGTATTCCTTTTGCCGCCCGTCGATGAGACCCGAAGATCTTGTTGAGACTTCTCTCCGAAGGAAAACTCTCATGCCGATAGGAAATTCATGTCGTCGGGACGATGACCCTCGTATTGCCGATGGATCCTGCATATGATTTCTCATCGCTGTGACATCTCTGGGGTCTTGCCGATTGTTGCCTTAATTGATTTCCATGACCAACTAGACAGAAGAATGCCTTCCAACTGAGCTCCCTTGGCAAACATCATCCCGACACGATTCAATCCTGCACTCAACAAAGAAAACCATAGTAGAGATCATACATATAGAAGTTAAATAATCAAAATCGTCATTGAAATGAATCCCATGCTAGTAAGGTGAAGTTAAATTCAAAAACAAAATGATCCTACCAACAAGTTTGGGTTTCAGGTCGACTCACAGAATCCAAGCCAGGTAGGAATTTCAGAGAATTCTAAGTCAGGCGGATTCTAGCGGAATAAATATGAAAACACCCATTAGAAGCTTAATCCGATCATTATCAAACCAGGACAACATGCGAGATCTTCAAAATAGAATAAAAGAAACATAAAATGCATCATCATTTGTTAACTCACCTTACTACTCCACATTTCTTCACATTTTACCAGATTCCGGGGAAATCCACATGGGACGGAATTCTGCGAAGGAGAAGACATTCTGGAAAACCTAGAAAGAATAGGGGATGATGAATTTCAAGAAAATCCGGAGGAGACAGAAAACCGCGAAAAAGAAGACATTGGGAAAATCCGGTCCACGCGGAATTCCGCAAAGACCAAAAATCCCCGAACCACAATGCTCAACTGGAGTTCGAGCGAGATTCAGGAAAATCCGGATCAGGTGGAAAATCCTGAACTCAGGAGAAAACTCGAATTCCAACTGAGGAAAAACCAAAGGCAAAGAAAACAAAAGAAAGGGGGACCCGTTTTGTTCCAAATCAAAATGGGGTGGTTATGCAAGGCATAACACGTACCATTGTGGATGTTGTAGCCACGACCTTCATCTGAACACCGTCATGTCATCAATGACATGATGCCAATATGCCAAACCTATGGGTATTGCATCCTGCAATATCATCAGCACTGCATAGTTGAAAATGACAGGCTCATCCTCATGAATATTGGCTAGAAAAACCAAGGTTCGTAGCACTGTAATGTGGTCGTATGCCCATATGTGAAGAAAATTCACCCCTGCTCTGATGCTCCTACCCTCTCGTTAGATAGCCTCATGCATATCATGGTACAAGGAGGAAAGGAGGACTAGACCCTAGGCATACATAACATCCCTTCGGATCATACCCTCCCATGCTAATCCCCATCCAGGATTGAAACCTCTACCCCGTTGGTCTGGAGCAACGATGCCACAAATTAGGGCTCCAACGAACAATCTAAAGGTGTCCACCTGACCTCGGTAGAAATCCATATCAATCTAGGAGCTGACTAGAACAACCTGTAATCTATGTAGAAGAGAGAGACATGTGTCTCTCCCAACATCTGAGTAATAAATGATGTGCTCACTATGAATCGGCAATCACAGTATGTGCCACACATCCTCCATTGTGATGGTCACCTCCCCAGTGGGCAAGTGAAATGAAGAGGTCTTGTTTTTCCACCTCTCAACCAGTGTTGTCATCAAGGAAAGATGGGTCCTGATCTCAAGCATGAAAGTGATGAAGCCTAACCCTAGCCTCCCCATCTGATCCACCTCCAAATCATTGAAGTCTCTAGCTGCAGACAAAATGTCATATATGTTCTCTCAGGACATCAGCGGTGGAGGATCCTCCTGCACGCACCACACACACAACATCAATTTGCCAACAAAGTCAAAAAATTGATCAAAATTTAAGACTTTGCACCCAAAACATCAATAGCATCGCTAAAATCAATAAAGTCATTGATTTTATTTAAGGTGTGTCACTATATCAATTTTAGGGGTGCATTGCCAATTTGGTGATGCACATCGCTATGCTTAATAGCGAATTGGTATTGGGGTGTGTAGTCTTATTAAAAAATTGGGGTGCATCACCATTTGTTACATGCATTTCCCACCGCCTTCAAGCAACATTGAACTTGAAAAGCGCATGCATCACTATATTACCCCGACAACCCCCTAATCAAATGTGTGGCTAAATCAAAAAATTGGGGTGTGCACCTAAACAAAGGGTGTGTTGCTATAAAATCAATAGCAATGCTTCTGATGCTTCAAAAGCATCGCTATATAGTGACATGTCTATCAACCTAACTTTGTCACCCTATTAAATGCACTTAAAAGTAGAAATCGGGAGAAGTTTTGAGTCACAAACCTGGGGTCCTGCATCTACACGCCACTGTTACTCTCGAACTCGATCCGAAAGATGAAGAGGGAGCACACTGTGAGCCCTTTTTTTGGGGTATCAGAGCTCAAAATGTAAAAGATCTCTAAGGTGTGAATGCACAAATGAATTGAAATTGGCCCTTTATCACCTATTTAAGCTTAAAAATTAGGGTTTTTTGCCCTAATTTCAGCCAAAAGCTAGAGTTTTTCACCAATTTCACCAATCTTACCAATTTGAATCTTATTTTATACCATTTTTTTCATTTTTGCCATGTTTTTTGAATCTGGGAGCCTTTTCGAACCCCTAAGGCAGTATTTTACCTTTGTCAAAAAATCAACCCAAAATTCAAAATTTATGCCCAATTTCTTGAGGAGGCAGTGAACCAACTTATTCCTTCAGCTAGGGCAATAATGGAGCATCCAAAAATTAGAAAAATCATTATTTTTTATCTGAGCAATAATTTATTCTAAAAAAGCATCAGTCTTTGAACCAATGTAACAAGTACCTCGCTTCAAAGAGGGGAAAAATGTAGACACCTAAAAATGTCTTGAATGATATCTGCACTCGAATTAGGTATACTAACACTGTTTCATCCTCCAACCCATCCTCTTTTTGCTTAATTGATTAAATTAGCCTGGCTATTTAATTAATTATGTCATTTGCATCTATTAACCTAATTAATTTAATTGGGTTAATTCACCCCTTTCATGCAAATATTTCATCCTATTAAATTGAATGAATCTAATTATTTAATTTAAGTCCCTAAATCTTCTTATTTAATTAAATAACCCTAAATTATTTAATTGAATATCATTTCATTTTCCCCCTTTTCATTAAATCACTTTATTTAATGAATATCATCTAATTCCCCTTAATTGCATAGTTAAACATTTGTTTAATTATCAATTACTAATTAAATCTAATTCCCCCCACTTGCAAGGGAATATTTCAAGGGAATATTCATCCTTTGCACATTCCTCCAAAAGGAATATTCCCATCGAATATTCCTTCCCATTTTGCACATTAAAACTTTGTTTTAATTTGCTAAATATCTATTTTCCTCACCCATGAAAATATTCCAAAGAATATTCTCTTTCTTCACTCATTTGAAAAGGAGGAATATTCCTTTTTGAAACAAACTCTCAACAAACTTTTTGGATAGCTTTTGAAATTGTGTTTGTTTGGATAAAGGTGAACCCTTGATTGAATCTCATCATTGTTTCTCATCCCTTAATGAGAATCCATGATCCATGCCTCCAACTTCTTCCATCCTTGACCATTGATTAATATTTTTTATCTCAACCCTTCATTTCTCATTTGTCCTCCTATAAATAGGTCACTATTTGGAGACAAATGGATCCATATTTTAACATCAAACTTATTTTGTTAAAATCACTCTCACTTGCACTCACATTTTACATCACACTAGCTTTATTTACTTGCATATTAGCTTAGCTTCCATTAATGGCTTCCATGGTAACATAGATGCATACATTTAGCTTGTTTGTTAATTAGGGCTTCAATCTTTTTATCTTAAAATATATTTAGATTAGCTTTGCATTCACACATCTTTATCATCTTAGCATAAATCATGTTAAAATAGCTTGTATCATGTTCATTTAGCTTTAAATCATGTTTCATCACACATCTATCATCAATTTCATCAATTCTCTTCAATAGAATTGATTGGAACAGGCTCATTTATCCATGGGATTGGGAAAGGGTCACCATTCCACATCAATACGACACCACTCCCCCAATAGGATGAGTTTCAATGGATTAGAATAGGTGTTTCTAAAACTTTTGTAGTTTAATATGCTAATTTTTAATGGAATCCTAGTTTAGTTTTGTTGATTGATCTTATTGGGATTGACATTTAATGGGATAATTATGCTTTGTATCCTCATGGATCAAGTGTATTGTCCCATACTAATTCGTCGGTCACAAGAATCATTATATATGATTCCTTGCTTGGGAACCTAGCCCCTAGTATCAAATCCATACAATTATTGATGCCTTGCATTGGTGGTAATCCATTTGGAAACTCTTTCATCAAAATTTTTAAAAATATTCTAGAATCTCATGTACCTCCATTAGAATTTCTACTTTCTTCTTTGTTATCCTAACCTCTACAAGATTGGGAAAATAATTGTGTTATAAAATAACTTGCACAATAGAAGAATATGACATGAAATATGCTGCAAATACTTCATAATAATTGAGAATAACAAGCCACTTCGAGGGGGGAAACCTCCAAATATCTCTAATAAGAACACAGTTCACAATATGATGATGAAATAAAACTCACAACCTCCTATATATACCTATTTATGCCTAGGATATCACCTAGGCCAACTTAGACACCCCTATATAAGACCTAGGCCGAACCAACCAACTAAATAATAATATATTAATGATAACATGACTTAATTAGGAGTTAAGATAGCCACAAGCCGACTATTCATAACCTGATGTACACCAATTTAAGGGTGTAGCATGCCCCCTTCTTCAAATAAGCATGGTCCTCAATGCTAATCAAGTTTGGATTCTTTTGAATGAACTCCTCATCCTCCCATGTGGCATCTTCAACTGGTAAATTCTTCCATTGGATGAGATACTCAGTGAGAGTTCTATTCCTCAGCTTCTTTGTGTGTGTTTGACGAATGCACTCTGGTTCCAAAATCATTCTTCCTTCTTCATTGAGCTCTGGTAGTGTTGTTTGAGTTGGAATATTATGCTCTAATACCACTTGTTACAAAATAACTTGCACAATAGAAGAATATGATATGAAATATGCTACAAATACTTGATAATAACTGAGAATAACAAGCCACTTCAAGGGGGAAAACCTCCAAATATCTCTAATAAGAACACACTTCATAATATGATGATGAAATAAGACTCACAACCTCCTATATATACCTATTTATGCCTAGGATATCACCTAGGCTGACTTAGACACCCCTATATAAGACCTAGGCTGACCCAACCAACTAAATAATAATATATTAATGATAACATGACTTAATTAGGAGTTAAGATAGCCACAAGCCGACTATTCATAACCTGATGTACACCAATATTAAGGGCGTAGAAAATTATAACATTCTTTCTTCTTATTCAAGTCTTTCAATAATGGTTTCCTAGTCACCAAACAAACTCTAGGATTCTTCTTTACCTCCTCCTCCCTATCTTTCATGTTATTTAGGGTGTACTCCTTTCCACCTCTCTTTATCATTGATTTGTTATTTATTCTAGCTATATCCTTAAAAAAATATTCTTCTTGATATATTTTTCCTTCATTAGCTTCATCTTCCCCCTCTACCACTTCTTCATCTTCACTGATATTGTCAACATGTATGCCTATTCTCTGTGTTGCTTCTATTGCATCTAGTTTAGATATTATCCATTTCAACAATCATTACATCACCAACTCATGGTGCTCCTCCTTTGTGACTACATCCTCTCTATACTATGTCCTCTTTAAATTCTCTACAATTGTGATTCTACACTCATTATTCTCTCACCCACAACAAATATCTAAAACCCCCTTCTTAATAGGTCCACAATCCTCACAGATACTCACTTTGATGCCACTTAATGTAGTCATGGATAGGGAACCTTTTCAAGCACCCCAACCACACAAATTCAATATATCATGATTACAAAAAATGCTCAAACACATAATAATTTAAATGATTGTATTGTTTGTAACAACAACAGTACACAAAAAAATACAATTCTTCACTTCACACCTTTCAGCCTTCTTCAATCGCTCTTTGTTCTAATATGATCTTTCTTCTACCCCAAAGAATTTTTTAACTATTATTTGTCTTCCCCTTATATTCTAGATCTCCAAGTAGCTCAACCATTTTCTCAAATAGTTTAGTCATCATTCAAAAATCTTCCATTTCACTTTTTTTCCAATTTGTTGGTCACCTTTGATCTTCATCAAGTCTTTTCAACCCAATGGGAACCAAGAAATGATTACCTTCCATTAATAGTTCCTACTTGTTGGTGTAAATAAATTCTTGCACCTAGTTAATTCATTACTAATGGACTTATTTACACATGTTAATTTTACTTAGGTCATAGGAAGAAATATTTCTAGAAGGTGTTAATTTTACTTAGGTCATAGGAAGGAATCTTTCTAGAAGGTGTTAGTTGTCATTAGTTGTTATCTTATATTTTGACTTGTAACACATGTGAACCTAGGTAAGTATGATGAGTTGTCTCATGTCATATGATTAAGACACTTGTCATAATCCTATGACATCTTGAACCTCACCTTAGCTATATAACCAAGGGGTCTCTAATACATTGTACATCACAATCCATCATTAAATCATATTGATAAGAATATAGTTTATTATTGTCACATTCATATTATCTCTTTGTGCTTTCCATTTCGTCTCAAGATCTTGGCAGCCACTCTAATTCTAGCATGGTATCAGAGTAGGTTGGGTGCCATTGGATAGTATTTTTATAAAGTGAGGTGGTAAATCTTGAAAAGTTGAATATGCTCTTCACTTGCATCGTATGATGATCTAGAGAATAAAAAACTTGATAGAAATACCAGATTTCGAGGGTTCCATTTTTGGCTCTTTATTGCAGGTTCATATTGGAGCTTGCTGGTGCAAATCTAAGCTCACCATTGCATCTAGAAGGTTTGAGAAAGTTTATTTTTCCTTTTTCTTTGTCCAAATCGAACATACGAAGCCAAATCTATGAGGGTTTGAAGTTGAAGAGTAGTTACCAGAGCTAGAAGGTAGCTGCAATTTTGGAGCATTTTGGGTCAAATTTGACCCTTCCATTGCATTCAGAATGCCCAAAAACCCTAAGATAGACTGTAAAATCATCCAAATCAGAGCAAGTTGTTCGATGAGACAAAAAAAATTGCCTAGGGAGCCATACGACCCCCCAGGTCATCATTATTACAGTCGGGTACGATTTTGAAAAAATAAATATTTTTTATTTTGAAAAATTTCTAAAAAAGTTTTATAAAAAATATCTCATTATTTGATATAATATTTATCAAAAAAAATTAAATAAAAATAAAAAACTAAAAAAGTGAAAAAATAAATTTTTGCAATCATTTTTGTACAGTAGTACTTAGCAGAGTACTGTGCAACATACCCGCTAGCTAGCCCCAACACTTAGGACACTTGACAACACACAATTCACCCAAGCGGGCCCCCCATATCCACCAAACCAGCGCACAGAAAATATAACCGACGGCTTCATTCAAAAAACCGACCGGTCTCCAAACCCAGTGAAAATCTTTAAAAATTCGATAGAAAATTGAATCGGCGGTAGAAAAGATTCTAGGGGAAACTAAAATATTCTGAAGAATATTCTAACATAGGCGACTCCAACTCTTGACAACTGAAATGATGTCATTTTTAAGTCACTGCCTGATGGTGATGACTTTGAAACCATCAAATTTAATCTCAGAGGTTGCTGACATCAGTAGTTTCTAAAAAAAAATTTGCCCCCTCACAGTTCAAGTTTTCATTTTTGCAGTCAAACTTCAAAGCTTCATATCTTGCTCAATTTGACTCCATTTTTTGAGAATTTTTTTAATTTTGGAAAAAATTTCACTCTTCACAGTGGTGCAATCATTTTTTGGTTTTGGTGTCTGGTTTTTCTATAAATTGTAGATTCTCATAGGTGTTTTTGCTTCATCCTCATTTTGGGAACTTCAGGAGCTCATATCTTGCTCCTACGGTAACATTTTTGGGTGCAGTTGTTTTTTTAAGTGCATAAATTTTTGTGTACTTTTCAGTGGTATGATCAGCTTGATCTCATTTTGTACCAAAAATTATATTTGATTATGTGGCCTATTTTGGCATCTATAAGCACTAAGATCAAAGTCCATTCCATTGTTTTTGGCAAGTGGAAACTATAAATGCACTAAATATAAAGTGCCAAATCAGATATTACTTGGGTGGGTTTCATGATTGAGTAATTTTGGGGGGTAATATTCCAGTGGTTGTTTGCATTCTTTTGCTTGGTTTGTGTTCTTGCAATGGGGAAATCCCAAATTGAACTCCTAACTCCACATAATTATGCTACACGGAGAAAATTAGTATGGAGCTATCTCATGATGAAAGGTCTAATAGGTCATCTAAAGGAAACCATTCATCAACCTACTAATGCTAAATAATTAGCAAAATGGGAGCTTGATCATGAGAAAATACTTGGATGCATATGTTCATTAGTCTCATTTGATTTGAAATTTCATATTGAATCATGTAAAACACCTAAAAAGGCATGGGATTCTTTTGAAAAATTGTATGGTAAAATAGATAAGATTAGGGGATATCAAATTGATAATTATTTGATCAATCTTGATCCTAAATTTTTTGAAAACATCTAAGACTACATCTCCAAATTTAAGCAACTAAGAACATAGTTGAAAGAATGCAACATTGATAAAGAGGATTTACAGTTGATTTTGAATGTGTTATCCAAGCTTGGTCTTGAGTATTCAGTGTTTGTTTTTGGCTTTCATACCCATCAATTTTCTATGGGAGCATCATATGTTGATCCTAAGTTTGATGAATTTGCAAATCTCCTAATCCAAGAAGAAGCTAAGTTAATGAACATGGGTCTAATCAAGTCTTCCAAGTCACAAGCATTGGTGGCAAGTGAGTATAAGGTATAGAAAGAATCAGGGAATCTTAATAAGAAGCAAAAGAAGAAAAATAACAAGCCACATAAGGAATCAGAATCCACTCACTCTGAAGGAGAATCATCTGAGAACAAGAGGCCTACTTTTGCATATTTCAAGAAGGATGGCCATGAAGAACACAATTGTTATAAGAAGGATATTAATGAGTTGAAAAATATTCTCAAAAGGAATCACATTGATTTTCCCTTCTAGAATGTCTGAATCACCTCCTTCTCCTTCTTCAAAATAGTCTAAAAAGGACAAAGGTCAAGCATCTACATTAGAATATAAAGGACAAGCTCTCTGTGCTTTTTCAGGTCCAAGATCAGGGAGATGGCTTCTAGATTTAGGAGCATCTCATCATATGGCATCTTCATAGTCTATATTATCTTATTTTTAACCATGTACTATGTCTCCTATCTTGATGGGAAAAAATACATACATGAGTGTAATTGGGAAGGGATCTATTAGTTTTTGGGACAACACTTTCCAAGATGTTTTGAGTGTTCCTCATTTAACAAACAATCTTCTTTCCATATATCAAATTACACATGGTGGATATGGGAGGACTGTGGAGTTCACACTTGATTCAGTCATCATTCGAGATTTGGAAAGTAGAGAGATAATTGCTACTAGGATGGTTGATCATTCATCTTGGTTGTACACCTTTGTAGATTGTGCTTCTGATGATGACATTGTTCTTTCGGCTATTGATCACAACCATGATTTAGAGGATACATTTGGCTTTTTGAACTTGGGAGTTCTCACATCAGATCCAGTTCTTGATTCATGCATTTCATCTCCTCCATATACTTTTGTAGCTGATGATGCTTGTATTGCTATAGATATGGCTTTTTGTGATTCAATGCAACAGGATCCTAATTGTCTTCTAGCTATGGCTACTTTGGATGGCTTCTTGATAGGTATTTTAGATTTGTTTGTGGAGTCTCATATTGCATATTTAGGGGACACCATTGATGGCATTCATCTTCTCTTTGATGAACATGCTCCGTCTTCAGTTGTTGTGAGGGAACATTTTGGCCCTCTTGTTCATTCTCTACACGATCATTCTTTGCAGTTTGACGTGAGTGTGGATATTTTTGGATAGCATTTAGAGGAGGCTTATTTTTCTATAGAGGGGATATCTTTGTCTTTGGATCATGTTCTACAGTCATCTCTACTATATTATGGATTGTCCTCTTTAGCAGTGTGGCCTAGAACGCCTATTTGGAGTGTGTCAACTTTTGACATCGACATGGAGACACTTGAGCATCATTCAAAGACATCATCATCCATCATCCATATTCCTGACATCTTGTATACATCCATGGTTTTTTTTTTTCCTAAGGGGAGGAATGTTGTTTGATTCTTTTAGATCATCTTTAGCATTCAATGTTGAGCTTCTACCATCATTGCAGGAGACTCAACATTGAGGGGGCTTCCTTGTCTCTCTCCATATTCTCTCTTATGGGGGATATTTTTCCTCACATGGGGTTTTGGCCTTCTCATTCTTCATTGAGAGCATTTCTATTTTGTATCTTTTATCTCTCTTTTGGGGAGGAGTTTTTTCCCACTGGGTTTTATCCTTTTCTCCGTTTGTGAGAGATTTCTTTGCATATGTACATGTGTACCTAACATGGCCTAGTATCTAGGACCCATCTTTGTGTCATTTGCATAATAATCTGCTACTCTCTAAGTTACACTTAAGGGGGGGGTGTTGGTGTAAATAAAGTCTTGCACCTGGTTAATTTATTACTAGGGAACTTATTTACACATGTTAAGTTTACTTAGGTCATAAGAAGGAATCTTTCTAGAAGGTGTTAATTTTCATTAGTTGTTATCTTATCTTTTGACTTGTAACAAATGTGAACCTAGGTAAGTGTGATGATTTTTCTCATGTCATATGATTAAGACACTTGTCATAATCCTATGACATCTTGTATCTCACCTTAGCTATATAACCAAGGGGTCTCTACTACAGTGTACATCACAATCCATCATTGAATCATATTGATAAGAATACAGTTTATTCTTGTCACATTCATATTCTCTCTCTTTGTGCTTTCCATTTGGTCTCAAGATATTGGAAACCATAGCTAATTCTAACACTACTTCCCTAAGAACCTTCCCTTTGTCACTTTTCTTTTTTGGCATTCTGATTGGGGATTTTTTATTCCATTAGGAACTAGCACCTTTAGCTTCCTTTGGTTCTATGTTAGGGTTCTATCCTAATCAAGGATCAACACCAAACACCCTTCAAAGGTTAATTTTCAAAGGTTTTGACTTGATTGAGAACCGACACTATCACTATTTTCTAAGTTCTTAGTTGGAGGTTCCTATCCTATTGGGAACCAAAGTACCAAGTACTTTATCGAGGTTCCTATATCCTTGGTGACTCCCAAAAAAATAAACCTATTTCTTATTGGAGCTTTAAGATTGACCCAAAACCTACTAGAGAAAAACAAAGAACTAGGAACCATCCACCTTGGGACAGTCCCTGGTGGAGGTAAAACCTCTAATCAACCATTAACTCTTCCATGGTGTGTCCAAATTTCTCCAAATTTTATATGGGGCCACCCTTAATACTCCTCTTTGAGATGAATTCTTGGCCTACCCAAAATGCAACTTGAAATTCTCCTCTTGCAACAACTCACCAAAACTATAGCAACACAAAAAAATTAAGGCAAACTAAAAAATGAAAAGAAGAAATATTTTTGGTTGGCACAAGATTTCTCATGAACCCAAATGCTCCTACATCAATAACCCATCCTCGGGTAGTAATAAAACAAGAAATATTCACATACCTAGAGACTTTATCAGTGTATTCTTCCATGTGATTAGCATGGATTCATAGTCCAAAGAACTCTTTCATGTGCTCCCTCATAAACGTCTCCATCTAGCACAAATTTTGAAGCTTCTTTTATAATTCAATAACCCATCCTCAAGCAATAACAAAACAATAAATATTCACATACCTAGAGACTTCAATGTATTCTTCCACGTTATTAGCTTGGATTTGTAGTCCAAAGAACTATTTCATGTGATCCCTCATGAATGTCTCCATCTGGCACAAATTTTAGAGCTTTTGTATAATTCAAGAAAATAATTGGTTAGCATAAACTTTCCCCTTGAGTTAAGATAGCATGTGATGGGCCAGTGTAGGATCATGGGAGTCCAAACTAGGCCCCTAAGTGGCAATGAAATTTCATAAAAACAAAGTTAGGAAACTTGACATAAAAATTTGAATAGGTTATTAACATAATTTGAAAAATATGTAAGAACAAAACTTGTAGCAAATTGAATGTAGTTTCTAGGCTACTAGTCCTTTTTTGGAAAAAATTAAATCTGTTTTGTGAAAAAATGAAATTTCAATGCAATGGTACTAAATTTTCAGGAAAAAGATAAAAAAGCAGGTGTGGTAAGAAAAAAATATTATTTTTTCTGAAACTTTCAATATATGTAGAGGACACATGCCCAGATGTGCTGGATTTTTTTTGTAATTTTTTTGCATGTAAACAATTAGTTATGATTTTTTATTAGAATATTTTAAAATTATTAAAACGTGTTTGTCTGACCACCATAACTTGGTCAAAATTTTATGAAATTAAGTTTTTTTATCCTATAGTATGTGATGCATAGAATGTGATGCATCTTTTATATTCAAAAAATGTGAAATAGTTTGAAGGTTATAGAACTTTTTCAATCAACCTATCAATCAAGACTTTAGTCATAATGTATGTAGGAAATCAATAACAATTATTTATTAAATTAAAAATAAGGAATATCTTATATTGGTGGAAAGTTGACAATTTTTTCTATAAACCCTTTTTGTTTCATCAAATTCAGATCAAAAAAGTCGTTAGCCACAAGGGTGAACTTCGAAAAACTAAAGAAATTTTGTAAACATGCTTATTGAGTTGACTTTCTAGGTTTGGCTGTCCTGAACCAAATCCTGAGCCTACTAATTTTGTCAGAAAAAATGGATATCTGTTTGAAACAGATATCTATTACTTGTATAATTTATAATACATAATATTTAATATATTCATATATACTAATATACTAATATATTAAATATATTATATATTATATATTACATATTATGTATTATATATTATATTATATATCATTATATTATTTTATATATTATATGATTATATTATATACTATATATAGTATATATTAAATATTATATATTATATTAATATTATGTAATATATTAATATATATTATATAATATATTTAATACATAGTATATATTATATACTACATTATAATATATACTGAGATAAAGAGAGGGGGTGTGAGAGATAGAGGGAGGGAGAGACCTAGGAGAGTGAGAGAGATAGAGAGATAGAGACAGAGAGAGAGAAAGACCTGAGAAGTAGATGGAGAGTGAGGGAGACTTGAGAGAGAGAGAGAGAGTTGAGAGGGAGACAAAGAGAATGAGAAAGACCTAAGAGGGAAATGGAGAGTGAGAGAGACTAGAGAGAGAGACTTGAGAGAGAAAGAAAGACCTAAGAGGGAGATGGAGAGTGAGAGAGACTAGAGAGAGAGACTTGTGAGAGAGAGAAAGACCTAAGAGGGAGATGGAGAATGAGAGAGAGACTAGAGAGAGAGAGAGAGAGAGTTATCTATGTAGGGTGCCCAAGGGAGAGACCTAACAGAGAGGGGGTGGGATGGATAGAGGGAGGGAGAGAGAGGGACTGAGAGAGATTTTAGGGTTTAGGGTGGGAGGTATAGAGGGAGTGATAGACCCATGAGAGAGAGGGTGAGAGGGATAGAGGGAGAGAGAGAGAGGGAGAGAGAGACTTGAGAGAGAAAGGGAGAGAGAGATAGAGAGAGAGACCTGAGAAGAGAGGGGTTTGGGAGGGAGAGAGAGAGGGAATGAGATAGACTTTTCTAGGTAGGCTGGGAGGGATAGAGGGAATGAGATACCCAAGAGAGAGGGTGGGAGAGAGAGAGAGGGGGAGAGGGAGAGACTTGAGAGGGAGAGAGGGAGTAAGAGAGATATGAGAGAGAGAGAGAGACACTTGAGAGGGAGAGAGGGAGTGGGAGAGACTTGATAGGGAAGAGAGAGAGAGAGAGGGAGATAGAGATTGTGTGTGAGAGAGAGGGAGTGGGAGAGACCAGAGAGAAAATATGGAGGGAGGGAGAAAGAGAGAAATACCTAAGAGGGAGATAGAGAGAGAGAGAGAGGGAATGAGAGAGTTGTTCATGGTAGGGTGGGAGGGATAGAGGTAATGAGAGACCCAAGAGAGAGAGAGAGGGTGGGAGAGAGAGAGAGAGAGAGATGAGGGAGGGAGGGAGCGAAGGAGGAAGGGAGGGAGAGACTTGAGAGAGCAAGGGGGGGAGTGGGAGAGACCTGAGAGGGAGAGAGGGAGTGGGAGATACTTGAGAGAGAGAGAGAGGAATAGAGGGAGTGGGAGACCTCTGAGAGAGAGAGAGAATTGATAGGGAGACTTGAGAGAGAGAGAGAGAGAGTGGGAGAGACTAGAGAGAGAAAAGATGGAGGGAGGGAGAAAGAGAGAAATACCTAAGGGAGATGGAGAGAGAGAGAGAGAGGGATTGAGAGATAATTTTCTAGGTAGGGTGGGAGGGATAGAGGGAACGAGAGACCCGAGAGAGAGAGAGAGAGAGAGAGAGAGAGAGAGAGAGAGAGAGAGAGAGGGGAGAGAGAGGAGGGAGGGAGAGACTTGAGAGAGAGAGAGAGGAGGAGAGACCTGATAGAGAGAGGGGGGAGAGAGGGAGTGGGAGTGATGAGAGAGAGAGAGAGAGAAAATATGGAGGGAGATAGGAAGAGAGAAAGCCTTGAGAGGGAGATGGAGAGTGAGAGAGAGAGAGGGAGAGAGAGTGGGAGACCTAGTAGTGCTAGAACTAGAGAGGGAGATAGTATAAGATATATAATATATAATATATTATTTATATAATATATAGTATAAAATATATATTATATAGTATTTAATATATAGGATATATATTAAATATACTATATATAATATATATCATAATATATAATATATTTATTATATATTAATAATACATAACATTGGTTTTATGTATTATTTGGTTTATAAAAAACAAACACAAATAGATATTCATTACTTATTGTATATGATTTGAAGCTTACCCTATGCATACATATTATTCAGTTGGTGCAAAACTAAAAATAATGGATATCTGTCTATAACGAATATCCATTATAAACGGATATTTGTTATTTATTGTATAAGATTTGAGGCTTCCCCCATGCATACATATTAATATATAATATAATTTATATATAATATATAATATATACCTTACTAATAATATTAATATATAATATATATTAATTTAATATATTAATATATAATAAATATATTAAAGAGGGGTTTGGGAGGGATAGAGGGAGGCATGAGAGAGAGAGAGAGAGACCTGAGAGGGAGAGAGAAAGAGGGAGTGAGAGAGATATGAGAGAGAGAGGGAGAGAGGGAGTGGGAGAGACCTAAGAGAGAGAGGGGGGGAGAGAAGGAATGGGAGGTACCTGAGAGAGAGAGAGGGAGGGAGTGGGAGAGACCTAAGAGAGAGGGAGAGAGGAAGTGGGAGAAACTTGAGAGAGAGAGAGACCTTAGAGGGAGATGGAGAGTGAGAGAGAGAGGGAGATAATTTTGAGAGAGAGGGAGAGAGGGAGTGGAAAGGACCTGAGAAAGAGAGAGTGGGAGAGACATAAGAGATAGAGAGAGAGGGGGAGTGGGAGGGACCTAAGAGAGAGAGGGAGTGAGAAAGAGAGACCTAAGAGGGAGATGGAGAGTGAGAGAGAGAGTGGGGAGACCTAAGAGGGGGGAGACCTATGAGAGAGAGAGACCTGAGAGAGAGATGGAGGGAGGGAGGGGGAGACTTGAGAGAGGGAGGGACTAGAAAGAGAGACGAAGGGATTGGGAGAGACCTAAGAGAGAGAGAGAGATTAATATATAATATAATTTATATACTATACAATTATACCTTAATAATAATAATATTAATATATATAGTATATATTATATAAATGTATATAATATATTGATATATAATAAATATATATATCATATGATATAATATATATAATATATAATATAAAATATATCATAACATAATATATTAATAATATTATGCTATTAATAATTAATAAAATGTTTCATGAAGTTTATTTTTTTTAAACTAAATAAAATGGATATCGGTTATAATCAGATATTTATTTTGTTTTTAAAGGTTTAGGGTTTAGTATTGTGCAAAACATAACAAATATCCATTTCAAATGGATATTTGTTCATGAATTATATAAAAAACAAAAATGGGACTGTTTTGAGCATTACAACGGTCCCCACATTCTCTTTGTTGCTAAAATCTCACGTTTTCTATCTAAATCAAACAAATTTCAGCTTTTGGGAGATTCTTTTACATATTTTCAACCTTTACAATCATTTGTGTGCTCATTTTTGTTTGTGAAATGGGGAGCAGTAGTCATTGTAAGAGAAAAGGAAAGAGAAAACTAACATCAGATCAAATTGAAGCATATAGAGCAAGAGATAGAGAAAGTCATAGGAAAAGAAGACAAGGTATGACATACTCAAGTTGAGGCTTCTTCTCCACCGTTAAATGTTAATTCAAGTGAAGATGAAATAGAATTTGAAAATATTGAACATCATATTGAATTTGAAAATGAAAATATTGAAATTGAAAATGTTGAAATTGAAATTGAAAATGAAAATGTTTTTGATAAAGGAAAAAACAGGTTTTGAAGGGACCCGAAACCCTTTACAAGCAGATTTTGAATGGATCTAGAACCCTCAACCAGAAGGTTGCCAAAAAATAAATACAAGAAATCCTAGACAACCAAGGATAAAAAGGCAAAAACCAACCCCCAAAAAAGAATAATCAAGATTTACATTTAGAGTTACTCTTGTGAGAGCAGAGAGTCATATCAAAAGGAGGCTTAGATAAATTCTCTTTCTTTCCCTTTACAGTGATCCAACCCTCTTCCACTTGTGTTGCCTTATCAATCCAAGCTAGTACACCATTATCCTGATGAAGAATGCCAGCAACTGCCGACTTAGATATTTGAACTGTGTTCCTCCCAGAAGGTGTGGCCATATCAGGAGAGCCACCTGAAATGATAGTTGGGGCACCAAAACCAGAAGCGGCAGCCACAAGCCCAGTCTCATTCTCTTTAGGAGTTTCAACATTGTGGTCTTGCATAGCATCAACAACCCCTTCATTTGAGACACTTGGAGAGGATGCCCCAAGGCCCTGTGAATCCAAAGCAACCACCTTAGAAAAACTCCTAGGTTGCTCAACTTTCTTCTCAACCATATAATGCTGCTCATAAGCACCTTTCCACCATGGTGCCTTCATAGCTTTTTTCTCAAAACCACATTGTGAAGTAGCATGACCTATTTTAAAACATGAAAATGTTAACAACATTGAAAATGAAAAATTTGGAATTGATATAGAAGATATTGAAAATGGTATTGAAAATGAAAATGTCAATAACATTAAAAATGTTGACATTGAAAATGAAAATTTTCATAATATTGAAAATGAAAATGTTGGAATTGTTATTGAAAATGTTGATAGCATTGAAAATATTAAAAATGAAAATGTTGATAGCATTGAAAATATTAAAAATGAAAATGTTAATAACATTGAAAATATTGAAAATGACCCTTATGTATCATTTAATTACATGAGAACCCCTAAACAGTTACTTGAAATAGATGAGAACATAATAGATAATCTTGATGGAAAAAGGTCATCACAAATGCTTCAGTTGTGGGATACTAATATGTTCAATCAATACTTTTATGATAAGACATCAATCGAACAATGTCAAATTTTTGTGCAATTTCTAAAGTCTTACAAAATGAGACCATTGTTAAGAAAAATGAAGATTCATGTAACCAAAATGTTGAAAAAAAATAGTATTATTGTAAAAAATATTTTTAATGCTTTAACTTCTATTGGAAATACTAGTAAGGAAAAAGATAAAAGAGTTACTCGTAGAGTGATCACAACCTCACTATTAAGCCATCATTTGAGAAAGGCTCGTTTAATGAGACAAACTTGTATTGATTTAAATCTAAACCATAAAACATTGAATAGAGCACTCTCAAGAAGAGGAAGACTTGATAGTCCTCGTCAAAATGATACATGGGCTTTTAGTGGGATGCTTCCACGTGTTCATAAGAAGCTAACCAATAATGTAAATATTCAAATTGAACAATTTTGGAACTCTCACTCTAGAGTATCACCGAATGTAAAGGATGTTTTAAAGTTAAGAATTGGTAATCGAGATTGTACACATCCTAAACATTTTTTGGAATGTAGCCAAACAACATTGTTCAAACAATTTTGTGAAGAACATCCAAATTTGCAAATCTCACAAATGGATTTTGAGTCTTGCAAGCCATTTTATTTTGTACCTATTAATATTCATAATACATGTTGTAAATACCACATTGAGTTTTCAAGGTATCATGAATTATTATGTCATATTCATTCTACTATGCATACTAACGAAATGTTGCAGGAGTGTCATACATTGTAACTTTCCAAGTCATCCAGGGACTTGTTAGATTCATTTTTATATGTTAGAGGTGATGGTTTCTTATTTTATAGAAATGATTGTTTAAATGAAACATGTTTGCAATGTGGTGGTTTATCAAAGTTTGTAACATGTTTTCAGGAGGGAATTGAACATGATTTTGCTAACAAGATTGTTGAGAAAAAAAGGTTTGAGATAGTCAAATACACATTGAAGAGTGGAGGTGAAGGTTCTAGATGCGAGCTCATTACAAGAGAGGTAAGTATTGTTGATTTTATTTGTGATTTTAAGAAAAAAATTCTATAAGTATGCAAGGCATAGCCACAGGTCACAGTAGTTGGATGGGAAATTCAGGATGTGTAAGGACCTCTTTCCCGATTGGAACTATTGTATATGTAGTTGATTTTTCTAAAAATTACACATTGTAACCATAGAATGGGGTACAATCACAATATTATAATTATATTCACATTGCTATTTTTGTCCACATAAGATATAGACATGCCCCTAATAGTATAGAAGAGGACAGGAAGCTAATTAGGGAGTACCATTTTTACATGAGTTATGATAGATCTCATTCATCTAAGTTTGTACAATATTTTCTTGAAAAAAAATTGAGTTCTTGTAGGAAAAAGGTATTGCAATGGGTCAACATCTCATTTGGTCAAATAACTACACAGGGAAATTCAAGAATGCTTGCATGTTTTATTGGTTGAGTAGGATGCATATATAGAGGGGTGTACCACATATTTGGAGTTTTTTGAAGATGGGCACAGAAAAAGTGAGCATGATCGCATAGGTGCATGTGTGAAGAGAGCTCTGGTTAAGGAACAAATGAAGATTAGAGGTGGTACAACATTCAATGATGCACATTCTATTGTTGATTGGTGAACTTATGCATTATCACAAGGAGGGACACTTGATTCACAAGTGTGCAAGTTCTTTTGGTTGGTTGAGTAGGGCACAGTAGGAGATAAGTTGGAATATCAAACAATTAGAGAATATTCAAAGATGTGTTCATTTCGAAGCTCAGATGCGGGTGCATGGACCATATGGACACAAGAGTTGGTTTTTTTTTTGTCAAAATTGTATTCATTATGATTGGGATTAATGTGAGTCAAGTGAGTGGGTAGATACATGGATTCCACAATACCTAACCCCTTTATCTATAGCACAATCCTCTTTAGAAGATGAAATGGAAATTTCACTTGACTACAACCATCTTTCAGATCTTGTATAGCCAGGACATGTCTATGTAGTTGTAACACCACAGGGGAATGAAGAGGGATCAAACTATTGGTTGGCACAATGTGTACAAGGAAAGAAGAAGTTAACACAACCGACGATAGATGATGATGGGTTCATGTATCCTACAGGTTCAGTTGTTGTTTCTGAAACTTGGTTGCATTACCATTTCATCATCATTTAGGTTGTTTAGAATAATATAGATTTGTTATTCTAAGCATCTTTTCTAGTTTGCATTACCATTTCATCATCATTTAGGTTGTTTTGAATAATATAGATTTGTTATTCTAAGTATATTTAGTTGATAAAAAACTAATGATCATACAGGTTCAATTGTTGTTTCTGGAACTTGGTTGTGAACATACATGATTAGAAAGAATGGCATACTTACATTTGAAGACTATGAGAAACACAAAACCATTCTCATTGTAATGTCACAGAATTGCACCTAGGGACAATTCCAAATTTTAGCGCTTTACCTAGCATTTATAACGCCTAAATGCATTAATAGAAAAAATCCCATGGGTCATAATTTCATGATTCCAGCTCCATGCAAACCAATGGTGAAGCAATAGCATCCTGATGACACATTTCTTGAAAATGCCTTGGATTCCTACATGGTGCGCTAGTGTCCTATCGGTTTTTTGAGTGTGAAATGAGAAATCTCAAATCTTGACTCTTGAAACGTGTCCCAACAATTAAATTTTTGAATGTAACGGCTCTTTTCCACCCTTGCATGCAACAAAACCCCTCATTTTCTCTTGTTTTGTGGGTTCACTCATTCAATCAAGCTTCTCTCTTGAACTTCATTCTTGAATCTCTTTCACTCTTGACAACAACACTTCTATAAGCAAAGCTTTATCATACTAAGGTCCCTCTGATATCCAAAGCTCTCTAGCAAGCATTCAACGGTGCATTTGTGTGTTCAAGAGGGGGTTGAGGCCTGTTGGTAATGCTCTCTCACTCTTTTCTATTTGCAGATAGATTAGATCTCTTGTTCATTTACTACTTGGTGGTGTGGGTTCTACTCTTGAAGTGATTTTTTCTTTCACCACTCCCTTTGTCCATTTCGGTTACACTCTCTTTCTATTTGGCTTTCTGTGGAGGTGGGAAAACCAAAGTGGGGGTCTAAGTGTAGTAGAACCCTATACAGCCCCAACATTTTCCCTTGTTCACCTTGTGTGTAGGTTGTGAAGTAGAGCTTGGAGCAAAGACTCAGACATCCGGTTGTTAGTAAGTTTTCCTCAAATTCTCCTTGTGTTCTCTCATAGTTTATGCTCTTTGTTTTATCACTCTATTAAGTAGATCTCAGTTCTAGGTCAGGTAATGAAACTTTGTTTCGCCTTCCTGATTTCTTGAGCTCTTTGCTGCTCAGGACACCAACACTCCATTTGGACACCAATGCACCACCCTGGTGTCCTAAATTTGTGCTACTGTCCTTTGGTTGAGAGCTAGTCTATCACAGGAAAAAATCTAGAAGTTTCACTCTCTTGGAGTTTGAAGTAGTCTTCTCTAATAGTTAACCTATATACACTTCCTCTGTAATTTCTTCATTCAATTTATGTTGAGGTAGATAAGGGAAGTTCGTTCCCCAGGATTCTCTTGAGAACGAAGAGACTCGTGTGCAGTGAATCCCCCTTATCTCACATTTTGGTGAACCCAACATGAACCATGTTAGATCTATTTTTACAATGTTTCCATGTCTATGATAATGCTTTCTCTAAGGAATATTTTGACATGTTGGATGACGCTCTAGATGATTTCTTAGAAGTTTCTTCCCCCATCTGTAAATCTTCTGAACAAAATATTCCTCTACAAGCTAATGAGTTGGTAAATGTTGTGGTGGTCTTTGTGGCTTCTCCAAGCCCATAAAATCCTATCATTTACTTGACCCCAACCAGCCCTTCTCCTAAGAAGGATCGTTCTATTTGTGGAATTTTATATCGCAATGATTCACCAGATTTGTATTCAAGGTACGTAAAAGCTATGGACTCTGCTTCTTACAATGTTGTTGGGCACATGTATAACACAAGAATAAATAAATAGAATTTGGATCAACAACCTTCTATTCCTATACCTCAACCTACTCAAGATCCTACTTCTTTACCACCTTCTCAACCAATTCTTCCTTCAGCACCTAAACCTATGACTAAAGAACCAGGTGATTATGATCTTGTTGAGCAACTTTGTGTTACTCCGACTAAGATCTCACTTTAGGATTTTCTTTAGACCACCCTGATTTATTTGGAAATGCTTCAAAAAGCCTTGCAAAATATTCTCTTAGCTACCTTTGCTAGGCCAATGGATGTTAATATGCTGATGGCTCATATTCATGTGGATTCACTGAATATTACGTTGTATCTACAAGAACTCTCACCTTCAGATGTGCAGAAGCAAGAAGATCCTTTAATGATTACATTTAATGTTAATACTATTGGTATTAGTCGCACCCTCATTGACACTGGTTTGGCTCTCAATGTTTGTGGTATCGACCTACTACCTAAGTTTAAATTTGATTTTCTTCTCTAGCTACTTCTTCGTACATTCATGGGTTCGATAATGTCAGTCATCAAGCTCTAGGCACTATAATATTTCCTTTGTAGCTAGGCCCCATTAACTTACTCACTTTATTTATGTGATGCCCAGGCCTTTACCTTACAATCTTCTTTTGGGGAGACCTTGGATTCATGCTATGGGTGTCATAATTTCCACTCTACATCATTCTCTAAATTTTGTTGCAAATAATCGAGTGGTCATAGTCAAAGCTGACCTAGAATTTGTTCACCTTTGTGAGCTAGTGGTCGTTGTTCAGATTCAGTTGTCTCCACTCTTAAGAATTGTATTCCATCTTTAACTTATTATTCTATGATGTGTTCCTTGGTGATACCCTCCATGGAGGTTGTCCCTAAAGAAAACATTGTTAAAGATGAACCACCTAAAGTAGAAAGTCCTAAGTCTCCCCCGCCTACCTCTTCTTCTGAATCAAATGCTTTCCTTGGTGATGATTGGGTGTCTTTGGAATTATTTGAATTATTTATTGGAGAATAAAAAGTGAATCCCACTCATTTAAAACTTCTGATAACCTCGAATGCCTCTAATGAAAAAGCGGATGATACTCCTATTAAAGAGGAAAATTGTGATCCTATTCAGGGACCAGTCCTTCCACTACTGAGGAGGATAGTTTTTCTCCTACAAAGGAGGTTTATTTTTGCAAGTTGAGTAAATGATATGGTTGTGGTCTCATAGATGCATTTAATGTTCACTTGTGGAATGAAGCTCTCTACATGAAACCACCACCTTCTGAAGTTTTGCAAACTCGCTATGGTTTCAAATATAGACTTGCTTCTCAGTATGGCTATAGGAGAAAAGGCTTTGGACATATTGAGAAAGGAATCCAAGTCCCTATCTAGTTCAAGCCTCATAAGCATTATCTAGGTCTGGGATGCTCTATTGAACAATCTAAGCAAAAACCTTGGTGGAGTGTTAGCATGAATTTGATTGAAACACTTAGTTTGTTCCATCCTAAACTAATAGAGGATGGGGTGCAGAATGAAAAGGTCCCTTTGTATGTATTCTCTTTAGATGAAGCACTTAAATAATTCTTAGGTTCCTACTCCCCTTTTCCTCCTTTTCATCACAAAAGATGATTCTCGTATCGCCTAAATGAACGAACATTTTTGGATAATTTGTCTTGAGTATTGATGAGGAGTACCCCCTAGCTAATGTTCAAGGTGGCATCCCGGTATTGCATCATGGAGATCATAGTTCCTTCCTCAAGGGAGATACTACTAAAATTTCTATGGATCCTAAGTCTTTTGAAAGGGTGATTCATATTGGAAAGTTCCTTTCTTTGGAAGAAGTAGAGGAACATTCTAATCTCCTACATTATCATCCAGATATATTTGCTTGGATGTATGAGGACATGCCCGGTATAGATGAATCTATAATGGTTCACAATATCATCTTATGTCCCAATGCCAAGACGATTAAGAAAAAAATCTAAAAGATTAATCCCAAGGTCACATTGTTGGTTAAGACCGAGATAGAGAAGCTGCTAAAAGTAGGCTTTATCCATCTAGTCGACTACTCCCCTTGGATCTCAAATATTGTTTCCATTAGAAAACCTGATGGCCTATTCATATATGCATTGACTTTCATGATCTCAATAAATCCTCTCTTAAAGATTATTTTCTGCTACCTAATATAGATATGATTGTGGATTTTACTGTAGGCCATGCCTTGTTATCTTTCATGGATGGTTTCTCAGGTTACAATAAAATCTATATTAACCTAGAGGGTCAGTAAAAGAAAACCTACACTACCCCTTGGGGTAATTTCTCTTATGTGGTCATTCCCTTTGGGTTAAATAATGTGGGAGCTACCTACCAACGGGCAATGACCCTAATATTTCATGATTTCATTCATAATATTTTAGAAGATTGTGTTGATGATATCTTGGCAAAGTCTATAACCTGTCAAGATCATGTAAAGAACCTTCATCTTATTTTTGAGAGGATTCAACTCTATAAGATGAGACTTAATCCTCTTAAGTGTTTCTTTAGCGTAGAAGCGGGAAAACTTATGAGATTTATATTCTCTCATCATGGAATCAAGGTCGACACAAATAATATCGATGCTATTGTTAACATGCCTCCACCCAAGAATGTCATTGAGTTGCAAATTTTACAAGGGAAGATTCAGGCAATTCAAAGATTCATATCTCAACTGGCTAATTGTACCCTTTCTTTCACTCATTTGTTAAAGAAATGTGTTCGCTTTATATGGGATGAAGAGTGCTAGAAAGATTTTGAGTCAATCAAAGCCTATTTGGCCAATCCTATGGTATCGATGTCGGATATGCAGGATAGACCCCTTTTTCTTTACCTCGAAGCATCACCATATGCTTTAGCAACTTTTCTTGCTCAATAGGATGATGTCGAGAAAGAGAGAGTGGTCTACTAAATTATGTGTGTCCTGGATGATTATGAAACTTGTTATTCCTCCATGGGGAAGCAATTTCTTGCTCTCATCTTTGCTACACAAAAGCTAAGGCACTACCTTCTTCATGTTGAAACACATGTCATTGTAAAAAGTGACCTTCTAAGGTATTTTTTCTCAAGTACCAACCTCATTGGGAGGTTAGCGAAATAGGCGATGTTAATTTCTGAGTTTTACATAAATATTATTACTAAGAAGTCAATAAAGGGTCAAGCGGTTGCCGATCAATTGGCAGATGCTCCCTCGTCTCGCTCCTTCCCAAGCTTAGATTTGTTTCCTGATGAGAACATTCTTGTAATCAATTATGACCTCAAATGGAAAATGTACTTTGATGGGTCAAGATGTTAGATTGGCTCTGGAGCAAGTGTGGTTCTAATATCACCTGAAGATAAGTCGGTCCCTCTCTCCTTTCGATTAGAATTTACCTACACTAATACATCCCTAAGTACAAAGCCCTCATTGTTGGCTTGCGTTCTACGATTGCACTAAAAATAAGACATCTTCATATACTGGGTGATTCTAAGCTTATTGTGAATCAAATTATGGGAGCCTATCAAGCTAAGAAAAGTAAGTTGTCTCTATATCAATACCTCACTTTTTCCTTGCTTAAATGGTTCTCTTTCATGATAGATAGTGTCCCTAGGAGGGAAAATAGACATACAGATGCCACAGAAAGCCATGCTTCCCTAGTACCTTCAAATGAGGATATGAAAGAATACCACTTTGCAGTTTAGGTCCTTTGTTCTTCAAATTTTTTGATCAACCTAAATCTGATGCTTTTGTGTGTTCTCGTGTAGACTCGAGAGAATGGTTTTCTAACATTTAAAATTACCTAAAAATTAGAAACTTTCTCGATGATGCGACGAAGAACGATCACACTCATATATGAAAGCTTTCAGTCTGTTTCGTTATCTTTTCAAACATTCTCTATCAAAAATCTTATAATAGTTTGCTTCTTCGATGTCTCACTAAAGCGGAAATACCCCTTGCCCTTAAAGAATCCCATTCAGGTTTAGGGGGTGGACACTTTGGTGGTAAATCCCTAGTGAGGAAATTGATACACATGGGGTACTTTTGGAAAACAAGGGAACAATATTCCTTCAACTTTGTTAAAAAGTGCCTGTAATGTCAGCAACATAGTCATTTTATTCAAGCACCTACACAAGAGTTACAAAATCAGACCCCTCCTTGGCCATTTACAAAACAAGGGTTGGATATTATTGAAAAATATCACCTCCTTCTTCTAAAGGACACGCTTTTATTATCACTGCTAGAGATTACTTCACAAAGTGGGTTGAATCCATCCCAATTTGATCCATGAATATTGAGGCTATTTGTAGTTTTCTCTTAAACAACATTAATTCTCATTTTGGATTGCCTACTATGCTTGTTTCTGACAATGGTACTCCATTCAAGAACAAAGAAGTAAAGCAATTCCTAGAGAATTTCCACATTCAACTTAGATTTTCTACACCATATTATCCTCAATCCAATGGCCAAGAAGAAGCATGTAATAAGACTCTTGAGCTCATTCTTTGCAAAATAGTTAATAAACATGATAAGGATTGGCATATTCAATTGACATATGCTTTGTGGGCTTATCATATGAGTGTTTGTATGGCAATGGGAATGACACCTTACAACCTCATGTATGGTGTCAAAGCTATCATGCCTTTAGAGTTGGAAATTTCATCTTTGTGGGTTTCCCTTAAAGGGTTAATTGATGAAAAAAATTACCGAGCTAACTGTTTGCATTAGCGAGAGATACTTAATGAGCACTGACTACAAGCCCTCAATCATCTTAAATCTTATCAACGATCATTATCCAAACAATATAATCAAAGTGTACTCCCTAGAACTTTTAAGATAGGTGACCTAGTTCTCTATGAGAATCAAAGAAATGTAAATACGTCATCTGATCAAAGTGGAAAATTCAGTCCTAATTGGTTAGGCCCTTACATTCTCATCTTCATGTATGGTTTAGGTGCCTATGGATTATCATCTATGGATGGAATTCCTTTAAAAGAACCCGTTCATGAAATGTATCTTCCTTGATACTATGTGTAGTGTCTAATGCCTCATATGTGTGGTGTTCACTCTTTAAGGGTTGTAGCATTGCATATGTCGACATTATTCATTAACACATTATGAAAAAAAAATTATGGTGTTATCATGTGTGTGTGTATGCCATACATACATGTATCCTACTATGTTGTGTATCCATGCATTACATTATATCTTTTAAGGTAGTTAGATCATTATTGTATTTAACTAACATGCATCCATATGTGTTCATTAAATCATGATAGAATCTAATGTATCCATACACATACATAACATTCATAGCATCAACATACATAAAAGCAAAGAAACATACACATAAAAGTATACAATGCCATAATTTCGAAATCAGTATCTTATATATATATATATATATATATATATATTACATGACGGGCCACTATCATCAAAAAAGGAGTGGCTACTAAATATGTGTATCAATGTTTGTACAAAAAGTATCTACAAATATATATCACAACTACAAGATGGAAGCTCTCTATGCCTGAGGCATGTGGCTCCTATAACTCTCTAGCTTTTCTTGTGGTTGTGGTCTAGGTAGGGGCTACACAGTGGAGATGGATGTGGAGTGGTGTGAGCATGATCCAAACATGACTGTGTGCATTCCCCTAATCTCTCCCTGAAGAGAGCATATCTACATATGTGCCTGCATCAACTCTTGCTACAATTGTTGATCACCTATCAGGATCATGGTTGTCGACTATCCTACGAGGTCATCGAGACAGCTCTAAAGGGTGTCACATGCCTGCTCAATGGCATCAGCCCTCATCACAATAGTGTCTCACTTTGTGAGTTCCATCCACAAATCCCCCAACAGCTAGTCACGCTGCCCCTATAATATGGTAACGTCAACCGTCCTCTACACCACCTCTTCCTGCGGCTCCTCATATGTAGTCCTCAGATGCACTACTAGCTCAAAAAGGTGGACATGTCATCCCACTGAAACTATCTGATAGGAATCTAGAACTGTCCCTTAGATAGGAATAGTAAGGGCCACCTCTAATATGCACTAGATGAAGAACCCATTCCATCCCTGAGTATCCACTACAATCACAAAAGTAGAAAGTACATCAGTATCATGAAGTGTATAAAATTGAAACATGAGATGAAAACTAAAAATATTGAAATGAAACAACATAAATAACTATCATACCTGGGTCCCCTGGCTACCAGAATGGGTTAGAGGGAGGAGGTGCACTCAGTCCTACATTGTCAGTGTCAGGAGCCACCTTAGATGCAACAAGGGCTGTGGGTCCAATGAAGCAAGAGTAGCTAGTGGAGGGTATGACATCCTCCACCACCTCTTGTATCTTAGCAGCATCACCCTAGCCTCCTTGGCCTGCTCCTACTCCTCCTGCTACTGCTCCTCCTCATCGTTGCCTTTGTGCCTTCACCTTTGTTTAGGTAGCTATGGCAACACATCCCCCTACAATTCAAAAACCCCTAGGAGAATCCACTACAAAAATTGGGGCGGGACAGTGTGTCACCCACCACGCCAGAAAGGATCGGTCCACACCGACACTATCTAGTGTGCCCATCGGTGGCAGGTCAATGTTGTCAGCGTCATTTTCAAAGAGATCCACGTCTACCAGGGTAGGCCATAGATAGTCCTTAGTCCTTGTCACACTTTGCACAGCTCGAGTGTATGTGGGGATAGGAGAGGGAATGGTATGAACCTACCCATGCTGTTGCATGAGCTGACTTCAATAATATGGCATAATCACAAAATTGGTGCACCCAAGGATGAATTGGTCACATAGTAGGTTTCAGAGGAACCTACAATCATCCACCCACCAGAAATATCGGTAAGGTCTCCACCTAATCCTATCTAGCATCAATGTATCGAACCGTAGTTGTAGAACTACAGATTGCCATGCCTCCACTGCGGATTGAGCTCATACCAGTGGGCCATCAGGATAGTGTAGTTTTGCACCTATAGATATCCCTCTAACCTAGTGCACATGATGTGGGAAAAATCCCACACTTGGAGGAGCATGCATGTAGTTAGGCTATGGTACTTATAATGGACATATCAGCCAAGCTCTTAGTAGAGGTGTGCAAGCATGCTACACCCCCATGAGAAAATGGTATGTCGCTCCACCATTCCCCTAATGGTGGACAAGGCCCCATGCAGGTGACAGCCTCGTGCATCTATGGTGACCCTCATGGTGACCATAACCACCATGGCATAAGGACGACAATGCACCCCTTGGATGCTAGCGTGTCCTAGATGCCAGCACCCGTCTTGAACACCAATGCTCATCCTAGATGCCAGTGTGTATCGAAGACATGCGTGTTCCCAAGATGCCTGGACACCAAAATGTCCAAAAACATGCAAAAAATCATTAAAAAAATGACTATCTAGGTGGTTCTAAGGCCTACCTGGTCGACCTTGACACCCTCAGTGATATCTGCATGTAGCCGGTCCAACCTTGGATCCTTGTAATTGTGTTTGCTCAACATTTTGATGACTTTTCTCTCAAAAAAGTTAGCAAAATCTTTGCAATGAATACTGCAAATGACCCTTCTTGGGGCCCACCTAGGTATATATAGGCCCCTTGAGGCCCATTTTTCCTAGAGTTTGTGGCTCCCCAGTTTCTCCTAATTTTACCCCACCTAGCTGGGGGAAAACTCAGGAGGTGGCATATAGTCACCTCTTCATCATATTTTTTTTCTAAATCATCAATTTTTTCTTGACCACTCTTCTCGTCATTGTGGCTTCTTCCGATTTTTGAAAATGACTTAAAATTGATTTTTGTTGAGTATATAATTTCACTTGATTTTTCACAACCAATCTTTCACTTCTTGCTAAGATTAGTTGTTGGGGGGCACCTTCAGTACAAGCTGACTTGACCTCGGTGACCTTTGAGGCACTCTCTTTTGGCACACAAATCTATAAAATTTCAAATTTTGGGTGAAATATTTTCTTCTCTACTTTAGTGTGGCCGATTTTTCCCAAAATCAAGCCCACTAAAGTGGGAGAAAAATGTAATGTCGCAGAATTGCACCTAGGGAAAATTCCACATTTTAGCACTTTGCCTAGCATTTATGATGCCTAAACACATTAATAACAAAAATCCCATCGGTCAAAATTTCACGATTATAGCTCCATGCAGACCAATGGCAAAGCAATAGCAGTCTAATGACACATTTCTTGAAAACCTATGCCTTGAACACCTACACGATGTGTAGACGTCTACATGGTGTGCTAGCATCCTGGCAGTTTTCTGAGTTTGAAATGAGGAATCTTGAATCTTGACTCTTAACACATGTCCCAATAGTCAGATTTTCAGATGTAATGGCTCTTTTCCACCCTTGCATGCAACAAAATCCCTCATTTTCTCTCATTTTTGGGGTTCACTTATTCAATCAAGCTTCTCTCTTGAACTTCTTCTTGAATATCTTTCACTCTTAATAGCAACACTTCTACAAGTGAATATTTACTTGTCTCAGGTCCCTCCGAGAGCCAAATCTCTCTAGCAAGCACTAAATGATGTGTATATGTGTTCAAAAGGGGATTGAGGCCTGTTGGTAATGTTCTCTCACTCTTTTCTATTTGTGGATAGATTAGATATCTTGTTCATTTACTACTTGGTGGTGTGGGTTCTACTCCTGAAGTGGGTTTTTTCTTTCACCACTCCCTTTGTCCATTTCGGTTACACTCTCTTTCTATGTGGTTGTCCATGGAGGTGAGAACACCATAGTGGGGGTCTAACTGTAGTAGAACCCTATGTAGCCCCAACATTTTCCCTTTTTCACCTTGTGTGTAGGTTGCAAAGTGGAGCTTGGAGCAAATATTCGAACGTCTAGTTGTTAGTAAGTTTTCCTCAAATTCTCCTTGTGTTCTCTCATAGTTTATGCTCTTTGTTTTATCACTCTATTAAGTAGATCTCAATTTTGGGTTAGGTAATGAACTCTATTTCACTCACCTGATTTCATGAGCTCTCTATTGCTCAGGACACTAGCACGTTATTTGGACACCAACACGTCGCGCTAGTGTCCTAAATACGCACCGATATTCTTTGTCTGAGAGCTCCTCTATCTGAGGTAAAAATCTAGAAGTTTCATTCTCTCAAAATATGAAGTAGTCTTCTCTAATAGTTAACCTATATACACTTCCTTTGTAATTTCTTTGTTCAGTTTATTTTGAGGTGGATAAGGGCAGTTTGTTCCCTAAGACTCTCTTGAGAATGTAGAGACTCTTTTGTAGTGAATCCCTCTTATCTCACACTCATGTATTCGCACCTTGTTATAGCAACAAATGTTAATTGATTGAGACATCATGCTAAACCAAAAACAAGGAACTATGGACAATTAGTAGTGTTCATCATGAAGCATTACTCAATACTCTAAAGGTAAAAGATGACCCTTCAGGCACACTTGAGTAGCGGATCATTTGTTGTATGGGACATGTATTGATTTTTTATTCTAAGCATATTTTCTAGTTTGTGCTACCATTTCACTATCATCTAGTTTGTTTAAAATAATATAGATTTGATATTCTAAGTATATTTAGTTTAACAAAGAAACTAATGAAAGTGATAAAAGACTAATGATCATATAGATTTTTCATTCTAAGTATATTGTGATGAGTGACAATAGATTTCCACAATCCATAGAGAATGTTGCAAATATGGATTTCCATCCAAAAATAATTTGCAATATATTGTTATGTTCGTGGCACGATGGACCATGGAGTTTGGTAAACCCACAAAATTGGTTTACAATTCTGTTGAGGAAGGAAAAAGGCATTTTCAGTGTTTCAACAATTTTAGGGGGTTCGCTTGAACTAGGTAGTTCGAGCGAACATCTTTTAGGGTTCGCTTGAACTATGTAGTTCGAGTGAACACCTTTTAGGGTTCGCTCAAACCCCCCATTTGTGTGAACCCCAAAATGTATATTATTTTTTAATTAAATAGTGGGGTTTAAGTGAATTGGGGTTCGCTCGAACCCCCAAATTAGGGTTTTTTTATTAAAATTTTTACCAAGTCATTTTCGATAGTCATTTTCATGAACTTTGTTACTGCAATGAACCTAAAACCCTGAACCCCAGGCAAACGAAGGAATTGCTGACTTAGGTGATCAAAGAACTCACCACCCTCGATGACCAGTGACCAAAGAACTCACTAGGTTGGTGTCTAAAAAATTTTCAACAAATTCATTTTTTGCATATATTTCAATCATGGAAATCGATGAGAACATATTTCTTTAGATCATTCAAATAGTTCACTTTCCTTGTCAATGCTTCTATATTTCAATTATCTATCATGCTTCTAGTATGTGTGTTTCAATAGTTTGATGTGGCTACATTCTCTTATATTCTCAAATTCTCACATTCAGTTACAAAACTCACAAAAATCAAGTGTATCTATGGATGATAAAGCAAAGCCAAAATATCTTCAAATGGATTCAAAGAAGTGACGAATATAGACTCATTATCTTCAACCACTAGCATGCCTCATGTGTCTTCATTTATGTTAAAATCAAATTTAACTTTTAAACTATAGACATACAATTATTAATCTGATCTAATTCAATAAACACTAAAATGTCGGTTTTCTTTTTTCTTTATTTCGTATGGGGAACATGGCAGTCCTACATTCAAACTTCTAATTTGTTTCTTTATATCTTAGATATGAAACATTTTTTTTTTGGTTCTTTGCCTTTGTTTTCCCTCCCATTCCAAACCCTAGACACTTCCTTTCATTTTTTTCTACTATCACTTGTTTCCATTGTCTTTACCACTTGTTACACTCTATCCTTATTTTTCGTATAGAACTTATCTAGGTTACCCTATTCTTTACCTATAGGTCCATCCTATACTTAGCTCTCATAGGTCATGCCCCCAAAAAATCTTAGACCTCATAATAAATATCTTGAATGGCCTTTACCCCATCATAGCATACATCCTAACCCTACCATGGATAACATTCCTCCTTCATCCTCTTCTTTTGGTAGGACAGTTTCATTCTTCCTAGTTATAGAAAATTTTGACTAAGAGGCATAACTTGACCCCCAACAACATAAGAAAATCATCATGTAGTAATAAGAGATCACAAATGAGCTATAAACTGTGAGTGTGTCCTTATACTTTTTGATCTCATGGTTTCCTTAGCCAACTTCTTCATAAATAATCCCACATGTCTTTGAAATGGTCTATAATATTGGTCATATTATCCATGCTAATTCTATTTTATAGATATGATATATTCATCCTTTTGATCCTACTAGTGTACTGACCTTTATTGTATCTTTTGTACCTATTTCTATTATCATTATCCTTCCCCCTTGACACCTTAACAAACCACCATTATTTCTTCTATCATCACTAAACAACTACTTATCATGCCTTCAACCTTACAAAAATGTGTACCACATGCTCATTTTATTTTCTTTCCTTTATTTCTCACTCACGTGTTCCTCCTTCCCTACTAGTAGAATACACTACTCCTAATTCACACTTTAGTTACATTCCTCCTTACACCAATGTCTTCATGATCATTTCTTCTACTTCTGCTACTCATTCCATGCAACACTATATTTCCTCTCCTCACATATCCTATTCACACATTCCACCCTCTACCTTCCATATATTATCAATCAATATGATAAGAAAAATGTTTTAAAAACATTATATTTTTTATATAAAATATGAAACTACAATCCATAACATATACCTTATACCATAAAGTTGTAGGAGACACATTAATCTCTAGACCAACACAATTCTAATCTTGAAAATTTAAATTACTACTATGAAACATAACTTAAAATTTTAATTGTAGAGTTGTCATAGATTGTAGGGGCTTGGCAATTATAGATGAAATAAAAGTTTAGGTCATTTTAATGTTAAAATGTTAGATCAATGTTTCAAAGTATATCTAAACAAAACTACAACATGCTAATGTAGCAATATCATATTAGGGGTTGAGTACTCTTGCATTGAAACCTAAAATATTTAGACTTCATGTTATTTGGTTTTTCTTTATTACACATATTTCTTGCTTGTGCATCATGTATATTTTGATGCTTTCTATATGTTGGTTTGTGTAGTGATTTCTCCCTATACTTACCAAATTTTGTTATTTTTAATTGCATGTTGCAAAGAGTTATGCTATTGTAGAACTAAGAACCTCCTATTCTTTCATCTAATTCCTCGTAGGATTTTGAAGAGTAATACACTTATAAAAAATCTTACACGAGTGGTATCAATTTGATTTTATAGATCACTAGTTCAAAAAGAATGAGATCCACTCTATTCTTTAATCACTATCATATAAATTGTGTTATGCTCAAAATTTTTACAAATGAAATAAAGGAAACTTTTAATTTAAATATTATGTGATTGGTGAATTCAAATGAATGACTTGGGTCCCTCTAGTACATTTTGATTTATATTTAAAGGAATACTTTCAGAGATTCTTTGTTAATAGCTCATGAAAATCATAGGGAGATAAGGTGATATTTTTCTAGGATAATGCAACTAATTGGTCCATTTTTATAAATGGTTTACAATTAATTATTTTAATAGAGTAATTTATATCACAACCACCTAATAGAATATAAAATTGAAATGTATGCTAACCCAAAGGAAAACTATGTTATATACATATTAGCAGTTTGGTTTACATCAAACTTAAATGTTACCAATAACTAAAATATTCTTTTACATGTTTTCATGAAAAAATCTTCTCAAAACCATCTTAAAGCAAAGCTTTACAACCATTAAACACAAGCATCTCTTTTATTTTGAACAATATTGTATTCTTCCAAAAACTTGACAACTCTCTTGTTTTGAACATGTCATGAAAATCTTGGTAACTCTCTTGATGCTTTCCTATACTTCTCCACTATGCAACTCTTTTTTGCTAGAGCTCTTCTCTTATGATTTCTTGCAAGGTAACTTATATTTTAAGTATCCTTTTATAGTCTTAATTTCTTCTTAAATTTTTTTTTTTTTTAAATCTCTTAACATGCTTCTTGTCCATTCTATTTCATATTGTAGATAGGGTAAAATCAGATTTAATGTTTAATGAAAACAATAAACTAATTAATTCCTATCAAGCACAATAGAGTACAAACTAGCATGAAAATTAAAACAAGAAAGCAAAGCAAACCGATCTCCAAGCTAGACTTGATTTATCTCCATTGCTCTTCTCCACCTGCATGAGAATGCGAGATTTTGAAGGGTTGACAATGGAGGAATGTTGAGTGCTCATTCCTGCAGCATAACGACTTGACAATGACAATGAAAAATAGAGAGAATGATAGATAGAGACAGAAGACTGATTTTGACAGAGTCTGGATGCTAGAAGAATCAACCTGCTAAATGGATTGCGAGAGGCCGTATTTATAGAGACGTGACGTTGACGAAAATAAGATTTGACAAGATTCGACAATGATTTGATTTTTGACAAAAGAGGAAATACAACGAGATGATATAAGATTTCAAAAAAGATGGAAAGATTTCATTTCCTATTTTAAAGGAAATAAATCTTGAAAAAGGCGAGAAGGATAATTGATGAATTATCTAATTAAATTAATTAATTAGATGCACACGAGTTCAATTTTGAGAAGATATTTTAGGATTTTATTAATTAAATAAATTTTGGATTTATTTAATTAACATTGAATTTATGATTTCATTAATTAAATAATATAAATTATTTAATTAACATTAGCGAAATTGATGGATTATGAATATGAATTTAATTAAATAAATAAAATTTATTTAATTAAATAGATGATGACATGGGTACCTAGGGCAGAGCGTGCTACAAGATGCCTAAATGATGAAATGCTGAGATAGGTGTTGCAAGAGGACAATTTTGGGTGTCTACACATATTATTATGATCATTATCTATAACTTGTTTGTTTTTTATATTTCCTTTAAAACTATTAAAAAAAATTTGGTGTTTTTCAATTATATTTTAGAATTTAATCATTATTGATCTTTCCCCTTTCTAAGAGAGAATAACCATTTTATTTCTTAACCCATGTAGACTTTATCATTATCTAGAGAGATGCTTTCAAATATTGCTAAAAGCACTTGTTGGCCCTTGTGATTTACTCATGGATCATATATTTAAGATCATGTTTTATATACATTTAAATATATAGAACTAGAATTCTACATTTTGGTGAAATGAGTTCACATTCTTACTTTGAATTACATTAGATTTATTAATATTTCAAATTTTAATTTACTTGTTCCACTTGTTTAGTTATATTTCTATAAGTTACATTAAATTTATTGCACACATGCGGGAGAGAGGTTTTGAATTTCCTTGGTGGCAACAGATGGCTAGTTCGAAAGATGTTGGTTTTGGAATGGGGGATGGCCCATCTAGGGACATGGAAGGAAAGAATGCAGATGACGAAAAGGAGGGAGCAGTGTCTGAGGACTGGGGCCCAGAGAAAGGCGGGGATCCAAGTGGAAAGGTTGCATCCGAAGGTAAGCGTTCCCCTAACTTTTCTTCGAAGGATGGGGTTTGTGGGTCCAGGTGCCTTGGAAACCAAACTGAGGACAAAACTCTGAGGGATCATTCACGGAAGGATCCTAAGAAGAAGTGGGTTTCACTTTTTGGAACCAAGCTAGTTGGAAAATCCTTTTTTCCCCCGGTTAGTAATATCTCATCCCCGAAGAGTGGAAAGTTTGCTATTTTGATTCTTGATCCTATAATAGACCATAACGTATCTCTAATGGAGTCATCACTGGTTGGAAAGTTTATGGGCCCATGACCAAATATTGAGGTGGTCAGGGATTTTGTGAAGAAGAGATGGAGAGTTAAATTAAAGGACATGTAGAGGTTGCGGCCCTACCTAAAGGTTTCTTCTCTTTTTCCTTTTCTTGCGAAGAAGATAAACTTGTGGTTCTGTGTGGAGGCCCTTGGGTTATTGGTGAGTCATCTCTGGCTATTAGGAAGTGGTCCCCAAAAATGAATTTCTCGGATGTTGTCTTTGAGGCAGTGCCTGTCTGGGTGCACTTACCTAGGTTACCACTGCAGTTTTGGAATGAGGACGTGTTCAGAGGGATAGCCAGTTCCTTTAGGGAACTTCTATCCATTGATGCTATGAATTCATCTAGAAACAGGTTGGTTTTCGCTAGAATATGTGTGGGGGTTACCCAGTCCTCAGATCTCCCCACATCAATTAAGATAGTATCAAAACTTGGAAAATGAACTCAGAATGTCGAGTTTCAGACTCTACCCTTTGTGTGTTTTACTTGTAAAAAATTTGGGCATTGGGCGAAGAAATGTTTGAATAATAAGCCTAAACCCAATGAGAAGGTGGTTCTTAAGGAGACTAAGATGTGGAAGGTTAAATTGGTGGAGAAACCTCAGGAGGAGGAGAAAAGTGTTGATTCTTCTAAGGAAGGCCAGAAAGTTAGTGGAGAGTGTAACCCCAGTCTGGAAAAAAGGAAAGACAAGGATTCGTGCAAAGGATTTGATAATATTGCAAATCTTGAAAGTGAGTTCAAAGGCCCTAATAGAGAAGAGGTAGACTTGAGAACCAAGGATTCCCAGGAGGAGGATGAAAGAGAAGAAGGAAGGAGTGATGAAAAGCAAAATGAGATCTTGAACATTATCCCAGATTCAGTAACAGATAGTCTGGAGGAAACTTCTCATTCACATCAAAGCATGGAAAGGGGGGCAGAGGTTTATGAGAGGTCTGGGGAGTCTGACTCTCCTAGCCACGTTGAGCCACAAAGCTCTCCGGAGATGGTCAAATCTACATTTGGGAATTCAGTCAGATCTCCCAAGGGGGGGAATGAGGTTAGCAACTCCCTATTAAATAGAGTTGCTGCAATAGATGACTTCATGGATTGGCAAGATTTTATGGGTCTAGAGGATCTAGATCTTGAAGAAGAGAACCTATACACCAAAGTTGAGAAGAAGAGTAAAAAGGGGAATAACACAGTGGGGGTTTCTACAAGAAATAGGGCTAAAGCGGATGTTGGAATTCCAAGAGCTTCAGGTAGAAAATCAACTAAATGGCATAGAGAGCAGGAGTGTATTCAAAACATTATGGATGGAACTAAAAAAACCATCATGGATCTATGCAGAACTCCATCTAAAAAATAAAAGTTATGTCATGGAATATTCGGGGACTAAACAGTTCCCATAAACAAGAATTTTTGCACAATTTTGCTAGACACCATAAGCTGGATATTCTTATTATTCAGGAGTCCAAAATGTCCAAAGATCATGTGGAGAAGATTAAGATTTTTAAGAATGGCGGTGTGCAGGACTATAGTTCGGATGGTGCCTCTGGGGGATTGGTGACTTTTTGGAATCAAGACCGTATAAAAGGAACTCTGATCTTGGGAGATCCTAACCATGTGGCCACCAGATTTAATCATATCAAAGATGACTTCAGTTGGATCTTGTCTAATATCTATGCGCCCAATAGTAAGACTACTAGAAGTAATTTTTGGAAAAAACTTGAGTTTTTTAGGTCCTGTTTTCCGAATGAGAATTGGATCATCATGGGGGACTTTAATACACCCTTGCTGGGGTCTGAAAAATTTGGTGGATCTCAAATTCAATTGGATAGTAAGTTGGATTTGATGAATTTTATCAATTCTCAATGTTTGCATGATGTGGACCTCAAGGAGGCTACTTACACCTGGTCTAATAGGAGAGTTGGGAACGATCTCATTCAAGTAAGGCTTGACAGGGATTTAATTTTGGATAACTAGTTGAAGGACTATTGTTGTTCATTAAATGCTCTCTCCAGAATTGGCTCGGATCATTTCCCAATAAGTTTTATGGCTGAGTTTATGTTAGGTAAGAGGAATTTTCCTTTCCGATTTGAGAAAATGTGGCTGTCTCATCCTAAAATATTTAATTGCATTCAAGAATGGTGGAACATAAATGTTAGTGGTACTGCCATGTTTAGAGTGGCTAAGAAGCCTGGTGAAGTCAAATCCAAGATTAGGACTTGGAACAAGGAAGTCTTTGGGGATATTTTTGAGTCTAAAGCTGCTATCCAACAGGATTTAAGGGATATTCAGGACTGTATCCAAAGAGATGGTTATGTGGGAGACCTCCTTCTAAAGGAAAATGAAATCCTCTCTAAATATCATAATATTATCTCTAAAGAAGAGGATTATTGGAAACAGAGATCTAGATGTGCTTGGCTTGCTGTTGGGGACAAGAACACTAGGTTTTTCCACTTGACTACCATGAAACATAGGGCCTCTAATCGAATTTCCTATATAATGAAAGATGGGGTCAAAATTGAGAGGGAGGAAGAGATTAGAAGTGAAGCCATTCAATTCTTTGCTAACCTTCTTTCTTCAGGAGAGGAGTTGAATGTGGATGCTTAGAAGACTCTTATTGAGGCCATTCCTAATGTCTTAGATGATCATCAAAATAAGCTCTTCACGGCGATCCCTTCAGAGGATGAGGTTAGGAAGGCGATTTTTTCTTTTCAAGGCAATAAGTCCCCTGGCCCAGAAGGTTTCCCCATGTTCTTTTTCCAAGTGTTCTGGGAAATTGTTGCTGATGATGTTACTAATGTTGTTAAAGAGTTTTTTGGAGCTAGGAAACTGTTGAAAGAGCTTAATGCTACCTTCATTGTTCTTATACCTAAATTCCCTGGTGCTAATTCTTTTGATTCTTTTCGTCCTATCAGTTTATGCAACTCTTTTTACAAGATCAGTTCTAAAGTGATAACTTCTAGGCTGTTAGGGGTTCTCCCTATGTTGATCTCTCCTCAACAGAGTGGCTTTGTTCAAGGCAGACAAATTCTGGACTCAATTATTACGGTTCATGAGAATATCCACTCCCTTGAAGTTTCAAAAAACCAAGGCTTCTTGCTCAAACTGGACATGGCTAAGGCCTATGATAGGGTGGACTAGAAATTTCTGATTAAATTCTTACAAGCCTTTGGGTTTTCTGAAAGATTTCTACATTTAATATGGAAATTGATTTCTACCACTAGCACCTTGATGATCATAAATGGCTCTCCTTCCCATTTCTTTAAGGTGTCAAGAGGAGTCAGACAAGGGGATCCTGTCTCTCCTATCCTTTTCACCCTCATGGCTGAAAGTTTTGGGAGGCTCATGCATAAAAGAGTGATGGAAGGTAGCTTGAAAGGTTTAAAACCCTCTTTGGAAAATCTGGTTTGTTCACACCAGCAGTTTGTGGACGATACGATGCTTATGGGAAGTGCCACTGTTGGTGAAGCCCGAGCTTTAAAGAGTTGTCTTGTTCTTTATGAGGAGGGCTCAGGGAAAAAAATTAATAGCGCCAAAAGTTCCCTCTATTTTTTCAATACCCCTGAGCACAGACAGAGGAAGATTGCAAACATCATGGGCTATGGTGTTAATACCCTTCCTTCAACTTACTTGGGCCTTCCTTTAGGGTCCAAACCTTTGGACTCCTTTTGGATTTCTCTAGTTGATAGATTTAATAGGAAATTGGTTGGTTGGAAAGGTTCCCTTTTGATTCAAGCTGGAAAAGTTATGTTACTTAAGGCTTCTCTTAAAATTTTGCATGTTTACGTACTTAGTCTATTCAAGATCTCGGCTAAGTTTGCTGATATTATTGAATAGATCCAGAAATCGTTTCTTTGGTCGGGGGTTGAGGAGAAGAAGAGGATTCCATTGGTGGCTTGGGAGAGAGTGTGTAGACCCAGGAACTCTGGAGGCCTTGGCTTGAGAAATATCAGAGTGTTTAATAAAGCTCTCGTGAATGGAATTCTATTTGACATAGCAAATACTTGTGGGAGGTTGAATCCTTTCAAGAATTTCTCAACTCTCAGAACCTTCCCTTTGGTTCTTCTCTATGGAACAATACCATTAAAGTGAGATACTTGGCTGGCAAAGAAGATTTTTGGAAGGTGGGTGATGGTAAGAAAAATCGATTCTGGGAAGATAAGTGGATTGGTAATGAGTGTCTTTGCAATAATCTGACCTATGGTATTTATATGGAGGACTGCAAGTCCAGGTTTGGCTAGTTGGTTGGGGATTATTGGAGGAATGATCAGTGGGTTGAGATCTCTTCTATTAGTCAGGATCTTCAACCTCTGCAAGCCCTTCTTAATTCAATTAGGATCAGTTCTCAAGGGCGGGAGGACACTTTGGTCTGGAAGTTGTCATCCTTTGGAACCTACTCTGTCTCTTCTGCTATGGATTCTTGTTACTCTGGCATTGATGTCCCTGTTTGGGATAAGGTGTGGGTGCACAACCTCACTCCAAAAGTAAATTTGTTTGTCTGGATTCTTCTTCAGAACAAGTAGTTGACCAATGATAATCTTTATAAGAGGGGGTTCTCTTTTCCTAATAGGTGTTATTTGTGTTGTGTTGAGGCTGAGACCTCCTCACATCTATTTCTCCTTTGTCTATTTGCTTATGCCATATGGTGTAGGATTCTGCAAATGTGGGATTTTAGCTGGGCTTTTCCTAGAACTATTGTGGATTTTTATAATCAATGGAAGCCCCCCTCAAAGAATTAGGCCTTGAATCTTCTTTGGAACTATATATTTCCTCATCTTTCCTGGGGCATCTGGAAAGAACGCAATAATAGAATCTTCAGGGATGTTGCTCTCTCTGAGGAAGTGGTATTTGGTAAGATTACTAGAGTTGTGGTTGAAAATTTTAATCTACTTAATAACAAGCTTAAAGGTAAAGGTAAGGTCAGTATGCAAGAGTATGATTGTAGAATAGTGGGAGCCTAGAATATTAATGTGGATATGTTCGACATGTCCAAAAGCATCAAGGATCCTAGATTTGGCATATTCTGGAGTCTTCCTCCCCCTGGTTGGGTCAAAATCAATTTTGATGGCGCGGCCAAGGGAAATCTTGGGCCTGCTGGGAGTGGAGGGGTGATAAGGGATGAGAATGGTGTCTTTATTGTGGTTGTGGCGGTTCCTTTAGGCATTTAGACCAACCATGTGGCTGAAGCCTCTGGTGTTTTCCAGACCTTGAAGCTGGCTAGCCAATTGAGGTATAAAAATGTTTGGATTGAAGGGGATTTGAATAATATTATCCAATGTCTAAAGGGTCATCAGAAACCTTCATGGTCTATACAAAATTGGATAGACCTCTCTAAGGAAATTATTAATTCCTTTGAGAAAAGTTATATTTCGCATGCCTATCAGGAAATAAACACGGTGGCAGATTTCTTCGCCAACAAAGGTGTCAAAGCTTTGAAAAAGATGATGTGGCAGGGGTAGGATGAGTTGAAGGCTGACGTTAAGGTCCTGTTGACGTATGATCCTATTCACAGGAAGGTGCAATTTCCCATTCCATTGAATGATGGTTGAGTGTCCTCCCCTGCAATCTCGATACTGTATTTTAATTATTATTCTAAGTTGGTTGAGGAGTAATTACTTCATCTCCCGGTTGCATGTGATTATTTTTGCATGCTTTCTGGGCATTTTAGGAGCTTGTATCTACAGGGTTCTGGACTGTTCTATTCCTACTGGCAATACAATGGGTGGCCAAAGTCGCAGAGTGGAGCCGATAAGCAGTGCTTAGCTGAAGAATAATTTGAAGCTCTAGAAGAAGCTAGAGAATGGTGGCATCATTATTTTTATTGAAAAGCTCCATGGCTGGGACCCAGAGGTTACTAGGGTTTTTTAGAAAGATTGGAAGGATGGTGAGATAAAATTGTTTGGCAGAGATGTGGTTATCAATGAACAACTGATTGCTGAGGTGATTGGCCTCTCAATGAAGGGTATTAAATTCTATAGGGACAGGAAACAATCTAATGAAGCGGTCAGCAAATTTCCTAAGTCGGACGCTGAGAGGGAGGAGTTACGAAGAACTTCCAGAAGCTACTATGACACAGACAGAATTGTTTCACATTGGAGGAGGGTTTTGAATGTGTTGATGGAGTATGTTACTTTGGATGGTCGTTACACCAGAGTCTTTGGGTATCATTCCGTCCTGCTAAATCATTTCAGGCACCAGGTCAGGATTTCTTTTCCTTTTTATCTTGCATTTTCTCTGAATACCAATTTGAAAAACCATAGACAGAACCCCATCAAGTATTATATTCTTCATGAAGGACTGCTTGTCCTAATTTATGACCATTTTAAAGCCATGTCGGCTCTGCCTCACCAGATATTGTTTCCTAAGGTTAGGGCCAATGATAAGGACAAAGGAAAATCTAGGGATTCTCCTCAGAAAAAGGGCAAGAGAAAAATGTCGGAGGACCCCTCCTATGATGTGAATGAAGAGGATTCATAGTCAGAGTCAGTTTATGAGTATTCCAGCCATCTGACGACTGATAGAGAAGAGAGACCTTGCTTCCCTATGGACCTCAAGGCAAGGGATCATTATTTTAAGGAGGAAAGGGAATTTCCCACTGATGTTCTTGCAATAGCCTGCAATGGGGCGGTGGATAACTTTAGGCTTATGAGATGGGTGTTCTTTGAAATTAAGGAAATTAAGTTAAATCAGAGAGCTATGAAAAGTAAACTGGAGAAAGCTAGTGATGACAATAACAGAGGCAGTGGTCGTGGTCAGGCTACTGATTTATGGACGGAAGAGGAGAAGTATATGGTTGAGTGTCTCAAGAAAACAGTGGAGGAATTACAGTATTTCAAATGCAATCATGATGGAAAGTAGGTAGATATGGAGGAGCAGCTATGGAACATTAAAAATTCTCTCCACAAAGTGTTGATTATGAACCATAAGATTTTAAAATCCACTGCATAGACCATGAATACCATGGTGGAAAACTTGGAAAAATCCCATCAGGTAAAGACTGTTGTGTTTCTTGATTTGGACAATTAGGATGGGCTGTCGGATAGTGGGGGGGTGAGTAACAGGACCAAAGAAAATTTGAAAAGGAAGGTAGACCAAGCTTTAGTCAACATCCAGGAGATCAAGAAGTCTGCTCTCAACATGAACAGTCTAGAGTAGGAAGCAGCAGAGATACTTTGGAACCTGGCCTAGGGGCCAGTTTTTTGTCAGATTTTTTGGCTTTTTTGCCCTGGTTTTCTAGTGTGTTCTTCTTTATGGGCAGTTCCTATTTTTGTATGTGCTCTGTTAATGTTTTATCTTTCGCTATCTTACTGTTAAGGGTTTCAGGACCCCTCTAAAACCTGTTTGTTCCATAATCAAAAACTATTATCTAGATAGAGTTCAATTTACATTGTATATCGTGCTTGTAAATAGTTGTTCTAAATTTAAATCAATTGAACATGTACATGTTCCATGTTATTTCTATTCTCTAGATCTAGATATATTAAAGCTCAAGAAGGTCTCATTGCTTAGGTACACATCATGGAAAATGCACCTGTTCCACCTCCACCTGCACTATTTGCCAATACTAATAGTGAGATTGAGAGATTGAGAGATTCATCAATTGATGGTACAAACACAGGTATATATAAGGACACTTGCCTATCCATATTATAGAGCCTAGAACAAATTAGTGATAAACTTGAGGATAATAGTGCATTTTCCCCTAATAAACTAGCTATTATTCTTTCCCACATGTAGGAATAATTACGTGGTGAGGTTCCCTTTTCTCAAATAAAAGATGTGACCAAATAAATGATCAAAACCCAATGTTTTCCATGCTATCAAGATAAAGCTAAGGTGAGGGAATACCAAGTCACCAAATGTGTGGATGTTACCATGGCCACTTTGATCTACCCCCAATTACTTGCAACACATGGTAAATATCCAAACAATGACCAATTTTTTTATATTTTGTTTAGCAGTTGTATGTTGAGGTTCATTTGGGCCTCAAAGTCAATTACCTATGTTACACCCCAAATTATATAATTACTATTTACTATTACTATGTACGGTAAAATGTGAATGTAATGTGAATGCAGTGGATGAATAAATTATGTGTGTACTTTGTTATCATTGCTTAATGAATGAATGTCATCTCATTTAATATTATATGAAGGAATGCAATTATGTGATTGGTTGGTTATTGAATTAATATTCTAACTATGGAGATGTATTATGCGTAATGCATTTTTTATCAATAACTAACTAGCATGTGCTTGTGATAGTTGGATGTAGGTATATGTTCATTCCTCCAGGCGGAGGGGAAGTATCAATCAGAAAAAGGTCTTGGTCGGGTAACGAGTAATGTAACCTATCTAAGCTTACACACACCACAGTAGAATAATTGAGTCGGGTTATCCTGTGGGAAGTAGGTAAGTCATCCTTAGTGTAATGTGTCTAAATTAGTAAGGGTCTTGATAGCTATTGAATGCATGCTTGGATGATGTTTATCTGTTTGAGCTTGTGAGTCCTTCCTTATCCTACTATGTTTATTTGTGTGGTTGAATGAGTGTTTGGATATATGAATATGTTGACATATGTGTATGATGGATATAATGGGATGTCTATACAAGTGTGATGACATATGTATAGACATGCATATATGTATATAAATGTTAATATAATGTTATGTGTCTTTGAGCTTTCCGTCGATACATATCTATGTCAAAAATATGCATGTATATGAGTATATACATACATTGATCCATGTGTTAGAGCATAATCATATGCATGTCTACATAAGTAGAAATACTTATAAACATATTAACATGAGGGATCAATTATATATATGCGAATATATATATATGCACTTAACTAATGTATGTATCAACGAGAATAGGATAAGAAAGGGTAACCTGATATATATATTTATGTGTAGCATATTAAATATGTATGTGTATGTGTATATGTGTACGTATGAGTACATGTGTATTGTTTGATGGGTAATGATAAACAAGGATGTATGCATTTGAGATATTGAATGGAACATTTATGTTGCTATATAATATATATATGTATGTTTGTATATATAAACAAAATACACACATATTGCTTAATAGAGGAGTGTGTAAGCTATATATATATATATATTATTACAATATAATTTCTATCTTGTTTGTATTCATTTGTATATAAAATGCATATATACTTTATGCCTATATAGATCAACATATATATAGTTTTCAATGTATAAAATTGAATGGGTTAGATATATATTTATCTTATAAATATATATGAGTATTTATATGCATAAAGCACTTGAAGTAATACCATTTCCTTTAAACCATAGTTGACGGCTTTAGAAATACATGTGAAGTTTCATATTTAGAAGAATATTGGAAACATATGCTATGCAAAAATCTTGCATAGGGAGGACGTCTTATATGTTTGGAGATCAACTATCTAAAGCAATGTTTTTTTGCCGATTATAATGCTTTATTCATTTGGCTTTGAATTCGGTTAACATGGAAAACTTAGTGGACACCTTTATAATAGCTATAACTATATTATTTGGGCTGCATTTTGTGCTCTTGTTGTCAACAATAAAAGAGTTTTGTAAATATGTGAAACACAACCATTAAGTCAATGATCAAAATGAGAAAAGGTTGATGCCTATTTATGAGGAAACATGGACTTAGTAAACTAAATTACCTTGATATTTTTCATTGATCAGTAGCTATAAAAGCATGAATACAATCAACAACTTTTTCAAATCCAATTTAATAAGTCAATCGATACTCAACATGACTTAGTCGATACTTTAGTTTGATGGCACACTTTTGTTATTGATTGTTTCTGTGAAGGAAGAAATTGCTCCACCTTTGTGAAAGCATTATAATGCTTGGTGCCACCTTTGAATCCTTTAAACTATAGAATTCTGCTTTGAGTTGTCATTTGGATTTCATCATGTGGATATTTGAAATAGTCTTTATTTGTTGTGATTTAAACAAGTCGATTTGTAGTTGTTCAAGCTGAGTATGTGCTTGTATATTCACCACCTTTTTGTTGAGTTAGATGTGTTGTTGTGCATGCATTTTTCTGTCAAAGATCATGCCCATTTAACATACTACATAGTTACTTGTTTTCTCTATAAATAGAGGATAGATTTGAATTGTGTGGATGCATCCCTTCTACAAATGCTTATGCATTGTTATCCTTCATCTATGCATTATCTCTTGTGTAAAAGTCTCTAATTTTTGTATGCTTTTCCATCTATAATAACCTCCCATAACAATGAGGGAGAGCCTTGAGTATTGAGAGAGTTTTATTATCCTTGAGAAGAAGCATTTTCCAACTTGAGAGTTAAGAGTTGTGAGACTTTGTTGGAGGATCATTATCGAGATAGTTGTTGTTCTAAAAGTGTTGTGACTGCAGTCAGTCAAATTGGGAAGCTTTAACATAGGCATGAGGATATTCTACTTTTGTTTATTCTACTTTTGAATGAGTTATGTCTAGATTGATTAAACTAGTCTTTTTGATACTTGCACTTAAAGGAAAGTATTGTTTGCTTTGACAGAAAAGTAGAAACTATTTACTTTGTGGTGCATTGTGTGTAAGTACTCCATGTGTTGGAACTGTAAATTTTTGATAATTTTTCATGTTATCTATACCAATGCATTTTCCAATTGAGTCCTACCTTGAGCATTTTCCTCTCTTCATAATAATTTTACCCATATTTTTCCCATATAGCCCCATAAATCTATCGAGTCCTACATTTTTCACATCATGGTTCGTATCGGCGTGAGAATACCATTGTCTCCCCGACCCATTTTGCATTTTCTGCTAACATGAGTCTATGTTGCCTATCGGCAAGACTCATTTGATGTCACAGTGATCGAGGTTTGCATGCAGGCGGCTTTCGATAGGACATTTGCATGGTTTCGGTGACAAAGGATATTTCAAATCGGAGGGAGTTATGCCGTCAGGCTGAGGTCTTATCGATTTCAATATGTCTCCTCGACTGGCCACAAAAGGTGTGCATCGGTGAGAGTTTTTCCTTCGATGAAGCGTCTTGGCGAACTTACCTAGTCTTGTCGACCGATGGCGGATGCATGTGCATATCAGAAAAATATTTTCTTTGGGGTAACGTCTTGGCGAATGACCTTCGGTCTCGCTGATATTACACAAGAGGCTCGTCGGCCAGACATGTTGCTTTTAGTGTAAGTTCATAACGAATCCACATTGTTACACCGACTGGTGGCAGGAGGATTCATATCGGTAAGAGTTGGAGCTATCGATGAAAGGTCTCAGCAAAGTGTATATGTCTCACTGACAGAGCATAAAGGGTTTCTCTCAAACAGCTTTCGGTGAGAGGTTTGTTGTGTCTCACCGACTAACAACATAATGGGATGCGATATCGGTATGAGTTAAGGTTCTCGATAAGAGCTCTCGGCGAGTGACCTTCGGTCTTGCCAATGGAAAACAATGAAGGACCTTGTCGGCGAGAGTGTGCTTTTATCTCAGCGACTCAGAATGGATGATGACTTTCGGTGTGGCATAGTGTGCTCTATGAAAGGTCTTCCCGAGAGTGATATGTTATGGTGACAAGTTTGATCACGGGGGCTCTTGGCAAAACAAAGGCTTGTCTACATGACATCTCCCCGATATCATAAGGTCACAGTGACATGCGAATGATAAAAGAGCTCTCAGGGAAACATAAAGTGATCTACAGGATATCTCCCCGATCAGCTATGTCACGGTGAAAGCGAGTAACACCAAGCGGAGTGATTAATGATTGAATTTCCTTCGGCATAGCTATACGATATGTCTCGCCAACTATTTCACTGATGAATAACAGAAATTCAAACACTATGGCCAACATGTATATGTTTAAAAACTATTGCTGGCTGACTTGATTTGGGCCCGAATTATGTGGAGGGTCGGCATGAAATTTCAATATGTTTTATTTTCTTGATGCTGCTGTATAAATAGGCATTTTGTAATTGTAAAATGAGCTATTAGCTATCAGTTATTCGATATATAGTAGAAAAATTAGATGGATACAGTACAATAGATTTATCAGATCAGAGACTATGGTGCATGTTTTCAAAATGGAGGTATTTATGAAAGTCAATTGATGTTGCTGCACATTTTTGATGTCAATTATCTGTTGAATTCAAATGAAAAAATGTTGCTAAGTTGTCTCCAAGATTGGTGCTTTCTGGTTGTTTAAATTAACATAACAAGTTTATGTTCAGTTTATCAATGCACATTCATTGTATCTATGTGATTAATCAATTGGTTCTTTCAGGCAAAGATTAAATCCTTTTAGTTGATCACAGTAATCAGAGAGTTTCATCTAGATTATTAAAGTAGAGCTTAGTAGTTACAGTATTGCATGTTTATACAAGCTGTAAACAGAATATATGCCAAATAATTTGAGTTTTATCTAGAGAGTGTTGCTCATCTTGATTTCATTTTGACTTTGCATACCCAATAAGGCACTGGTCTCTACAATTTCATCATTTAGATTCATTTAGTTTCTTTACATATGTTTTACATTTGTTAATTGAGCACTTTAGGATTTAGATCAGAATATTGTTATTGCTATCAGGTTTGATTTCATTTGTTCACTTCCATCTGCCATTGTGGACAAAGTATTTCTGAAGGATAATCATAAGTCAAGTCTACTTCATTCAGAAAGGTACACCTGCCTAGGTTTAGCAGCACCTAAAGAGTAGAAGGTTGAGTTCTCTTGACCTTGTCTATTACCCTAAAACGTATCAAGAGATTAGTAGCCTCTTGAGGCATTTCGCCTGCGTTTTTGAGAGCTAACAAATTGGTGACTCCGCTGGGGACTATATCAGAAAATTTGGTTCAAGACCACATTATAGAGTCATTGAAGAAAAGGTTATAATTTGAGAAGATTCAGAAAGAGTGATTCTGCTGGGTAAAAGATCAGAAATAATCATTTTCCTACTTTTGGAAAAGTAGGTGGCGACTCTAAAAGAAACATTGCATTTGTTCAAACATGAATGGAAGAAGATCTCAATACAGGGGAGGTCATACTGGAGCTCCTGCTGGCAGCAGTAAGTGGACACAAAAAGATGACAAGGTTGATAATGGAAAAGGAATAAGTGAGGACATGTGCATGACAGATAAAGATAAAACATCAAGATCACATTTTGAAACATGTGATTGCTATGATACATGGAGAGATAATTCAAGTGCAGAACTTTGTACCCCTGAAGATCGAAGAAATCCTTTCTCTTCTCTTGATCCTCAGAAACTGGCTGAGTTTGAAGCTACACTTGAGGCTGAACAAATCAGAATTCAGCATGAATATGATCAGAAGATGGAGAGTAACCAAAATGTGTTTATTGATCATGAGCTTCCTGAGGAAGTAAAAGCACAGTTTGAATTACAGAGGAAGGAGATAGAGGAGCTAAGGGCTGCATTGCTAAAAGCCCAAATTACTTCTCAGACAGCTGATTGCCCTCCAAAGTATGTACCACCTCATAAGCAGGGTAATCATAATGTAGGGCCTTCTGATCCACTTGTGTCTCCTCACCATTAGACAAGAAATCACTATAATCAGCCAAATCATCCACCTCATATTTCCACACAGCATACAAATATGCAACCACCTCATGGTGAGCCTTTTTCCCCACAACATAATGCACAATATAACAATCGTATGTATCAATATCAGTACCCACCTATCCCTTCCCCTCACCAGTATGCAGCAATGATCAGACAGTTTGATTTGACAGGGTTTCATCTATACCCTTACCCTATGGATGGCAGCTAGAGAGGTCTGGTACCTAAGTTTACAAGGAGTAATGCAATTACTGCTGAAGAACATTTAAATAATTTCAATGTGTTCATCCAAGACATAGGTGTGCCATATGAAGATTTACATATGAGGCTATTTATGATGTCACTTCTTGAAGATGCTAGGGATTGGTTCAACAGCTTGCCAGCACTCTCAATTAATTCTCTCCAAATATTCCAGGACTGATTTCTTGAGCAATATGGGAATCTAAATGCACCAGATGCAGCTCTTCATGAATCAATGTGAATTCAGAAAAATTAGAATGATTCAATTTATGATTTCAACCGAAGATTCAACAAGTTGCAGACTAAAGTACCTCCTGGATCAAGGTTGTCAGATTCTATAGCATTGAGTGTTTATTTAAATGCATTTGATCCTAAAATAGGGTATGAATTGAGAAATAGATTCCCAAGAGATTTGGTTGAAGCTCAGAGGACAGCATTGACAATTGAAAACAATGGGAAGGCTGCTGGTATAATCAGTAAAAGAGACAACCCTAGGGCTCCTCAGCAAAGCAACAATTATCAGTACAGACAGGAGAATACATACAGGAATGAAAGGCCGAGGTTGCATGATATTCCTTATAATATAGACTGGAAGGATGGAAAGCCTATAACAGCTAGGCCTGGAAACAAGGAGACTCCTGATCCATTGACAAAGAGGGGAACTTATATGGTGAGTAACAATTACTTTTGTGAAGCTTGTGATAAGCCACATTCCCTAGACTATTGTGTTGTAGCTCAAAGGATGCAAGAGGAGGGAATGCTGACAGGAAGCGATGGAGAAGATCATAAATTGTATTTGACTTCAAATACTTTTCACCATGTTAAGGAAGGGTACTCATCTTTAGAGGATGAAGGATATGAGTACAATGTTTCAAATCAGAAATACAATGTCCATATGGCTGAATAGCAGGCCTTTTCTGATTCTGAAAAAGATTATATAGAACCACATTCTGATGAAATGCCTACTCACTACAGTATGAGGAGACTCACCAAAGAGGAGATAGAGAGACTAATTGTTGCTGCAATTGAGGAAGCAAAGAATAAATACTGGTTGAGAAATAGAAAAGTAAATGAGATAAAAGGCATTCCTGGGGGAATTTTTATGAAGGATCATAAAGCAACACAAGGAATTTTGAAGAGGCTAGAAAACAAATAGCAGGATAAAAATGAACAGAAGCCTGTCCAAAAGGAGGAAGTAAAGGAAGAAAACAAAGGAGAAGCATTGGAGCAGAAGAAAATTGTTAAGGTGGAGGGCTCTTCTTTTGACTTCACTCACGCATTATCTAGGTAAAAATGTTTGTTCCACTACTTGAGATGATGAAAATTAAATAATACAGAGACTGTGTTGTTCAATTGATAATGAGTTCTGAAAATAAAGTAGCTATCAATGGGAAGGAGAAAGTAAATATCCCAAAAGTCTGCTTGAGTGATGTGTTAGCAATTCCCCCACATGTTGATCCTTTTTTCACTACATTGCATATAAATAACAAGTTGTTGAGGAATTGCATGATAGACTCTGGTGCAGCTATAAACATCATGCCAGTAGGAGTTATGAAGCAGCTTGGCATGTGGGTTGATACATGTGAAGGGAAGTGCTATGCAATGGATAACAGACCTGTTCCTATGGTAGGCATTATGAGAAATGTTGAAGTCAAGTTGGCTACTTATCCACAGGTGGCATATAATATAGATATAACAGTGATTGATACTCCTCCTCAGTTTGGGATGCTTTTGTCAAGACAATGGACAATAGCAGTTGGGGGAGATATTCAGTTTGATTTATCTTATGCAACTATTCCAGTGAATGGTCAGGAAGTCAGGTTGTATAGGGAGCCAAGAATGAGCCAAGTTGTTGACTATGTTCCCCAAGATCAAATCAATTATTTTTGTGATGTGAATTTTGGCAACTTCAAGATAGAATTAGCCCAGCTAGAGATAATCAGTACTGATCCAGTTGAAGGTTCTTGTGGTGATCGAGAGAAAGAAGCAATGGAAAATGTGAGTTCATTTGATAATGAGTATATAATACCTCCTATTACAGTTGAAAGTCATGAAGACTCATTTGATGAATTCCAGGTATTTTCAGATCTACTTTATGGTAAAGAGGAAATAATTTTAGACAAGCTAGATGATGGAATAAGTGACTTCGCTGGTAATGTTTCTGATTTTTCATTTTCTGATGATCTTGGACCTCTTTTTGATGATGACAAAAGTGAAGAATATAACTATAGCAATGAAAATGTAGAAGCATGTTCACTTAGCAGTGAGAAAATTTTAGATTTGCTGACTCTTGAATACCAAAGATATGTACATGAGGGTGATCCTGAGGTTCTTTGTCAAGCTTACGTTTGCCTTGATAGTGAAAGATCTTTGTATGATGATTCTTATGACTCCCAGTACATTTTTCGAATTGATGATCAGAAATATGTGTCCATTCGAGAAGAGGTATGTTATTTTGAAATTTCTAACTCATGTGAAGAAGACATTTGTTTGCATACTAAGGATGATAGAGGTCCGGATTTGATTGGTTCATATATGCTTGATATTAGAGATATGAGTCATAATCCAGTGTTGTATCCAAATGGTAGTGTCAAGGAAGTGCAAAAGGTTTCAGATTTGTTTGTTCTCGACAGTGTTGATATGACAGAAATTTTTGATTCTCAAGAGAAGTACTTTGATGGTGAATTTTCAATACAGCTGGGAGAATGTTTCACAATTCATAACAGTGAGAGAGATGATATAAAATGTTGTATTGAATATGCATATATTTTCTATGTTGAAGATAGCAAAGATTTGCCTCATGATGATGGAGAATTTGAGCTACAGAATGATGAAGGGAATTTGGGCCAAGCTGAACATGATGATTTTCTAAAAACTTGCAATAACAGTGACAAGAAGGATTGCATGAGTATCTTCAAGAAGAATCTGATGAACTCAAGACAAAACTAGGTATTTGACAGGGGAAAGTATGATTTGAGTTTCAGATTGTAATAGCTCAGAACAGGTGAAGTTAAAACACAGAGGATTAAGGGTTGCCAGTGCATGGACAACTCTTGCTTGTCCTCTTTAAAATTATTTTCCATACACAGTAGTTTAGGATTCTGGTCCGCTCCATTTTGCATCCATTTCACTTCCATTTTGCATTCCTTTCCATTGCCACTCATTCCATTTTTGCTCACTGGTTCATCATTTTGAGTTTGGTCTAGTCTGCTCACCCAAAGATCTGGATCCTTGCAATGATCTCACTATCATTCATCCCCAGATGGAGCCACTGTTGGAACTGTAAATTTCTGATGATTTTTCATGTTATCTATACCAATGCATTTTCCAATTGAGTCCTACCTTGAGCATTTTCCTCCCTTCATAATAATTTTACCCATATTTTTCCCATATAGCCCCATAAATCTATCGAGTCCTGCATTTTTCACATCATGGTCTGTATCGGCGTGAGAATACCATTGTCTCCCCGACCCATTTTGTGTTGCCTATCGGCAAGACTCATTTGATGTCACAGCGATCAAGGTTTGCATGTAGGCAGCTTTTGGCAGGACATTTGCACGGTTTTGGCGACAAACAATATTTCAAATCGGCAGGAGTTATGCCATCGGGATGAGGTCTTATCGATTTCAATATGTCTCCCCGACTGGCCAAAAAAAGGCGTGCATCTGTGACATTTTTTCCTTCGATGAATCATCTTGGTGAACTTACCTAGTCTTGCCGACCGGTGGCGGATGCATGTGCATATCGGCAAAAAGATTTTCTTTGGGGTAACGTCTTGGTGAATGACCTTCGGTCTCGTCGATATTACACAAGAGGCTCATCGGCCAGACATGCTGCTTTCGGTGTAAGGTCATAACGAATCCACATTGTTACACCGACTATTGGCAGGAGGATTCATATTAGTAAGAGTTGGAGCTATCGATGAAAGGTCTCAGCGAAGTGTATATGTCTCACCGACGGAGCATAAAGGGTTTCTCTCAAACAGCTTTCGGTGAGAGGTTTGTTGTGTCTCGCCGACCGACAACATAATGGGATGCGATATCGGTATGAGTTAAGGTTCTCAATAAGAGGTCTCGGTGAGTGACCTTTGGTCTCGCCAATGGAAAACAATGAAGGACCTTGTCGGTGAGAGTGTGCTTTTGTCCCAGCGACTCAGAATGGATGATGACTTTTGGTGTGACATAGTGTTCTCTATGAAAGGTCTTCCCAAGAGAAATATGTTACGGCGACAAGTTTGATCACAGGGGCTCTCGGCAAAACAAAGGCTTGTCTACATGACATCTCCCCGATATCATAAGGTCACAGCGACATGCGAATGGTAAAATAGCTCTCAGGGAAACATAAAGTGATCTATAGGATATCTCCCCGACTCAGCTATGTCACAGCGAAAGCGAGTAACACCAAGTGAAGCGATTAACGATTGAATTGCCTTCGGCATAGCTATACGATATGTCTCACCGACTATTTCACTGATGAATAACATAAATTCAAACACTGTGGTCGACATGTATATGTTTAAAAACGGTTGCTGGCCGACTTGATTTGGGCCCGAATTTTGTGGAGGGCCAACATGAAATTTCAATATGTTTTATTTTCTTGATGCTGTTATATAAATAGGCATTTTGTAATTATAAAATGAGCTATTAGCTATCAGTTATTCGATATACAGTAGGAAAATTAGATGGATACAGTACAATAGATTTATCAGATCAGAGACTATGGTGCATGTTTTCAAAATGGAGGTATTTATGAAAGTCAATTGATGTTGCTGCACATTTTTGATGTCAATTATCTGTTGAATTCAAATGAAAAAATGTTGCTAAGTTGTCTCCAAGATTGGTGCTTTCTGGTTGTTTAAATTGACATAACAAGTTTATGTTCAGTTTATCAATGCACATTCTTTGTATCTGTGTGATTAATCAATTGGTTCTTTCAAGCAAAGGTTAAATCCTTTTAGTTGATCACAGTAATCAGAGAGTTTCATCTAGATTATTAAAGTAGAGCTTAGTAGTTACAGTATTGCATGTTTATACAAGTTGTAAACAAAATATATGCCAGATAATTTGAGTTTTATCTAGAGAGTGTTGCTCATCTTGATTTCATTTTGACTCCGCATACCCAATAAGGCACTGGTCTCTGCAATTTCATTATTTGGATTCATTCAGTTTCTTTACATCTGTTTTACATTTGTTAATTGAGCACTTTAGGATTTAGATCAAAAGATTGTTATTGCTATCAGGTTTGATTTCATTTGTTCACTTCCATCTGCCATTGTGGACAAAGTATTTCTGAAGGATAATCATAAGTCAAGTCTGATTCATTCAGAAAGGTACACCCACCTAGGTTTAGCAGCACCTAAAGAGTAGAAGGTTGAGTTCTCTTGACCTTGTCTGTTACCCTAAAACGTATCAAGAGATTGGCAGCCTCTTGAGGCATATCGCCTACATTTTTGAGAGCTAACACCATGATAGGAGAGATTGTTTGACATAGGTATTATTATTATACTAGATATGTTTGAACATGGGTTGCTCGTAGCTAGTTATTTAATTAATAGATAACTAGTGGGTTACTTTTGGAATGAGAGGTTTAGTGAAACCTAGTGAGTTAGAGTTGTTGCTTGATTAGTGTCAATACACACTTAAATAAAAAGTTATCATATTGACAAGAGTAGGCTCATATCTTTAACCCTTTTAGTCAAAGAGGTGATACTCTCAAAAGGAGTCATATATTTTTATGGCAACTCTTCGATTGAGGCCATGCATTGTGTTTGTATTTACTCCATGATAGGAGGGAAGTTTTTCATAGGTATTGTTATTATACTTGATATGATTAAACAAGGGTAAGAGAGATTGTTTATCATAGGTATTGTTATTATACTAGATATGATCAAACATAGAAAAGCTTAAGGAACAAGTTCATAGCTAGATAGTTAATTATGCTAGATGGCTAGTAGGTTACTCCTGGGAATGTTGTCCAGTGAAGGGAGGGAACTAGTAATTTTCTTTATGAGTTGTGTATCCTTAGGTTTTCAAAGAGATAGGTTATCATGGGGAGTAGCTTTCCTATGGAGAGGGATTACTAAGCATAGATATAATGGCCCTAAGTCAAAATGAGCTTTCTATAGTGTAAGTGAATGGTAGACCTTCACTCGAAGTACTGAGTGAGAATACTTTAGCCAAAGTAGTGTGATTGTCCAAAGACTCCATTATAGATAGTGTGAATGCTAAGACTCCATTGTCAGTTCACCGTGTCCATTTAAATGCATGAGCACTACCTAGCGTAGGTTATAAATCATATTCATGTAGGACACAACACTAAGTTCAAAATGGTATATCGTATAGGGTTACCCAACCAATACCTTCGTCAAAGGGTACGGCCATCTATCATTGATAGATGTGTGGGGGACTGCATATGAATCTGTGGTTGGTGGAAAAGCACTTGAGTGATGTTTCTCCTCCTTAGCAGGTGACAAAATACCAAGGTTTTGAAAGGAGAATTCTTGGACCATCAATATCTTATGCTCTAAAGCTCGGTGGAGTTGTGCTTGTAATAGTGTAATTCTTAGAATATTGACGTAATTTATGAAATTATTATATTGTAATGGAATCCTCATTATATATTGTTGACATATTTGTTCAATATGGTATCTATGCTTTGGGAAGAATTATAAATTACTTTGGATTGCAATAAAAAATTAGAAATTGAGTTATTTCAATTATGCATGTAATTTACATTATTGGAAGAAAAAAATTTATTGCTATGTCATAGAATCATGTTTTATTCACTTTAGGTGAAAAAATTGGAAATTTTACTATGAAGAACATCGGGGTTATTACAACCTGGACATTCCACCATATTTTGGTCAAGGATGCGGTAGGAATTCTAATAGGGACGCCTATTGTCAAGTAGGTCAACCAATCCCAATGTTTAGGGTATTGGTTGGCGAGAGGTCCCTTGCTCTCACCCCAACTCTAGCCCCCTTAGCAAACCAAGTTGTCATTGCTTCCCAAAAGGAAGCAATTGACAAGGTAGGCAATATTGCAACTGCAACCACTAAGATATCTACTAATCGTGTGGGTCAGTATTTGATGTCTATACATCCATGATCTATACCATTTGCATCACATCACAGTAGCATTGATCCTTTTACAGCTACAAGCATCCCTAAACCCACACAATTGGATGGGCTTATAGGAGAGATGGCATGGAATACTTTACATTGTTTGGCTAAGGACCTCTTGGAGGCATATTCATTCATTGCAATAGACCATGAGATCTCTATAGAGTAGGTCAGAGTTCATTTGGGTGTAGGAGTTCATTTACATCCAGGATCCCATCATTCTCATCACTCTCAGCCCAACACTAGTGTACATCAAGATCCACCTATGAATCATTCAATTGTTGCATAGGCTATTGATCCTTTAGTTGACTTAGAGAGGGTGCAGACTACTATGGGTTTTGTGGAGATGTTAACCAATCTAGATTTGTCATCGTTGATGCCATCTCAGTTGGTTAGTCCCCTTCACTCATCATTTTTGGCATGACATGTGATGGCTTAGATAGATGTCGATCTTGACGCGTCGACTCAAACAACTCGTTTGGTTGATTTGGTAGAGGTTTCCATTGTAGAGGGTTCAAATCTAATGCCACCTAATGTGCAAGTACATGTGTATCTATATGTATGTGTGTATGTGCATGTTCAATTTATTTTTTTTAAAATTATTTAAATTTTAGTTTTAAATATTCATGATATATGTATATTGTATATGGAGATACCTCATGTTACTCCTAACCTAGGGTCAGATCATGTACGTCAGCATGATTCAGTTGATGATATTGCTACCAGTAGACATGTGATTTTTATTTTTTTATTGTATATATGTGTACATGCATGTATATATATCTAGATAGATATTTAAAAATACATGTACATTCTTAAATTACTTTCATTATATATATATATATATACTATTTAACAAATTTTGTACAATTTTATCTCTAGGGCTCAACACATCCATCAGAGCAATATTCTCATTAAGAGGGTCATTCGACTAGTAGTTGACATGACGATTAGGTTGTTGGATCTATGAGCTATTGAATATGTTATATATGATAGGCTACATTTGATAATCTCTAGTACATTTTCTTATATTCAATATACATACATGTTTTTTCTCGCTTAAAAATATTCATCTCTACTTGATACATATGTATGTTTGATTATGTTTATATGTTTATTTTCATGATCTACGTGCATGTACCTATTTGCTTATAATTTTTATGTTTGTGCTCATCTATCTACATGTACATGTTTTTTCTTATGTTTAAATGTTTATGTTAATCTACATGTACATACATGTTTACAATCAAGAGTGTTTATACATTATAGGATCTAGATTTAGAGAACTCATGCTCACGTATTTATGATTTATATATGTTAAACATATGTTAAATGTACATTAAATACATTATGTGTACACATATGTAGTTCTACACATGTAACATGCTATAAAATTTGAATAGAAGGCATATACAAAACTATTTATCATCTAATCTAAGCATAACAATAATCTAGTTTGAAAAGAATAAATAAGTATTGAATCCTTTCTTAGGATAGAAAGAGAGAAAATATTAAGAGAGTGTACAAAATTTGTAGGAAATACTAGGCATTAATACTTCATAATTCAATTAGCTAGAAATAATGGTAGACGAGAAAGATTAGAAAAACAACAAAGTAAAACAAGGCATAAGATCTAGTTAAGGACAAAATAAAGAGATCCAATAAAGTAATCACATTAGGTGGAAGGATAATCCCTAGAAAGTAAATAAATAAATCAAATACACACTTAAACCCTATAATGATGGTTACAAATGGGAATACACTCCCTATATGTTTGGTAAATACACCAAGGATTCAAATGATTTAATCTATTTGTCTTGGAATATCATTAGAATATAGTTTATGTAGATAAGGACTAGAAAATTATATATGAATTTATAGAGACATTAAGAGATGAAGTTATACAAAAGTAAGTTAAAATATTCTCTAAACATAATAAGACATGGATGAGATAAGAGAATCTATTTTGAATTTTTTTATTCACTTGATGCCTCTAATGAGAGTTTTAGTAAGATGAGGCCCTAATCATACAAGAGAATAATTATTTGGTAAAATAATATGAATAATGATTTAAAATTGGTTTATAGTTTATATGAATACAAAATTGTAATTGGAAATAGACTCAATTTAAGTACAAATAGAAAAATGAATTTTCAAATTTTGTACTAAATAGATACAAACTTTTCAATTGTTGTAGTGCACATTATGTATAAAATTAAGCATCATTCAAATCAATTTATAATAGTTTATATCTATATATGTACCTAACTTAGCCACAAGTAAATTAAATTTGTAACATCAATTTAAGTTCATGTACACACTTCAAGTTTCTAAGTTTGCATCCATCTCCTAAAAACATAGATATAAATTAAAAATAACTTATGTACCAATGTATTTCAATCACTAATTTGTGTTTCCATGGAACAAATGCAAAATGAATTTTCAAACTCACTAGGTTTTGTAAATTGCATATGAATTTGCATGCAAGCAAAGAAAGTGAGAGATGATGAGCTATTTAAATGGAGTTGAACAAATGAAATCAAATATTCTTGAACTTAAGAATTCAATGGAACAAATTCAATTGGAAATATATGATAAGGAATTTAGGAAAAATGAGTTTAAAAAACTTCACCAAGTTGAACAAGTATTTCATATGAGTTTGCATGAAAGCAAAGAAAGTGAGAGATGATGCTATAATTGGAGTTGAACTTTCAAATGAAACCAAAGATTCTTGAACTTAAGAATTCCATGGAACAAATATGTAATTGGAAATAGAATCAATTTAAGGAAATGGAAAAATGAATTTTCAAAGTTTGTATTAAATAGATTAAAAAAAAATCAATTGTTGTAGTGCATGTATTATGTATAAAATTAAGCATCATTCAAATCAATTTATAATAGTTTCTATCTATATATGTACCTAAAGCCACAAGGAAATTGAATATGTAACATCAATTTAAGTTCATGTACACACTTCAAGTTTCTAAGCTTGCATCCATAGATCCTAAGAACATAGATAGAAATTAAAAATAACTTATGTACCAATGTGTTTCAATCACTAATTTTTGTTTTCATGGAAAAAAATGCAATTGGAAATAGATGATAAGGAATTTAGGAAAAATGAGTTTAAAAAACTTCACTAGGTTGAACAAGTATTGCATATGAATTTACATGCAAGCAAAGAAAGTGAGAGATGATGTTATAAGTGGAGTTGAACTTTCAAATGAAACCAAATATTATTGAACTTAAGAATTCCATGGAACAAATATGTAATTGGAAATAGACTCAATTCAAGGAAATGGAAAAATGAATTTTCAAAGTTTGTATTAAATAGATACAAATTTTTCAATTGTTGTAGTGCATGTATTATGTATAAAATTAAGCATCATTCAAATCAATTTATAATATTTTCTATCTATATGTGTACCTAAATCCACAAGGAAATTAAATATGTAACATCAATTTAAGTTCATGTACACACTTCAACTTTCTAAGTTTACATCCATCTCCTAAGAACATAGATAGAAATTAAAAATAACTTATGTACCAATGTGTTTCAATTACTATTTTTTGTTTCCATGGAACAAATTCAATTGAAATAGATGATAAGGAATTTACGAAAAATGAGTTTAAAAAACTTCACTAGGTTGAACAAGTATTGCATATGAGTTTACATGCAAGCAAAAAAAGTGAGAGATGATGCTATAAGTGGAGTTGAACTTTCAAATGAAATCAAATATTCTTGAACTTAAGAATTCCATGGAACAAATATGTAATTGGAAATAGACTCAATTTAAGGACCAATGTGTTTCAATCACTAATTTGTGTCCAACCAAATTTAAAATACTCATCATTAACATATATTATAAGTAACTAAAAAAATCCATAGTTCAAACAAGTTACTATAAGTTCTCACTTGAACATGTATACATGTACAAGTGAACTTGAAAATCATGGATATAATCTAACTCAAATTTTTTGGTTCAACCCACTCTTCAATAACATGTAAATTTTTTTGATGATCATCACTATGTAGTCTCTATTTTTTTTGTCCACGTGCATGTGGAACTCCATGAAGATGTAGGGCGGTAGCAATTACTAGGTGACTATATTGATATACCTTGTTATCAGGTTGATAGTCAATAAAATGAATCCCATGTTGAACAATTTTGACTTGTCTGAGATATATCCCTTGCACTACAATAGAACTTGCACGGTAAACAACATGAACAGGTGAGGTAAGACATGTGCACGTACAACATGTTCACTCAAGGTTTGTACAATATATTTAATAATTTTAAGGTAATGTACATGTACACAATGTATATATAATTTTAAATTCAAACTCACCTGTGGGAAACAACATTTGATTGCTTGTTTTAAGTTTTTTTAGCTTATTCCTCTCTTCTATGCAACATAGTAAATAATAGCTAACACCTATGTTTCCAAGCTCTGATATGACTACAAAAACATCTCCTGTACACCAAATTTACACATGGAAAATTTGTAAAAAAATTAGAATTGTCTAGACTTTAAAGATCATTAAATTTATATAATAAATTATTAAAAAACTTACACATACATAACTTTTCTAACCAATCCTGAAATATGGTCATAATCAATTGGAATCAAAGGAATGTCTTCAAATATTTCATCCTCATTTTTGTCGTATGTGTCTGAAATGACTAGTGTCACCAAATTCCATCTACTAACATATTCAAGTTCTTGGTTGTTGCATGCATCAAAGTTTCCCAAAATGCACTCAGTGCAGAAACAAGAGTAATCCCTCATGTATAATGTCCATACAAGGTGATTATCTGTACTCATAACACAATGCAAAGATCTTGTTTTGTCTACCCTCTTGCATCCATGCATCGATATTTTGTCCACACCTAGATACGTGTAAAAAAAAACTTATGTAAACAAACATGTATATATATATATATATATATAAATTAAATTTAAATTTTCAAATTTTCAAATTTTCAAATGTAATTTATACATACCTAATATCTCCCAAAACACTCTATGTGGAATGTTTTGATTCATTCTTGAAGATGTGTTGACCTCATTTGATGCAAAGTGTTTCTTACACCATTCAACAACATCATGTGCATCGTCTATACGATCTCCCAAATAACTCACTTGATGCTTTTTTAGAGCATGTTTGATGCAAGCTCTTGTGCCATCATGCTCACCCTTTCCATGCCCACTCTCAAAGAAACTCCAAACACGTGGTACTTTGTAATTTTATGATATTTACATAGTGCATAAAATGGTTGTAATGATTTTAGTTGTTCCACACATCCATCTAACCATACAAAATGTTTTTTTATTTTTACACCCTTGCTTCTCAAATTCTCAAAAAAATTGTAAAGCAATGTTGTACAAAAAGTGTGTCATGCTCTTTATCATCACTAATATAAAAGTGATATTCTTTCTTAATGACTTGTTCATTTGTACTCTCAATACCATCCAATTCCAATTGTGCATGTCGATAACACACATGAACCATAATATTGATCTACTTTGAAAAGTAATATTTTGATTGAATCTCTTTTTGATGTACAAAAGAGTAATTTTTTGCAAAATTGACTACTGATAGAACTGTTCCAAGTGGGAAATTATCTCTTAATGTTTGAAATTTTTGTGCTTTCCACTTAGCAAAAAAGGCATGTTGCATGTATGGTTGTATCAATTTTCGAAAATCTTCCATAAATTTTCCAATAGGTATTATCCTCTTCTACATAGTTTATCCTTGTGGATTCTTTCCCAATTTTTTTTTGAAACTTTACATACTTGTAACTCTTGCAATTTACTATCTTTGTTAGGTTTGTATCTTCGTTTCTCAAAATAAATTTACCAAATTTCCACATGTTTCACAAAGTCCTTTTATGTAGATTATTTGAGGTACATTTGCATTATCACATAACATGGATTTTATGAACAAACTTACCTATTTAGGAGGTGCATTTTTAAAACCATAACTTTATTCTCTCATCTTTCGAAACACTTGATAGTAGAGATCAAATTCAATATGATAACGACAACAACAAGTTTCAAAAACCTTGTTTATCTTCACATAATATGGCTTTAATCTTTCAAACATTGTTTGCCCAATCTTTATATGAGGATACTTATTACAAAATTTCACATACATCTCATGTTGTGGTATGTCTAGCCAATGTTTTATATGATTTTCATAATTATTGGGCCTAATCCTATGTCTCATAACATCTCTACAATTTGATGATGGACAAGTTTTGTCATGCCCACAATTTTAACACTTGAACATACAACACAACCAACAATTTTTTTTTAAACTTTAAATTATAACACACTAGAGTGATCATTTTCTCTAGTATCTACTTGTTGTTCCTATCCTTTCTTTCAAGAAAGGAATAATAATGCTAATGCAATAATGTTATTACCTAGCAACATTAATATCCATCAATCATATCTACTTTAATGGTATCACTATTTGCATTGTTACCTTTGATTCAAAATACTAACTTTCAATACTCATGATTACTCTTATCCCTCATTCCACTTGCTTTTGAAATGTTGGAAACGTTACTAGTTTTAGGGTAAGTTTAGTCACCCTTGATGAATTATACTTCAACATGTATATTATCATTAAAGTATGCAGGTTTGACATTAGTATTAAATTGTCATCACCAATCCCATTAACATTATTAAACTATTCTTGCTAATTATATTAATATTAGTCAAAAAGTCAATATTTAATATTTAGTAGGAATGAGATCAAATTTATAATTTTCTCTCCGAATGTTGTAATTCATAATTGAAATTCTCAAAGAATCTAGGTATTGTCTCATTGTATTATTTATGCTCTTAATTAGTAATAGTAATATTTCTATCCATATTGACATAAATTCTAGTACCCACATCATTATTCATTGAGCTTAAGATCAATGTTAAAATTGTTATCCTTATTTAACACTAGCATCGTTATAACTACTAATGTTGACTTGAAATTTTAAAATTAATAACTTTATTTATTGGATACTAATATTGATGATCAATTTATAATACAAATGTAAATTCTGATTTGAACACAATTATTTCTTCAAGTACAATGCTGATATTATTGTAAGGCTTATGTTAATTCCATATTAAGTGACTTTTGGTTAAATATTTTCAATACTACTTATTAAATTCTCATATATGTTTTATAAATGTTGATGTTTATATATAAATAATTTAAGTGCTATCGCAAGGAAATATCATTAACATTTAATCTTAATGTTTGTCAACACAAAAAGATTTATTCCTTAATATAAATTCAATCTCATTCTACATTTAGCAACTTTTATCTATTTTCCTTTTTAATATATTAATTAGTTGTAAGGATCCAAATATATTAAATATTCACAAAATAAGTTGATTAATTTGTAAAACTTCATAAATTGATTTAAATACGATTTTAATAAGCCAAATATTTTATGCAAATATTCTAATAAATGATTTAATTTAATTTATTAACCCTCTTAATACCCATCAAATATTATGTAGATGATTTTAAGTTCTAACTTAACTTTAAAGTTGAGGGGCCTAGTGTCATTGTCCCCCCACCATGGATTAATTAAAAAATTAAACAAGTTTTATTTAGATAACTAGTTAATTAAAGCTAATTGAGTGTGCACTCAATCTCAGCCATTGGATGGGATTTAATCTTGGCCGTTAGATTCTAGGGCTTTATTTGCAACCCTAAAACATAAAGATGCTCTTTCAACCTATTTTATTTACTTTCACATTCATTAGAGTTTTTGTAGGTTTGAAATAAGGATGATAGAAATTCTAATGGGGTTTGTAACCATTGTATTTTCATTTACATTTGCAGGTTTGAGACTCATGTTGTTTTCAATATGATTCCCTATATGGCATTTTGTTCCATTTGGGCTCTTTGCATGAAACCCTTTTTTTTTGTTTTTATTTTGAGATTATTTTAATCTACCCGTTTTAAATGGTTGTTGTGTTGCAGAAAACAAATTTTACAGGGCTTCCAATCCAACATACATGCTTTGGGTCCTCATTGTTTGCTCATGAAACTACTTTACACATTATTGTTTTATTAGTTTTTTTTTTTTCTACTCTTATATATTTATTTATCTTATGTATTTCTCTATTTTTTTGGGTTGTTGTATTTTACAGCAAAAGACATTTTATTTTATTGTTGTTTCCTACAACAAAGACATTCCAAAAACAAAATCTCTATTTTGTTTGGCTGTTGTGTATTTTACAGCAGAAGACACTTTATTTTATTATTGTTTTTAATAGCAAAGATATTAAAAAAAAAATGCTACGATAACATTTACATATATGCAATTTTTTTAAAGTTTTAAAGCACATTTTTATATATTCTTTTTTCACTTTAAAAAATAGAGAATGGAGGTGCTAAGAGGGACGACAGTCTATGGGTGAGCAGCAGCTCCCCCACAGGGGCTACGTCCCCTCCCTTTGGGAAGGGAGGGTTGCGTCCTCCCCATCCCTGGCCATTGTTGCTAGGGTTTGGGGAGGGTCGTAGCCCTTCCCTCCCTCTTTTTTTATTTATTTAATCTTGTTAATATTAGTTTATTTTAACATTTTTTTGTTTAATATTTTATTTTGTTTATATTCTTTCTTTTTTTTTGTTCCAAAAAAGATAAGAAAATAAAACTTTATTTATTATTATTCTCTTTTAGTTTTTTTTTCACACACACACACACACACACACACACACACATATATATACTCTAAACAACCATATATTTATTATTGAGTGTTTTAAAATATGTATTAATTTTCTTTTTTTTTAATATTATCTAATAATCATTTTAAACAACACACTTGTTTTATTCTATGACAGTTTATATATAGATTTCATAATATATATATATATATATATATATATGTGTGTGTGTGTGTGTGTGTGTGTGTGTGTGTGTGTGTGTAAAGAAAATGTATTTATTTATTTTTTAATAAAAAGGCTCTTATCCAAATATAAATATATTTCCTTACATGTTAATCTATTTCACATTCATATTTGCAAATATTCCCAAAACATACTTTTTTATAAGAACACTTGAAAACCCCACTTTACATAAATGAGAAGGTAACCAATTTGGTCTGATAAGATACATTTTGTTTACATAGTACCAATTTTGAATCTATTGACATTTTGCAATCATAATTACTTGTAATTTTTTGGTATTTAATACTATTGTATTTATCCTTTTCTCTTCTACCCAAGTAGTTGCAAAGTTTTATTTATTGAACTCATTGTAGGAACAATTGATTTAAGAATGCAAAATTTCTTGTCTTCAACATAATCATTCAACTCACTCTTGTTTTATAAAATATCTTGCATTTTCCTTACTATTAACTCGAATCTATGTTTACATCATTGATATCCATGATATGCTACCATTCCATGCACGCCAAATCTCTTTCACTCTCACACACAAGAAGCCACAACATAAAATGTAAGAAATTATCCCTCTTTTTCCTTTGTACAACATATTCATTCAAATGAGATAGAGATTTTGAGACTAAAAGGATTTAATATCCATGTTCAACATTAAAATCTCCTCGAAGTGGTTTGTCAACAGTAGTTTGTTAAAACATTTAGACCTATCTAGCACCTTAAGAATGGAGAAAACATGTCAATAGGGGGAAGAAAGCTCACCACCCAACCTATATGGCAGCATCAAGCCATTACTAGGCTCTAGCCATCCCCCGAGCAAGGAGAGAACACCCAAAACCCAAGATTCAAACAACAAAAACCAACAGCAAAAACATTCTCCAACATGTTGCATTAAAATCCATAAGAAATACTTGCCAACAGTCTCAAACTCAACACATTTTGGCTTATTTAAAGACACATAATCTTCGTGAACATAGCCACACACAACTTAAAATTTGTGCACTATTTTCAATAGAAAAAGAAAAACTAAACAACTATCATTAAAACCAATACAAACACAATCCAAGGAAAAATACGGTGAAAAAGAGTTGAAACAACTTATCTATCAAGCTGGTTTCTCTTCTCCATTGCACCTCCCTCTTCTTCCTCCAAACCCTCTATTCCAGCCATTCTCTCTCTATTTTTTCCAGCCAACAAAAAGTGACAAGTTTTTCACTCCCCCCCTTTAAAAAAATAGATAGGGCAACAAACCCTAACTCCATTTTCGTCACAAGCAAAAAAATATTTTTAAAATGGTTCAAAACTCATGTTTTACATAATTTATGGGCTTAAAAAGGTGTCCAACCCTTAGGTACTTAATTTAGGCTTTCAAAAACACAACTATAAGTAAAATTTAACACTTAGAAATACTTTTTAACTCACTGGAAAATATGCCCTTTTAAGAAAAAAATATATAAAATATCAAATAGCAAAATTAACAATAACCTAAATATTGAAGACAACTTACAATATAACTATCACATTGACACCAAACACAATTTTTTCCATGAAAATATGAAATAACACACTTTTCTCCAAGAACATATCAAATAACAAAATTATCAATAACCCGAATATTAAAGGACAACTTACAATATAACTATCACATTAACATCAAACAAAACAACACTTCACAAATGAAGTGTTTTAATAGGGTTTTGGTGTCTCTCCCTTCTCCCCATTAGCCCTAAATTTCATGTATAATAATCCACATTAAGCACATATACTTACCTCCTATACTTACTTGAAATTGATCATTTATTCTGTTATCGTTACCTTGACTTGCTTCCTCATATGCTTGATGACAAACTTCTTTCATTGTTGTGAAATTTTTGAGACCTTCGAGACCTAGCTTCCATCATCCATTCGACTCATTAGTAAGTTTGTGTAACTAAAATTTAATACCACATTAGTAACCATATTTTACTCAACTAATTTTGTTATATCTTGTTTCTTGAAAATAGCTCATTTGTAAAAGAATCAATCATCATCATAACCTTAGTTAGGAAAATCACAATTTCATATTCTATACTAATAATTAAATTAGCTTACATCAACCATTCATTCCAAATTTAAATGATTCATAGTTCCTAACTTTACCCATATCAGTCTTTAGCATCATTAAGATTCAACTATGTAAGAGGGTGCAAAGACTAATAATCCCCTAGATAGTCAATCCATAAGAGATTATGCAAGTTTCTCTTAATAAAATAACTAATGTTTTTTCATAAGCTCAAGGAAAGAATTAACCCATTGGATTTATCGATACAGTTGATACACCAAAACATATATGAATTGCACCATGCACCTATCCATTTATCCCACAATGAAACACAAACAAAGGAATGTTGAAATGTTATTAGCAACATAAGGGTTGACCTTACAAGTTTCATCATTCCAAAAACTTGAGATCAAGTTCCTAACATCTTCAATCTTGTTAGAATGGGGAGCTCTACATATAATTTCCTAATTATCTTTTGAACTATCATCCAAAACCTTTCTCTTTCTCTCATATTTTATTAGTTTAGTTCTACTATAACCAATTTCAATCGAAAGTACAAACATTTTTCTTTTTCTTGATATATCTTGATTTAAAATAGATGTCAACATCACCCTTCTTGAAATGACCTTATCCACTGATTGAAATCCTTCCCCAATGGAATTTTTTTTCCCTGCCACGTGAACCCCAAAGGACAACTAGAACTAACAAATTAGCACAATTTTTTTTTTTAAAGTAAACTAAAATAAGATGTACATGAATGTACAATACATGCAATGCAATTATACATATACAATATCCACTATGTCCTCTAGGGTACACGTGACTGCATTACTAAACACAAACCCATTCCATAACGATAATTAACGAATCCCATGATTACATTGCAAACCATAATATAGAATAAGTAAACAATGAACATACATCCAGTACATTACATCAATGAGCAACATCCATATATAAACACATAATATAATCAAGAGTATATATATAAAAACATTACAATGGTCAAATTAGAATACACGTACATCACATTTATAATATGAAATTACATCATTTTAGGATTGCATATGCACATCAGTGCTTCCTAACACATAGTGGGAATGATACATCAAATACAAGAGTAATAAAGAAATGAACATGGTACAACTGAACTATGGTGAAGCTCTGGATCAACTGCAACGGTACAAACTCCGCACTTCATGAACTTTGTTTGGGAACCCAATGGGGTGCAAATCATGTTCCACCCGACCACATGGACCCAAAGGCCCACCCCACGTGCTAGGAGATGACAAGAAAGACCCATGACAAAGAACAGTCAAGCAGAAAGCCTACAAGGCTCAACAAACAAGAGTTAAAAGAAGCATGATCAACAACAACATCAAAATGATGGCTTCCAGAGGCTCACAAAAGCACTAGAATAACCAGGGATACTATAGGAAGAGTGTCATGCATGGGTTACCTAGGTTGCCTCTCACTAGGTGTCGGCCCCCATCTATGGTTACCCTGGCTACCTCTCACTAGGTGTCGGCCCCATAGGGTGACACATGCAAGACCACTAGCCTCTCGTAAGGACGAGGTAGTGATCTTGTTGACCATGGCTTTCTCAGCCCACCCTTAGTCTGTGAAAGCACTAACAGCATGGGTGAGGCATCTTATTTATCTTGTTTAGTGTGATCCTACCCAAACCCACTAGTTTATTTAATTAGGTTTTCACTTCTTAAACAAACTCTTCCATGGGTTACCCAGGTTGTCCCTTTGTGTGCCAGCCCCCATGAAGAGCCACTCTCCCTAATAGCACTAAAACACAAATCTAATGGCATCAAGGGGTGTACCAAAACACATAAAGCACTAAAACCACAAAAACCAAGTGCAAATGCAAGGCATGAACCATCTCGCCCAAAAAGCTACAATCAAATGTCAACACCATAGTACAAGGTAACACCCACAAGAGCTCAAAAAATAGAGATAAGATCAAACGAACCACAAGGATCAAATCATGGAAAATCCAACATAAATCAAGTTTCCCCCATTGCCTCTAGAAGCCTAATGAACCACTACCCAAAACTCCTAGTAGAGAGTATCTCAATGCTAAGGGTTCCCACATGACTAAACACAAAATCTCATCAAATTGAAATATTACAAGGGGAAAAAGAAGCAACCATCATGGGAACATAAAAAGCAATCTTGTTAATTTTCTAACACATTCCATATACTAACTTTTAAAGGACACATTCAAGTAACAATTTTCAAGAACATGCTAGATACTAAAGCACATTTCATTTAAACGTCCATTGTAAACACATTTTCTAGCAATCAAATAACTACCTAACATATTCAAGAATAATTAAATACCCATTTACTTAAACGTAATCACAACCAAATCTCACTTAAGCAATTTTTAAAAGAATATTTAAATAATCAAATATATTTATTACATGTCCATAATGATATCTTTTAAATAATTAAGAAAACTAAGTAATCATAATTTACAATATCTAATTTGTGCATTTTTCCCAAACTAATTGTGCTTAATTATAAATTTCATGATATATATATATATAATTATACATGTCTATATATATACATATATATATATATATATATATATATATATAATTATCTTCATTTTGAAATATTTGTTGTCTAAATTTAAAAGTAATTAATCTGTTGTTATAAAACAACATATATAAATCATAAGCAACAACATATAATATAAATTCAACAGCACATAAAAACCATATGCGTACACCCATGTATATATATATATACACTAATCTAAACAAAGGACTAGCACAACAATAAGGCACTGCAACAGCCTGGACGCAACCACTAAAAGGTAGAACTCAACATGATAACAAATCAACATAAAATAGTAGCTCAAACGCCATTATATATCAATCCAATTCATAAAGGAATCATATACATGGTGTTGGAACACCATATAGCATTTGACAGCCTTCATAGAAACAAAGGCAAGCTAAAATTAGAAATTAAAAGGTCATACCATGCACTAGGCATTAAGAGAGAGCTTAGCAGAACCAAAACACCAAATGGTCAAAGTCAGAAACCATACCTATCAAATCTGAAATTGACATGGAGAGGGAAAAGGGCGCGGCTGGTAACGGAAATCAAAAAAAAAAAAGAAAAAAAGATGGATGCCATATAACATTGAATCTGAATCATAGCCTTTTGCTACACCATGGAGCTATGGTGGCCTAGTGGGGAAGGTGCATCATCCACAAGAAATCAAAGGTAGCATAATACATGGCAAAAATAATTTGACTACACAAAAAAACACAATCAATAAGGAATACATCATGCTCGGTGCTGAAAACCTACACCCCCAAAATGTTGTCTAATTATCCATCAAAATAAGAGATGCCTTAATCTCACATATTGCATACATGGCAAAGAGGCAATCTCAATGGAGAATCGACTTTTCAAGTCAATATGCAAGATAGGGAAGGTTGTGGAAACCACACCATGCATCGAGGATAAAGAACGACTGGAAGTGGCATAAATATTACAGCATGAACCGACCCCAAAACAAATGCAAATCCTATGACAAGCACCAAAATCTACTGGAATGAAATGAATAAAACATCGAAGGCATAGACTCAAGAGCTATTCAGGGGAAACACCGAAATAATAAACCAAAATCAAGAAATATTTAGATACTACAGACAAGCTAATGTAGTATCGACAGGGATAAGGAGGATAGGCGTTCTTTCTATTGCCATCGACATGCCAAGACTCATTACTAAGAAAATTTGACATACTTAACAATGGGTAGTTTGGTGAATGAAGGCGCATATTTCACATTTAATCAAGGCAACATGAATATATTGGATCTACTGAAAATGAAATGCATGGAAAGAAAACAACTACCAACCTGGATACGACACTTGCAAATGGAGATGGCGTGTGTAGACAATCTCTCCTCTGTAGCCCTCGAAAACTTTGTTCTCCAGAAAACCAATCTTCCAATAATAATAAAATTTGTATTTTTTAAATAAATAAAAAATGACCCAGAAGGAAAAATAATTGCAGAGCCCAAAAAATTACTTCTTTTCGAAAACCAAAAATAACTTCCTAGTTAAAATTTTCTCTTCCAAAACCTCAATATAAGTTTTTGAAAACAAAACCAATAAAGATAGCAAGTTTCCAACTCAATTTTCAGTTTTGAAATGTGCATGTGCATGCACTTGTCTTTTTCCCTCTTTTCTTGCTTTTTCCATCCGTTTGCAAATCTTATCACTTTTATTTAATTTGAAATCATATTTCTTACCACATTTAATTGATTAAAATATAATGATATTAATATTTACCTTTAATTATTATTTTATCATTTAAAACATTAATTCACACTATTAATTTCATAAATAATAATTGTTATCCACAAATTACTTTCTATAAACGTAATTAATTTAATTACTATTTTAATTACAAATTAATTTAATAATTAATTAATGAAATTCATTTAATAATCTAATTTAATAATTTAATTAAATCAACACTACACTTATGAATGTTGTATAACTAAAATGATTAATTGAACAACATTAATAAACTCAACACAATAAACAACAACTATATCAAATAACTAAAACAACATTAATTAAACAATTAAAATGAACGACTCAAAATGGAACGATACCAAAATGGGAACGGGGTTGCAAACGGACCACATCGTCAAACACAATGATGGGGTGACGGACTAGGGCGGGGAACTTTCTTGTCAACTCTATTTTTCCACATCATACCCATTGGGCTTTGTAAGGCATGCTCAAACCTGACAGTGTAGGTGGAGTTGATGCCTAGTACCTGCATCCTACATCAAACTAGAGGTCAAGCAACATATATATCCAATCACAAGCACATTGTGAGAGGAAGTCATAGCATAGCAAGACACTCGCAAATGAGTGATGCTATACTTTCCTCTCACCAAGACTCCAACCAGTAAACACATCATAAATATCATAAAGCAATTACTAATCAATTGCATAACAACATAGTACTACATCCAGATGATAAACTAACCAATTAAATCCAAACACAACATCAAACACCATGTATCAGCATAACATAAACATCTGAAAAGAGTATCATAATAATCCAAGTAATCTAAACCATCAACCAACCAAATCAAACTAGTGAACAACCACCAACATAGTCTCAAGGGTACACAACATAATATAAAAAGTATCAGAATATTGATAGCAACATGAGAGGCATTGGATCCTCCCCCCTAGAACTAGGCTTACTCCTAGAAGCCTAAGAATAAATGCGGGATGCATCCTCCCATGTCATCAAAATCTCAATATTAGTTCCCTACTGGACCATCTCGAGCTCACCCATAGGCTCCTGAGTATGTTGCTCATCCTCTATTGGTAGCCTCTATAGCTACACCCTAGTGCCCAGCCTGGCAGTTATCAACCACAACAAATACTTGGTGTGACCTGCCTACATCACCCACCATCGGCTCGGAAGTGGATAGCCTATGACTGAAAATTTTAGTGTTCCTCTGTGGATACTATTTAGCGATATTCCCTTGTTGACCGCAAAAGAAACAACCTATGTCGTGACCATACCCCTAGCCACCTGAGGGGGCACTAGACTGTGGAAAACTACCACCACTAACTGTTGACTACGAACTCTGAGTTGGCTGATCAGAACGATCTCGTTTGTTTCACTGCCAACTCTAATCCTTCCTTTTTTGAAGCCTACTACCATGTTGAGCATGAGAGTTCTCATGTATCGACTGGGAGTGTTGTTGCTACTACTCACCCTTAGTGGGTTCTTGATGGCCTTTAGAGCACCCCACAGCTAGAGTCAAACCACCTTGGGAACCAACTCTAGGTGAAGGTGCACTGCCAATCTAAACACCGGTGCAGCCTCCTAAATCCATGGCCAAATTCTCCTCCACAAGACAATCCTTTTCTACAACTACCTCCATGGTCTTTGGCTTGAAGACTCAGACTCCACTGATTCGGGCATTAAATCCCCTTATAAAGTGTTTCACTAGCATACCCTCATCATCACTGATCCCTGCATAATGCTTGAGTTCATAGAACCGATGCTCATACTCCTCTACGTACATTGCCATTTGTCTCAGTTCATGGAATTTGTCTACTCGGTGTTGTCTCCAGTGATCTAATAGGAAACGAGCCCTAAATCTCTCCATGAATAACTCCCAAGTCACTAAACCAATGTCTAGGTGCAATTTTTTCTCTTCTAATCACCACCATGTGGATGTGAAACCTCTGAGGTGCATGATGGCACACCTAGCCTTAGTATTGCTTCCATAGGGATGCATAACAAATCATCGATCTAGATCAATCAGGCATGTTTCCGCCTCCAGTCCTCCACTAGTGCCATCAAATGTGGGAGGATGTGCTCTCAACAGGTCTCTCATGTGACCTGCTACTATGGCATCCTGCTCTGCTGCTAATTCTCTCTGCCTCAGTGATTTGTCTCTCTCCCAGACCACCCGTTGTTCCTCCTCCAGCCTAGGGCCTAATCGGCTAAGTGACTCCTCTAACAATTGTCGTAACTACATTCCATCAAGCCCCGACTGCTCTAGATTCAGGCCTCCGCCTCCTAGGTTGTTTTGGGAACTCTGGCGTTCCTCCCATTCTGAATCATGGGAGCTTGGAAATGATGAGCTCTAGCGGTTGGTTCCATGGCCACCACCTTAGCCCCTTCCACGGCCACGACCCCTACCCCTAGGCATGTTCCTATGCAATAGTAGAGGTGAACATGTAAGTTCAAGAGTTAAGTGCAAAGGCTAACCTAATGGGCTCAACTAACCTAGAGTACCCAGTGTTTGAGAACTTGGCTCTGATACCAAGTTGTAACGCCCTACCACGTGAACCCCAAAGGACAACTAGAACTAAAAATTTAGCATAATTTTTTTTTTAAAAAGTAAACTAACATAAGATGTACATGAACGTACAATACATGCAATGCAATTATACATATACAATATCCACTATGTCCTCTGGGATACACGTGATTGCATTACTAAACACAAACCCATTCCATAACGATAATTAATGAATCCCATGATTACATTGCAAACCATAATATAGAATAAATAAAAAATGATCATACATCCATTACATTACATCAATGAGGAACATCCATATTTGAACACATAATATAATCAAGAGTATATATATAAACATTACAATGACCAAATCAGAATATACACATACATCATAGTTATAATATGAAATTACATCATTTCAGGATTACATATGCACATCAGTGCTTCCCAACACATAGTGGGAATGATACATCAAATACAAGAGTAATACATAAATGAACATGGTACAACTGGACTGTGATGAAGCTCTAGATCAACTGCATCAGTAAAAATTTCAAGCTCCATGAACTCTGTCTAGGAACCCAATGGGGTGTAAAGCACATTCCACCCGACCACATGGACCTGAAGGGCCACCCCCCGTGCTAGGAGATGACAAGAAAGACCCACGAAAAATAACAATCAAGCGAAAAGGCTACAAGGCTCAATAAACAAGAGTTACAAGAAACATAATCAACAACATCAAAATGACTACTTCTAGAGGCTCGCAAAAGCAATAAAATAACCAGGGACACTATAGGAAGAGTGTCATTGCATGGCCCTAGCATGGGTTACTCAGGCTGCCTCTCACTAGGCATTGGACCCCATTTATGGTTACCCTGGTTCCCTCTCACTAGGCACCAGCCCCATAGGGTGACACATGATGGACCACTAGCATCTCTTAAGGATGAGGTAGTGATCTTTCCAACCATGGCCTTCTCAGCCCACCATTAGTTTATGAAAGCACTAACAAAATGGGTGAGGCCTCTTATTTATCTTGCTTAGTGTGATCCTACCCAAACCCACTAGTTTATTTTATTATATTTTCACTTCTTAAACAAACTCTTCCATCAATTACCCAGGTTGCTCATTTGTGTGCCGGCCCCCATGAAGAACCACTCTCCCTAATAGCACTGAAACACAAATCTAATGGCATCAAGGGGTGTACCAAAAAACATAAAGCACTAAAACCACAAAAACCAAGTGCAGATGTGAGGCATGAACCATCTCGCCCAAAAAGCTACAATCAAATGTCAACACCATAGTACAAGGTAACACCCACAAGAGCTCAAAAATTAGAGATAAGATCAAATGAACCACAAGGATCAAATCATGGAAAATCCAACATAAATCAAGTTTCCCCCATTGCCACTGTAAGCCTATTGAACCACTACCCAAAACTCCTAGTAGAGAGTATCTCAATGATAAGGGTTCCCACATGACTAAACACAAAATCACATCAAATTGAAATATTACAAGGGGAAAAAGAAGCAACCATCATGGGAACATAAAAAGAAATCTTGTTAATTTTCTAACACATTCCATATACTAACTTTTAAAGGACACATTCAAGTAACAATTTTCAAGAACATGCTAGATACTAAAACACATTTCATTTAAACGTCCATTGTAAACACATTTTCTAGCAATCAAATAACTACCTAACATATTCAAGAATAATTAAATACCCATTTACTTAAACGTAATCACAACCAAATCTCACTTAAGCAATTTTTAAAAGAATATTTAAATAATCAAATATATTTATTACATGTCCATAATGATATCTTTTAAATAATTAAGAAAACTATGTAATCATAATTTACAATATCTACTTTGTGCATTTTTCCCAAACTAATTGTGCTTAATTATAAATTTCATGATATATATATAATTATACATGTCTATATATATATGTCATTGTGGATGCTTATACATATATATATTATATATAAAAATATATATAATTATATTCATTTTGAAATATTTTTTATCTAAATTTAAAAGTAATTAATTTGTTGTTATAAAACAACATATATAAATCATAAGCAACAACATATAATATAAATTCAACAGCACATAAAAACCATGCGCACACACCCATGTATATATATATACACTAATCTAAACAAAGGGAGAGCACAACAATAAGGCGTTGTAATAGCCTGGGCACAACCACTAAAAGGAAAAACTCAACATGATAACAAATCAACATAAAATAGTAGCTCAAACGCCATTATATATGGATCCAATTCAAAAATGAATCCTATACATGGCACTAGGACACCATACAACATTTAGCAACCTTCGTAGCAACAAAGGCAAGCTAAAATTAGAAATTAAAAGGTCATACCATGCACTGGGTGTTAAGAGAGAGCTTGGCGGAACCAAAACACCAAATGGTCAAAGTCAAAAACCATACCTATCAAATCTGAAATCGACATGGAGAGGGCAAAGGGCGCGACTAGTAATGGAAATCAAGCAAGAACATTAAAATAAAGATGGACGCCATATAACATTGATTCTACAAAAGGTCTGAATCATAGCCTTTTGCTACACCATGGAGCTATGACGGCCTAGTGGGGAAGGCGCATCATCCACAAGAAATCAAAGGCAACATAATACATGGTAAAAAGAATTCAACTACATAGCAAAACACAATCAATAAGGAATACATCATGCTCAGTGCTGAAAACCTACACCCCCAAAATGTAGTCTAATTATCCATCAAAATAAGAGACGCCTTAATCTCACAAATTGCATACATGGAAGAGAGGAAATCTCAAGGGAGAATCAAATTTTCAAGTCAATATGCAAGATAGGGAAGGTTGTGGAAACCGCACCATGCACCGGGGATAAAGAACGGTTGGAAGCGGCCTAAATATTACAGCATGAACCGACCCCAAAATAAATGCAGATCCTATGACAAGCACCGAAATATACTAGAATGAAACGAATAAAACATCGAAGGCATAGACTCAAGAGCTATTCAGGAGAAACATCGAAATAATAAACCAAAATCAAGAAATTTTTAGATACTATAGACAAGCTAATGTAATATCAACAGGGATAACAAGGACAGGCATTCTTTCTACTGCCATCGACATGCCAAGACTCGTTACTAAGAAAATTCAACATACTCAACAATGGGCAGTTTGGTGAATGAAGGCGCATATTTCACATTTAATCAAGCCAGCATGAATATATTGGATCTACTAAAAATGAAATACATACAAAGAAAACAATGACCAACTTGGATACGATGCTTGCTGTATATGTCTAAAAATGGTCATGATTAAGCTTGTTAATTAATTAAATATGATTTATTTAATTAATTCTCTTGAATTCATCTACATATAAATAAATTTAATTATTTATTTATATCGTTCATTTTCTAATTCTTCTACCTTAATTAAATAAAGGTATTTTATTTAATTATTAACATTTCCATCTTCCACTTAATTAAATTAAATAAATTTTCATAATTTATTTATATTTGATTATCATTTTATTCTAAAGTTTAAATATTTGAATATTTAAATGATGGAATATCTTCTTCATCCCACCTTTCACCTTCCATTTGATTAAATTAAATAAATTTTTATAATTTATTTATATTTGATTATCATTTTATTCTAAAGTTTGAATATTTTGAATATTTGAATAATGGAATATTCTCCATCCCATAATCGAATTAAAATATTAAATATTTAATTTAATATTTTCCACCTCGCCCTAATTTCATTTTTAAACATAATTAAATATGATTTATTCAATTATGCAAGTTGCCATATCTGTCTTCACTTCCAAATTAAATAAATATATTTTATTTAATTTCTAACTCATGCTAACTCACCCTTCCAAATTCTTATCTCATCCTTTGAAATGGAAGTTTCCCTTCGGATCTCTATGACGGAAATGAAGGAAAAGGGAAACCTTCCATCTTCTCTTCCACTTTCGAAAATCTCTCGTCGTTCGTTCGAACAAGCTTAATCTGAACCGTCGATCGAATCAGCCAATCGAATCCTCTCAAAAAATCTATAAAAGCTTGTGCAAATCCAAGCTTTGGTACCTACACCTTCACATACTTATGCACGCACTCATTTACGCTTACCATACGCACACACGCAATCAGCTTATGCATCCATATCATTTTTAGCATCACAGCCATACTTTCATTTTAGCATAGCTTTTGCATTTAGCATAGTATGCATGTTTAAATCTCGTTCTTTAGCTGTCATTTTGTTGAGCATTGGTCTGCTGATCTGAGACCCATTAGAAGCAACAAAACGCTGGAGTTAGAGGAAGATAAGACAATTTCGAGAAGCTGCTGTTACGGTTTGCATATTTCTGTTTCTTTTTCAGTTTTTTTGATATAATGTCTTATTAATATGTGTTTGATTTCATCTACATTGGTACAATTTTCACACACAAATAAAATGGCGCCCATCGTGGGGCTCGAACCCACAAATTTAACATTTTCTGCAAGTTTCTGTTGACAGTTTCTGCGTTCTGGAATCAGCTTTCGGGAAAAATTTGGCGTTTAGGCGCATTCAAAATTTTTTGATGCACATACGGGGTTTTTAACTTTTTGTTTTGCAGGATTTTCGAGCGCATATCATGACTGTTTAGGTGCATACCGTGACTATTTCAGCGCATACAGTAACTGGTTAGGCGCATAGAGTAACTGTTTACGCGCATATAGAATCTTTCCTTTGGCACATGTTAACTGTTTTTAAAAGCATTTAAATCTTTCTTGTGGCGCATTTAGTTTCTATTTAAGTGCATTTAACATCTGTTTAGGCACATATAGCATCTGTTCCTGCGCATTTAGCTTCTATTCCAGCGCATATATCTTCTGGCACATATAGCTTCTATTCGGGCGCATATAGACTGTAACAAAAATACAGAATTTTGAATCTGATGCCTTCTGCAGACAAAATTCTTTTTCTTTTTCTGAATTGTAAAATGAAGCAATCCTAGGGTAGCCACATCTGGATAAAATGAAGCAATCTAGGATAGTCACCAAACAATGATCTTGCAGTTAAAATTGAACAATCTATTTTTGGTGAAGCAATATCTTCACTTAGATTAGATCATTGTGATTTGGAATTTAAAAAGAACATCTGCTTGCTTTGAATGTGGCAATAGGTCTATGCTCTCCCCTTAACTGGGTGATCAGAATACCGGACTTGCCTTTTTAATTTTCATGCAATTTTATTGCTTCAATTACATCCTTTAGAGAGCCTGCCGTAGTGGGAAAAAGTACTCACCCTACGGGAACGACTCAAGTGGGTTCAAGCCAAAGCCAGGCTATTCCACCCCACTATAAAATTTAAAGCAAATCTGGGGAAACCCTCTTTTGCCGGTAGTGTGCAAGATAACCGTCCCCAAAGCCTTTGTTCTAAAGGTTGGGAGGTCTCTTGAGGGAGTTTATTATTGCCGCACCGAACGGAAATCCTTACCGAACTTGTGTAGTGGCCAGCCAGTCAGTTTCCAAACATTCTAATAATCACAGTGCAAGGGGAGGGAAGAATCTTCCCCCAAGATACTCACCATATAACTGCCAAGGACCATTTTCTCAGGGGATCCGGTATCCACTTAGTAACTCTGACCTGGAAAAGACAAAAACACGAGCACCCCTTCGGGGGTGACACGGCTGTGTGAGTCGACGCAGTTCTAAGATGTGGGTTGTTGATTACTAGAATGACCTACTTGAGCATTTAAGAGTGAGTCTGTCTGAATTGTCTATCATGTGCAAAACCTGTGAAAACATTTGATGAAAAACATTTTCTTGATCAAACACTTCATGTTAGTATAGGGCTTTAAGAACAACTATTTTCAAAAATGTTTGTTGTGTCTTCCATTACATTAATTCAGATAAAGAGATCATCCAAAAGGAACATGAAGAACAACAACTGAAAGCCACTTAAGAGTTTTTCATATCATTGGTTCAATAACATTCCCAATACTTTTCCCATGCTTAGAGATTGGAAGTCAACAAATTTTCCCAAGAAATCATTGTCTAAAAGGATCAGAAAACCCAAGAAACCGTTAGGATACAAGAAAACGCTGCAAAAGAGAAAATTCTTGTACAAAAGTCGACAAGTCTTGCTTCACTATCGAGGATTTCTTCACAGATATCAAGATTTTGTTAGAGGATTCACTGATGAATATGATTTAGATCCCTTAGATTCTCGAGCTTATTATCAGAGATTAGCTCTATCACAACGGCATAATCATAACCAACCTCTTGAATTTGACAACATACCACAACCTTCTATAGAATATCCTTCACACCCCAGTCATATTCTTCAAAGATCTTGAGAGAATTTCTTTAAAAACGAAGATCAAAATATTTTAAAGTGCACCTTTCAAAACAGCTTTCTAATTTTTTGGTTCAACTTCCCCAACAGGATTCTGAAATCCTTCATCATTTGGAAGCCACAATCAAAAGTTAGGAGCATCCTTGATCATATCATTCCATCGGATCAAGATATCATCACCATCGCACTTGTAAAAAAACTAGGGTCTAAGTTTAGAGGAAATTTTCAAATTCATATGCCTATCTCCACAAGATCTCAACACAATAAACTAAAGGATCCAAAAAGAAAGTCATATTCAAAACACTCAAGAAGAAGGAGAAAGCAGTAATCCCTTTTTCAGCATAAATCAAAATCCACTTTTTAACAAAAACATGGACAATAGAGAAGAAAATCCATTCCACCAATACAAAGACATGAACAAAACACAAATAGATAGTGATGAGGAACAAGATGAAGAACGTCTTAGAGAGGCTGAGCAAGATCCAAAATTCCATAAAGCTATTGAAAAGATCTTGCAGCGAGATAAGGAGAAATATTTTCGCTATCTAGCCGAACAAGGGGCTAAATTGCCTCACGACTTTGACACTGAAAACTTGAAAAACAAACCTAAAGAGACACCCCTTTCTGATCTTAGTGCTTTGACCCAACAAATCAAGGCACTTCAAGGACAAGTTAAAGAATTACAAGGGGGAACAACCACGAAGAAATATACTCTCGAGGACATTTGTCCTTATCCTTTTGATAGAAGTCTTAACATGATTCCTTTTCCCAAGCATTGTGAAATGCCAAAATTTGATCGCTATAATGGGAAAACGGATCCAATCGATCATGTTAGAGACTTCAAGAACATGACATTGGAATTCGCTCACGAAGATACTTACTTGATGCGACTATTTCCTAGGAGTCTTGGAGTACACTCTATGGAATGGTTATCTAAGATCACACCTCCCGTCAGGACATTTGAAGAATTGATCAACTTATTCATATCACAATATACCTACAACATACAACACCAGATCACCATGATAGATCTTTGCAAGGTTGCATAGAAACCTGGTGAATCTTTCATTACATTTCTTCAGAGATGGAGAAGAATGTTTATCAGATATCCACATCTTGTTCCTGAAAAGGAAAAGATGGTTACTTTCATCAATAGTTTAAATTCAGAAATGAGCTATCACTTGAACTTACATTGTCCTCCTTTTGAGAAAATGATTGAAGATGTCATAACCATTGAAAATTCTTTAGTCAAAAGAGGAATAATAAAACATGACAAAGAAAATCCTAGCTCATCCAACCATCATAATAATCAGGACAAATCCAAATTCTGGACTCGCAACAAAAATATGGTAAATGATGGTGTTGTTGATGCGAATCATGCCTTGACCAAACCATTTGTCCTCAGTACTCCAAACAGTTGCAACAACAATGTCAACTCAATTTCAAATCACAGAAATAATCCTCCTCCTCCGAGGAACAATACAAACCAAAACTCTACTCCCCATCAAGGGACTTCCAACAACCAGGGTTACCGAGGAACCAATAACAATCACAATTCCTTAGGGAACACCTCAAATTCAAATCTGCAAATATTTTCATTCTTCTCGAATAGAAGAAATTTCACTTCATTGGGACAATCTTTAGAATCCGCATTCAAAGAGTTGATGGCCAAAAATGTCATTACTTTTCCGCCTCAACGAAATTATGAACCCAGTGTAAAGCCTCCATCATGGAATGAGGCATACTATTGTGATTATCATCGGTGTAAAGGTCATCGCACAAACAACTACCAAGCCTTGAAGAATGCCATTCAAGACTTAATTGACAATGACATCATTACAATAGAAGGAAATCAACAAACCAACGCAAACTACCAAGCATTTCGCAATCCTTTACCTAATTATCAAAAGGGTGAGTCTTCTAAAAAAAATGTGAATCATATCAACGATGATCATATAATCAACCATCTCTATGCAAACGATGAGCGGATAAATGTCATAAAAGTCAATAAGAAGGTGGAATATAGAGAATTCAACGCAACAACAAGAGTGCAAGCTAAAGTTGTTTTAAAAGGTACCTCTTCAAAAACCACTGAACCTCCACCTCAACATCAATATGATTTGGTCAACCATCTTTGGAAAACCCCCGCTCAAATTTCTATTCTAGAACTATTGAAGATTTCCCCAGCCCATAAGGAAATTCTCAAAAAATCCCTTGTTGAAACTAATGTATCCATTGACCTGGATGTGAACCAATTTCAAGCCATGGTAGGACACTTGTCCTCACCCACTTGCCTTTCATTCTCTAAAAAAGATGACATTTCCATAACTCATCCCCATAAATCATCATTGTACTTAGAAGTCATGGTTCACAAGTTTCGTATCAGACGAGTTCTAATAGATGGAGGTGCTGGTTTGAACATCTGTACCATGAAGTTGGTTAAGTCCTTAGGATTTTCTGAGGACTCCATTGATTTCAGAAGAAAGATTACCATAAAAGCTTATGATGATGAAGAAAGAGCATCCAAGGGTCTAATCATGTTGCCAATCAGAGTGGGCCGTGTTATAAAGAATACTTTCTATCAAGTACTAGACTGTGATCTTGCATATAACATCTTATTGGGTCGTCCTTGGATCCACGAAATGCAAGCTGTCCCATCAACCTATCATCAATGTCTTAAGTTTCCTTATGATGGACAGGAAATCACAATACCAGCTGATAATTCCAATATTCAAACTTGTGCCAACATAAAAGCCAGTCAAGATACTTTGGTCCCTAACAATCGAGAAGCTCATGCTAAGACTTCTCTAAAGATTGACACACAAATCAGTCAATTGACCAATAGTTTTGACAAAAAGATGAAATTCAAGGATCATGGAGTTGGAGAATACTCTCTTTGTCTTGCCAATTTACCTACATCACCTCGATCACATGGACAACCGTCTATCAGGGAACATCAAATATCAGCAGCATCAACATCAAAGCAACCACCAATAGAGCCAATCACAAAATTTAATGGACAATTCATCAAAGAAAAATTCCCCGTGGAAAATCCTGAGGATACAAAAATTCTAAACTGGCTCTATAAAGATGAAGATGAAGCAGTCTCTAATGTCAAATTACCCACAGACAAATATGGAAAAGGGTATTCAATCATGCAGAAGATGGGCTATGATGAAGGGCCTATCGGAAAAAGGAAAGGAGTAGTTGAACCCATTCACCTCCGTGGACTCGCTGCAAAAGAGAAAACTGGATTGGGTTATGATACTCACTCCAAAGAAAACACATCCAAACAACTGCATGGCACTGTCTTCACATTGCAAGAAGGCTCAGATTCACATGAAGCATGTTTGACAACATTTCAGAACTTCTTGGACAACAATTCTGACACAGACTCTGTTGAATATGAATGGGACACCATTTACAATGATGAGTTCTGGAGAGATAAAGAGGTTGATGTAATACACCAGTACGCTCCAACTCTAATTGAAGGTCAAGGTTCAGGGTCCCAACCGCAAGAATCTGAACCACAAATTGACTATGATTCTAGTGATACTGAGTTAGATCTAAACGAACAAGATTATCATGAGGAAAGTATCATCATTGACCCACCTCATACCTCGGATCCTACGGACCACTCCGTTATGACCATAACCATAGCTGATTTCACACAACCTGACGATCCAATACCTTTGATTTATCCTGATCTCATTGATTGGGATTCATCTGAACCTATTGACATACCCATGTTTCCAAGTGATGAAGCTATCGTAAACTTCCTTTCCGTAGATGATACAAATGATTGTTCCACCAGTGATTTTCGACATAGAGTTTTTGATCAGGAGAGTGTCAAGTCTCGCAGCTGCAAAAGTAAAAACAAAAAAGAAAGATCTAATGGTGAAAACCAGAATCTAGTAGTATTAGATCAAACAAAAGATAAAATAAAGAGGGTATCCGATGGTGAAAACCTCTTGGAGGCACCAGACGATGGGAATCTTGACACTCTCCCGGAGCAATACCTTGAGTGATCGCCTATTTTGATTGAGCCCACAAATGTTGTTGATCTTGAGACTTCTGACAAACCAAAAATTTTACAGTTAGCTGCATCAATGACAGAGAAAGAAATACCAGAGTTCATGGAACTCCTGAAAGAAAATCAAGTAAATTTTGTGTGGTCTTACGCTAACATGCATGGTCTTGATCCTGATCTTATCATGCATCACTTGTCTATCAAACCAGGGGCCAAGCCGGTGAAACAAAAACTCAGAAAGGTGCACCCTCATGTTGCATTATTGGTTAAAGAAGAACTGAGAAAACTCCTTGATGTGGGCTTCATAAGACCAATCGACTATGCAGAATGGATCTCCAACATTGTTCCTGTATCCAAGCCAGATAAAACTGTGAGAATATGCACAGATTTCAGAGATCTTAATAAAGCATGTCCTAAGGATGACTTCCCATTGCCAAACATCGACACTGTAGTTGATCTGACAACTAGCCATGCCATGTATTCATTAATGGATGGTTTTTCTGGATACAACCAAATCAAGATTGCACCTAAAGACCAGGAGAAAATAGCTTTCACATGTCCATGGGGAACCTATTGTTGGAACGTCATGCCTTTTGGTCTAAAGAATGTTGGGGCTACTTACCAAAGAGCCATGACTATAATCTTTCATGACATGATGCATATCTTCATGGAAGATTATGTAGATGACATATTGGAAAAATCATACACCAGAGAAGGACATCTTGAAATATTTGCAAGATTAGAGAAATTCAAAGTTCATCTCAACCCCAAGAAATGTGTTTTTGGGGTCAAATATGGAAAACTCTTGGGGTACATTGTTTCAGAAAAAGGAATTGAAGTAGATCCTGCAAAAGTACAGGCAATTATGGAAATGCCTCCACCAAAGAACATCAGTCAGTTGAGATCACTACAGGGACGACTGTAGTCTATACGAAGGTTCATTTCACAATTGGCCGATAAAATTTTACCTTTCACACATCTACTGCATAAAAATGTTCCTTTCAAGTGGGATGACAAATGTGAATTGGCGTTTCAACAAATCAAACAATATTTAATGACTCCACCAGTTCTTATACCACCAAATCCAAACAAACCCCTAATCTTATACATTGCTACAACAGAGACATCTCTGGGGGCACTGCTAGTGCAAGAAGACTCTACGAGAAAGGAACATGCAATCTACTACATCGGCAGAACACTAACAAGTCATGAGATAAAATACACCTCGATTGAGAGGGCTTGTATGGCAGTAGTCTTTGCTTCACAAAAGTTTCGGCATTACATGCTAACCCATACAATCAATTTGGTTTCAAAGATTGATCCACTCAAGTATTTGTTAAGCAAAGCATCATTGACAGGAAGGTTAGCAAAGTGGGTAATGATTCTGAGTGAGTTTGACATACATTATGTTGATCGCAAAGCAATCAAGGGACAAGTTATCGCCGATCAATTAGCTGAAGCACCACTACAAATAGATCATCCCCTACACATTGAATTTCCAGATGCTGATGTCTTTACTGCAGAATCTAAACAACCATGGTCCTTATATTTTGATGGTTCTTTCACTCAACATGGATCGGGGGCAGGCATACTTTTCATCACCCCTCAAGGACACACCATTCCTTGATCATATAGGCTAATGTTTCCATGCACCAACAACATAGCCGAATATGAAGCATTGATCACTGGGCTCAAAATAGCACTGGAATGGAGAATTACAGAATTACAGGTGTATGGCGACTCACAGTTGGTCATTTATCAGATCAATGATGAATATCAAACCAAAGATGAGAAACTATTACCATATAAAAAGATGGTTGATGACTTCAAGAAATATTTTGTGGACATCAAATTCACACAAATTCCAAGGCTTGATAACAAGGCAGCTGACGCCATGGCTACGATCGCATCATTGTTACAACTCCCAGAAACTCAGAATCGTTATGAATTTCTGGTGGAACAATCATTTACACCTACTTATGATACACCTGAAAGCCAAATCATTTGCCACTTGGTAGGATCCGATTCGCCTTGGTATGGAAAAATTTATGCCTATCTCAAAGATGATATCTTACCACCCGATTTATCCCGTAACCAAAAACACAATTTTATCCGCCAAACCTCTCGCTCACCCTTATCGCTGACACTCTTTATCGCTGTGGTCTTGATGGTACTTTACTCCGATGTCTTGAACGTGAGGAATCTGACAAAGCTTTACAAGAAGTTCATGGTGGTATCTGTGGTACTCATTCGAGTAGACTGACCTTATCCAAGAAATTGATTAGAATGGGTTACTACTGGCCTACAATGGAGAGGGAATCATTCACTTTTGTGAAAACATGTTCAAAATGTCAGATTCATGGAAATCTCATTCATGCTCCTGCACAGGAACTTCAACCATTCACGCCGACCTGGCCATTTTCTCAATGGGGGTTAGATCTAGTGGGCAAGATTCATCCTTCTTCATCAAACGGGCATAAGTTCATCATCACAGCTACTGAAAATTTTACCAAATGGATTGAGGCAGTCCCTCTTACTAAATTTATTGGTAAACAAATATCATCATTCATATTCAACTATATTATTTGTCGGTATGGCATTCCCAACTCCATTATTATAGATAATGGACGTCCGTTCAAAAATTAGGATGTTGAAGAACTTTGTGAGAGATTTCAAATTCAGCATAGATATTCAACACCATACTATCCACAAGGGAATGGCCAAGCAGAGGCCTCAAATAAAACAATATTGAAAATCTTGAAAAAGACTGTGAATGATTTAGGGAAGGATTGGCACGTTCAACTTAATCTCGCTTTATGGGCCTATAGAACTAGTGTCCGCACACCAACAGGAGCAACGCCATTCGCTCTTGTCTATGGAGCAGAGGCCATACTACCTTTAGAAGTTGAGATTCCCTCACTCAGAGTATCGTTGAAAGGTCTTACAACAGATGATGAATACAGAGTCTCCCGACTCCAAGAACTGGAACTCCTAGATGAAAATAGACAAAGAGCAGTTGATCATCTAAAAGCATATCAACAAATGATGTCTCGTAGCTATAACCACAAAGTAAAGCCACGTAGTTTTCAGGTGGGTGATCTTGTTCTAAAAGAGAACCCACGCAATCAGTAAGACAGAGAAAAGAAAGGAAAGTTTGAACCAAATTGGCTAGGTCCTTATGTGGTTATCGCAGTCTATGGTTCAGGAGCATACAAGCTATCAACACCAGAAGGGGACCTGTTTGATGAACCTATCAACAGCATGCACCTGAAAAAGTATTATTTCTAAGGTGGTTATCATCATCAGAAAAAGTCCTGAAGAAATCCAAAAAAAAAAATCAGAAAAAGTCCAAAAAATTCAAAAAAAAAAATCAAAAAGTCCAAGAAATCCAAAAAAAAAAAAGGTCATAGGGTGAAAACCTGGCAAACAGGCAGTCTATTGACATGAAAAATGCAATAAAAACAAATAGTGAAAATCTGGCAAACAGACGCTATTTGGGGCTTTCCATCTATTAGTTCATGTTCTGCACTTAACTTTTCAACCTTCCTTTTTCATGCATCTTTTTCATCATCTTAGGGCCACACCAACACAATGCTATCATCATTTTCCTCGAGCGATAACGTCTTACCATGGCTTGATTATTGTACATATTCATTTCAGCAGGTTGTGTTGATACCAAGGGTAAACATGGACATACTGGGGGCAATCAACTTTCAAGTTTTAACAAAATAGTGAGACAATGACATCGAAACTAATAGGGCAAAGCAAAACAACCAACTCAAACTAAAACATCCAATCATTGATCCATATCACAGTAGCTTTCAGTTGTGTACCTTATCATGACTCATATCTGGATGATCTCTAATCTGAATAATGTTTGGAATCACAGTATTTCATTTTTTGAACAATGTTTGTTTAATTTTTGATATCATTTCTCTAGAGCACACTCAATGATGTACTGAACTAGAGTGGCAAGGAAAGAGGATGATTTTTCTTTGTCTTTTGTCTTGAGGTTAATCATTTATCTATTGCAAGTATGTCGCGAGACATGATTTTCCAAAGTTTATCATCGATGACAGTTCCAAACTTGCATCAGATGGTGGTTAGTCCTTGTTTGTTTATGCAAGAAATGCTCAGGTCATCTCGGTCCAATTATACCTAGATGCTTGTGTTCACTTGCTATATCAAAAATCATGAAAGTTGTACTCAGGTCATCATTGGTGCTAATTTCCCCTCTAATGCTTGTACACACTTCCAACATTTTCAAACGCTCTATGATGATTTAAGCAGGCTCACTAAAAGGCTCAACAAAATGGTCAGTTTCATTTAGTTGCATTTCATTTTAGGTCATTGTACATAACTGCATATTGGATTTGCATCAAGAGTTTTTGAAAGGTCAATGGCTGTCATTCTTTGTACTATTTGTGGAGGACAATGCAAACATTGGTTTCATTATCATTTCATATTAGTTTCATATCATTTCATCATCATTGCATTATCATCTCATATTAGTTTCGTTATCATTTTCATTATCATTTCATAGTAGTTTCATTACCATTATCATCATTCCATTCACTTTATTCATTTTCGTTATCATTATCATTTTCTCATTATAATCTCATCATCACATTACCATTATAGTCATTTCATTCATTTCATTTTATTTTCATTATCCTTATCATTTAAATCATCGCATTACCATTATCACTCATATACGTTTCATTACCATTATCATCATTCCATTCATTTTATTCATTTTCGTTATCATTATCATCTATATTATTCTCATTATCATCCCATCATTGCATTACCATATTATAGTCATTTCATCTATTCATTTATCATTCATGCCCATTATCATTTCATTCATTATTATTATATTATCATTATCATTATATTATACTCATTTCATTCATTTATCATTCATTCCCATTATCATTTCATTCATTATCATTATATTATAATCATTTCATTCATTTATCGTTCATTCCCATTATCATTTCATTCATTATCATTATATTATAATCATTTCATTCATTTATCATTCATTCTCATTATCATTTCATTCATTATCATTATATTATAATCATTTCATTCATTTATCATTCATTCCCATTATCATTCCATTCATTATTATTATATTGTCATCCTTTCATTATTTCATTATCATTATCATTTATTGCATCATCATTCATTTCATTTATATCATACATTTTATCATTTCATTCATGTCATTACCATCACATCATCATCATTCATTTCATTATCAAAGCATATCATTTCACTATCATTATCATTCATTTCATTCATATCATCTCATTTTATTATTATTATCATCATTTATTTCATCTCAGTATCATCATTTCATCATATCATATCATTATCATTTCATTATCATTACACATCCAATCCATTTATCATATCATTTTATTACAAATCATTATATTTCATCACATATCATTTTATCATACATCACTATTTATCCATCTCAATTTCATATCAATATTCCTATCATCTCATGTCATATCATTTTATCATACACTATCTACTCATATCATTTCACATCACATCATATCATAATGCATATCATGAACACAAAATTCATTTTTCATCTTTTACCTGCATTGAAAAATCCAAAAAAATAAACATTCCATATACACATCATAAGTCATCCACCTACATGACATCATTAGTACACATCATCAAATCATCATCATCATAATAAAACATCATAATCAAATCATCCTCCATATCATGTTAGTCATCAAATCATTCAAAGGCATACCAAAATCCATAAACACATAGAAATAAATGCATATCACATCATCACATCATAAATGCACATCAAATCATCATAAAAAATAATCATCGCCGCTGCATATCATCGCTCATCAAAAATGATACAAATGTCCAAATGTCCAATGAAACTAAAATGTCCAAAACAAAATACATCAGATATGATCAAAAATGGCATATACATGCTCCAAAAATGATATACATCACGAAACTAACTGGTCGATGCCCCTGATGGAGCTGGTCTAGAAGGAGGTGGTCTGCCACTGGTACCTGCATCTGGATCCTAACGAGGCCCCGTCACTCCCCTGCTCTGGGTATGTGTCCATGATCTACTCCTGGTCCTGCTATGGGACCGTGGGTATGGCTCTCTACACTCTAGAGGACACAGCTCCTCATATCTCACTCTGTAGTACTCAGCCTCTCGCGCCATCTCCATACCCTCTGTAATGGCATCCCGTAATGAGGCACTCTCTACGGTGCCCATCAGCCTCTGAGCCACGCCCTCAGCCTCTACTGCCCTCCGCCTAAATGCATCTCTCTCTGTGATCACCTGGGCCAACTGTGGGTCTGGGGCAGGTGCCTGTGCCTGTGCCTGTGCCAGTGCCTGTGCTAGTTGTACCTGTAACTGCACAATGAACCCTTGTGCCTGCCCCAGCTGACTCTGTAGCTGTCCCTGATGCCCCTGTAATGTTTGCACCTATGCCTAAAGTGTGGCTATCTATCCCTGCTGAGAAGAGGATGCCATCCGGATCACTGTCTGTCTCCCAATCCCTGTCCTCGGCCGCCGCATAATCTGGACACCCCTCAGAATATCCAACCTAGACCTTCCCAACACCTGGCCCTCCTCCCCACCATCATCTCCATCATCATCATCTGAACTCCCCTCCTCATCTCCGCTCTCCATCTCCTCTCCTCCGACTGCTCCCTGCTCACCACCGGCCACATCCTCCTATCCCACTGCCCCTAGCTGTGGTGCTACCAAAATCGGTGCTGGCTCATCAGGACTGGTAAACTGAAGAAAGGGATGCATGTGAAAATATGTAGAGTACTCATCAGACATCCCAGCATCCACAATGTCTCGCCTGTCAACCCATGCCTCAAGTGCTAATGCAATAAACTCTGTATAGGCAGTCTGATAAGAAATACATGGCCCCCATCCGGCCTCATCTCTGCTTCGGGCGTAATGTGCAACCCCCTACGGCATCCCCTGCATGAATCCGAACTGTCTATGAACCTGCAATGTCAGAAACCTCTCCAGAATAAAGGGAGTCTGCCCTATTAGGAACCGAGGAATGCATACATACGGCATCTTTATATCATCGGTATCCCATGGCTCGCAATCAAGATACGGTCACCATACAACTGTATCCATATCATCCAACAGCCGCCTCCAGTAATCTACCTTGCCCAGCTTAGGCTGGGTAAGGAACATAGCATACATATATATATATATATGGCCTGCCTGGTGGCCTAACTCTGGGGCACACCAATTTCGTCACACCGAGATGCTCCCATGCCCAAATCTGCAGCACTGTCACCCCACACAACAAATTGGAAGAACCTCTGTACACTACCTGATGCAAGTCATGATAAAGATGTGCTAGCATGCAGCTACCCCATGCATATCTTTGCGGCTGTAGCAACATCTGCTCCAGAATCTTGCCCCACCCCACTGATAATCCCTTTGCCTAGTGATCCAGACAAAGGATACCTCCGATAAATGCACCCAAAATTGTCGGCAAGGCTGGATATCCTCGAAAATCAGCCCACGGTACCTAGTACCCAGCTATATGTGCATCTCCGTACACCCTCCTCAAGGCATCTATACCCCCAAGCTCCTTGTGATCGTAATACACAAGGGCTCCAACCACAGGGATACCTAATATCCTATACACGTCCTTAGGAGTCACTATCACCTCACCAGTCGGCATGTGAAAGGTGTTGTGCTCCGAATGTCATCGCTCTGCAAGTGCCGTCAACAATCCTCTGTTGACCCTAATTGGTGGCATCACCAACAAGGATCTCAAACCACAGGTATCAATCAACACTATGTCAGCAGGTGTCAACTTAGGGATCGTATCCCATCCTGCTGAGTGTCACTCTCTAATCTGGAGGTTTTTGAAAACCTCCTATTTTCATCACAAAGATACGTAATCAGAATCATATCAATCATTCAGTCTCAATTATCCAAACAACATCAATTTAGACTCATCTTTATCAGTGACCTATATCAGTGATCTATGTCAGTGAACTATATCAAACCCATATCAATGACTCATATCAATGCATCAAATCAATGACCCATATCACATAATCAGTCATATCAATCAAATCAAATCAAATCTATCTAGCTGGATATCATATCAAATCAGTTCTACAATCAATTACTATTTGTTTTCTATCGCAGAAAGCAAATTTATCAGAAGTCGTATCAATCATTTACTCTTTGTTTTCTACTCTAAGAAGCAAAGTTATCAGTTCACTTACTCTTTGTTTTCTACTCTAGGAAGCAAAGTTATCAATCAATCATCAGATTATTCTATCATTTTCTATCCATATCAGCATGATGACATGACAATTTATCTATCTATTGACTAAGGAAGCAATACACATCATCATTTTCGCATTCCTATCATCAAAACATCAATTCTACCTATTTTACCATATGCGCCGTTATTTTTACGGGATGCGCTAAATCTCGTATGCGTCGTTCTTTTTACCAGATGCGCTCAAACAGACCTCCTATGCGCGTTTTCCTATATGCGCTACTTTAATCATCCTAAGCACCACTATTTTTGTTGGATGCGCGTTTTTGCTCTATGCGCCACTGTTTACACTAAAAGCGCTTTACCCCTAAAAAATTTTCTATCCTACCCTATATGCGCGCTAGTTTTCACGGGATGTGCTAAACTGGTTTTTTTTTTAATTTTCAAAATATGCTATATGCGCATTTGTTTCTACTCTAAGCGCGCCTATTTTTTTTGAAAGCACCTAAACTCTCCTAGATGTGCGCAAACGGCATTTTCCAAAACTAAATCTACGAAAAAAACAAAAAAAATTGATTCAAACGGAAAAATTTGAAAGCATAGGAGGATAGATCGACACACCAGTGGTCCGTACGCAGCTGGCCTCTGGTATCTGTGAGATCTCTTGAATCGGTGGCGATGATACAGAATCTCCATGTTGCGATGTCACTCTCAGAGCTACAATGTTCACCAAAGTCAAAAGTGCAAATGACTTGTCTTTTTCAATCTTTTTACCTTTTAAAGGTCAATCATGGGTAAATTTGCTACTTTTTGACTTTATTTTTAAAATGGGACATTCTTTTTTTCATTTTTCGTGAGCTAAATCACGCTCTTTCTCATTCGTAATTTACCTCACGAGGGGGCATCATCAGCAAAAATATTGAAAACATATCAGGGGCAAAATTTTATTTTCTTTGAAGCAATGTGTTTTACACATCACTTCAAAAAGGGGCAAAATGTATACATCTAAAAATGGTCATGATTAAGCTTGTTAATTAATTAAATATGATTTATTTAATTAATTCTCTTGAAGTCATCTACATATAAATAAATTTAATTATTTATTTATATCGTTCATTTTCTAATTCTTCTACCTTAATTAAATAAAGGTATTTTATTTAATTATTAACATTTCCATCTTCCACTTAATTAAATTAAATAAATTTTCATAATTTATTTATATTTGATTATCATTTTATTCTAAAGTTTAAATATTTGAATATTTAAATGATGGAATATCTTCTTCATCCCACCTTTCACCTTCCGTTTGATTAAATTAAATAATTTTTTATAATTTATTTATATTTGATTATCATTTTATTCTAAAGTTTGAATATTTTGAATATTTGAATAATGGAATATTCTCCATCCTATAATCGAATTAAAATAATAAATATTTAATTTAATATTTTCCACCTCGCCCTAATTTCATTTCTAAACATAATTAAATATGATTTATTCAATTATGTGAGTTGCCATATCCGTCTTCACTTCCAAATTAAATAAATATATTTTATTTAATTTCTAACTCATGCTAACTCACCCTTCCAAATTCTCATCTCATCCTTCGAAATGGAAGTTTCCCTTCGGATCTCTATGACGGAAATGAAGGAAAAGGGAAACCTTCCATCTTCTCTTCCACTTTCGAAAATCTCTCGCCATCTGTTTGAACAAGCTTAATCCGGACCGTCGATCGAATCAGCCAATCAAATCCTCTCGAAAACTCTATAAAAGCTTGTGCAAATCCAAGCTTTGGTTACCTACACCTTCGCATACTTATGCACGCGCTCATTTACGCTTACCATACGCACACACACAATCAGCTTATGCATCCATATCATTTTTAGCATCACAGCCATACTTTCATTTTAGCATAGCTTTTGCATTTAGCATAGTATGCATGTTTAAATCTCATTCTTTAGCTGTCATTTTGTTGAGCATTGGTCTGCTGATCTAAGATCCATTTGAAGCAACAAAATGCTGGAGTTAGAGGAAGATAAGACGATTTTGGGAAGCTGTTGTTATGGTTTGCATATTTCTGTTTCTTTTTCAGTTTTTCTGATATAATGTCTTATTAATATGTGTTTGATTTCATCTACATTGGTACAATTTTCACACACACTTGCAAATGGAGACGATGTGCACAGACGATCTCTCCTTTGTAGCCCTCAAAAATTTCCTTCTCTAGAAAACCAATCTTCCAATAATAATAAAATCTGTATTTTTCTTCTTCTTTTTTAAATGACCCAGAAGGAAAAATAATTGCAGAGCCTAGAAAATTACTTCTTTTCAAAAAAAAAAAAATAACTTCCTAGTTAAATTTTTCTCTTACAAAACCTCAATATAAGTTTTCAAAAACAAAACCAATAAAGATTGCAAGTTTCCAACTCAAATTTCAATTTTGAAGTGTGCATGTGCATGCACTTGTCTTTTTCCCTCTTTTCTTGCTTTTTCCATCTATTTTCAAATCTTATCACTTTTATTTAAGTTGAAATCATATTTCTTACCACATTTAATTGATTAAAATCTAATGATATTAATATTTACCTTTAATTATTATTTTATCATTTAAAACATTAAATCACACTATTTAATTTCATAAATAATAATTGTTATCCACAAATTCCTTTTTATAAACATAATTCATTTAATTACTATTTTAATTTTGAATTAATTTAATAATTAATTAATGACATTCATTTAATAATCTAATTTAATTAAATCAACACTACACTTATGAACATTGTATAACTAAAATGATTAATTGAACGACATTAATAAACTCAACACAATAAACAACAACTATATCAAATAACTAAAACAACATTAATTAAACAATTAAAATGAATGACTCAAAATGGAACGATACCAAAATGGGAACAGGGTTGCAAATAGACCACATCGTCAAACACAATGACGGGGTGACTGACTAGGGTGGGGAACTTTCTCGTCAACTTTGTTTTTCCACATCATACCCATTGGGCTTTGTAAGGCACACTCAAACCTGACAGTGCAAGTGGAGTCAATGTCTGGTACCTGCATTTTGCATCAAACCAGATGTCAAGCAACATATATATCCAATCACGAGCACACCATGAGAGGAAGTCACAATGTAGTAGGGCACTCGCTAATGAGTGATGCTACACCATCCTCTCACCAAGACTCCAACCAGTAAACACATCATCATAAATACCATAAAGCAATACTAATCAATTGCATAACAACATAGTACTACATCCAAATGATAAACATAACCAGTTAAATCCAAAAACAACATCAAACACCATGTATCAGCACAACATAAACATTTGAAAAGAGTATCATAATCATCCAAGTAAACTAAATGATCAACCAACCAAATCATACTGGTGACCAACCACCGACACAGTCTCAAGGTACACAACATAATATATAAAGTATCAGAACAGTGACAACAACACGAGAGGAATTACGGGAATCTAAACCTTTTTTAACATTTTAAACAATATATTTTTGTAGTCTAATGTGTTTCCTCTTATTTGATGTCGAATGTACACCCAACAATTGTAATGGCTCTTTTAGCTCATTATGAAGAAGTAAATGTGATAATAGTTGGGTTTTTTCAAGTGTTTCAAGATGATTGAAATAAGCATTGATTATTTTCTTTATGGATTTAGTAATTGACCTCCTACTAGTATTTCTAGGTTGGATAGCATAACATTTCAATTTCTCCATATCCATTTCAAGTAAATGATCTAATTTTATATAAGAAATTTGTTTCCTCACCTCTTTAGCTAGATTTATAAGCTCATCCATACCAATAGAAGGAAGTGATCTTGATCCCTCTCCAATATGTATTGTTTGAACTTGGGCCTACTCCCTATCTTCAACCATGTGTTCTTTAGCCTTTTTTGATCTAATATCTAAATTTGGCTCAACTTCTGCTTGAGAATTTCCTACTTGTTGACCCCCTTCTACATGTCAGAAAATATTGCATCAAAAGTGAGAGATTATTAAATATAAGTGGAGTTAAACATATGAAATCAAAGATTAGAACATGAACTTAAGAATTCCATGGAACAAGTGTTCAAATGAAATCAAATATTAGAACATGAACTTAAGAATTCTATGGAATAAATGCAATTGGATTTATAGATTCAATTTAAGGAAATGGAAAAATGAATTTTCAAAGTCACTAGGTTTTGTAAATTGCATATGAATTTACATGCAAGCAAAGAAATTGAAAGATGATGAGCTATTTAAGTGGATTTTAACAAATCAAATCAAAGATTCTTGAACTTAAGAATTCCATGGAACAAATGCAATTGGAAATAGATGATAAGGAATTTAGGCAAAATGAGTTTAAAACTTCACTAGGTAGAACAAGTATTGCATAAGAGTTTGCATGCAAGAAAAAAAGTGAGATATGATGTTGTATGTGGAGTTGAACTTGCAAATGAAATCAAATATTCTTGAACTTAAGAATTCCATGGAACTCTAATATAGGGGGATTCACTACTCACGAGTTCTCTTCACTCAAAGAGCCTCACGGGACAAACTTCCCTATACTACCTCAATGGAACAACACAGAAGTTTGAGAATCCGAAAGAGCGGGTCACAGAGATTTTTTGGACAAACTGTCAAGCTCTCAGCCAAAGGACAACATCACAGAAACTGGACAACAGTGCACGCGCTGGCCTTCCAGAGGTGCACTGGCATCTCGTATGGATCAAAGAGCGAGAATATCTCAAAAAATAACTAAGTGACGACTTACACTCCAATTATTGAGAACTTCTAGAATGCAATGAAGCAACAAGAAGTAATAATATTGAAATGAAGTGAAATATAGATGATAAGGAGAAGAAAGGAAATGCTTACAACAGTGCGAGTGATGAAGCTTCCAGCTCGTGAGTGTCTTCAATACCTGCACACAAGAGGGAGAGAGAAATTTTTGGGTGGTTGTATAGGGGCCTGCCTTAGTCAGACCCTATTTTGGTGTTCCCACCTCCATGGAAAACCAGATAGATAGAGAGAAAAGTAGAAATGAAGTACATAGCACTAAAGCACTACAAACAGTGTTATGCTACTCAACCAAGTAATAGAGGAGAGGAATGAAAGCTTACCACCTCCACCAAGAGTGCTCAAGGCTAATGGGGGAGAAAATAAGAGGAACTCAAGCCTCTACTACAATGGTGTTTTGTTCCACACTTGCTCTACCGAAGTGGTGGAGTGTTGATGTTGCTGCTATGAAGTGTAAATTTTTGGGAGATTGAAGAGAGGGTGAAGAAGTTTCTTAGAGCTTATGGAGAGATTATGAAGCTTGTGAATGAAGTGAAGAAGTTGTGAAGAGATGGTAGAAGTTGAAATTCATATGGAAGGGATGAAGAGAAATGGCCATATTCGGGTCGATCGGCCAGGGAGGGCATTACAAGTCGACCCCTAATGGGAAGTGTATCACCTCTGCAAGCTCCAGACATGGGAATCTATCAGGGATGTAAGCACGCCACACAGACATTTGTGCATCACATGGGCGTCCTCGACAGAAATGCCTCCACCAACGCTCAAAACAAGCGCCAAGTGTGATGCAAGCAGTGGGCTTAGGTGGAATTAAGCCTTCGAACTTGGTTTTCTAAGGTGGGTAAATGCAAAAAAGGGGATTTGCACATGGGGTGAAAATTCACTTTTATACATTTTTTCCCCACTTTAGCAAGCACAAACACTGATGAGTGCTCGGTAAAGTAGATCAAGAAAGAGTAGAGTTAGAAATGTATACATGAACCATCGAGGAAGCATACCACAATCTAGTGAACCTGAGAGTGCAGGGTCAAAAGAGGACTTCATAGTTCTATAGGACTATGAACTTGAAGATAGAGCATATACTAAGGATGAAGAAGATGCAGGTCTTCGATCCGATATATACAAGAGAGAAGAGAAAGATAGAAATGAACAAAGCGCATGGTGAAAGAAAAACCCGCTCAGGAGTAGAACCCGCACCACAAAGCAAGCGTGTGATAAAAGCAAACCCCGCTCGAGGAGGAGAACCCATATCACCAAAAAGCACATGGTGAAAGAAAAACCTGCTCAGGAGTAGAACCCGCACCACAAAAGAGGTGATAAAAGAAAACCCTGCTCAAGGAGGAGAACCCGTATCACCAAAAAGTGTGTGGTGAAAGAAAAACCCACTCAAGAGTAGAACCCGCACCACAAAAGAGGTGATAAAAACAAACCCCGCTCGAGGAGGAGAACCTATATCACCAAAAAGCACATTGTGAAAGCAAAACCCGCTTAGGAGTAGAACCCACACCACAAAAGAGGTGATAAAAGAAAACCCCGCTCGAGGAGGAGAACCCGTATCACCAAGTAAAAGCGCATGGTGAAAGCAAAACCTGCTCAGGAGTAGAACCCGCACCACAAAAGAGGTGATAAAAGAAAACCCCACTCGAGGAGGAGAACCCGTATCACCAAGTAAAATTGTGTGGTGAAAGAAAAACCCACTCAGGAGTAGAACCTGCACCACAAAAGACGTGATAAAAGAAAATCCCGCTCGAGGAGGAGAACCCGTATCATCGAGTAAGGATGTAAAGGAGCTCTACAGGTTCTCGATCCTGCAAAGCGAGTAAGTAGATAGTCACACAGACCATCGTCAAGTTGGAAGACTTTCAAAGGGGTCCCTTGGGAACCCTTCAAAAGAAGAGGGGTCCACTCAAGGGACGCGTTGTTTGAAAGGTGAGGTCTAGTCAGGCTGCCCCCAAGCTAGATGCGAAGATATGAAATAGGTCTAGTCAGGTTGCCCCCAAGCTAGACATGAAAGAATCCATTTGAGATAAATATTTTCAAAAGGGGTCCCTCAAGGACCCGCTGTGAAGAAAGGGGGTCCACTTCAAGGGACGCACAGTTTGAAAAGCGAGGTCTAGTCAGGCTGCCCCCAAGCTAGACGTGAAAGAATCCAAAGACTTTCAAAAGGGGTCCCTCAGGGACCCTTCAAAAGCAAAAGGGGGTCCTCTCGAGGGACGCTTCAGTTGAAATACATAGAGAGAGAGGGTCCTTAAGAAGGACGCACTTCTCCAAAATGAGTTATCACTGCCCCCAACATATAGGGGAGGAGAATCATGCAAAACACTTAGAATAGGATAGAGGTAAACCTCGATATCACTTGTCAAGCAAAGGAAAGGAAGGTGCATCAATCAAACAGGAGTTTGATGGCACCTGAATCAAGAAGTTATTGTATTTTTTCCTTCAATACCTCACATTCACTAGTGGAATGACCAAGCACTCGATGGTATGCGCAAAAATAATGTTCTCCTTCATCATGTTTATGAAGTTTATTACGTGTAGGAGGAAGAGTGATTAAGTGGGATTTTAGAAGCCACAACAAGATACACTCTTGCTCAGATAAAGGATGAGGAGTAGGAAGCAAACCTTTCTCTTGTGGAGAAAGGTTTGACTTCTCACAAGAAGAAGAAGAGGGCACAAAGATAGAAGAAAATGGAGGAAGAATCTTCTCAACAGAACGAGGTTGAGAAGAATTCATGTCACTCAACCATGACTTTCGTTTAGATCGTTCCTTCGAGCAACCAAGTCCCAAAGTATGCCTACAAGGGGTGAATTCTATAGGGACTTGAATGCCTTTTTCATTATGCCCACAACCTTTATGCTCATAACAATATTTAGAGACAAGCTTAAAGCCATGGCCATAAGGCGTTTGTAGATCTTGAGAAGGAGGGTCCTCATAGAGAGCATTGTCCCAACTATGGGGATCATGCTCCTTTATGAGATCGTCATCATCCTTCTTAATTGGACTACCAGCATCAAACTCTTTAACATAAGTGTGATCATCTTTCCCAGAAGGAGGATCAACACCAAGAGAATTACAATTTGCATTCACCTTACCCCACGATATAGAAGAGTAAGCATCTTTGATAGTGGGTGTGGATGATGTTATCGGAAGGTCTAAGTGGATTGGGTCAACTTTATATTCTTGGATAAAGGAACCTGTAAAGCCTAAGGAACCCCAATCATCACCAAGACATGCATTCCTTTGAGGAGAGGTAGGAATAGACAGAAGCAAATCCCATAGTGAGATCTTATCCAAAGCAACCTGAGGTTGCTCAACAAGATCGTAACCACTAGGTGCTTTAGTCGTAGGTTTAGGTGCTAAAGGAAGACTAGATGTTTATTCATTCTATTCTCATAAGTATGAGATACCTCTCTATCAGAGGGAGCCTTAGAAAGATCAGGAGAACCACCATCAAATGGAACACCATCAATAGAACAAACCCTTTTAGGAGAAGGACTAGCTAGAGTCACATAAATGACCGGTCTCTTAGGCCTTTGAGAGGAAGCAGAGACACATACTGCATTTTCAGAATCGTCATAGCTAGTAGAACAATTATTGGAACACATATTCTCAACATCAATCCAAATAGGATCAAATGTGGAATAATTATTTGAAGAAACATTCTAAACATCAATCCAGGGAGAATCAGATGTGGAAGGAGGTTCATCATTCACTAATGCAATCTCTCTAGGAGAGAGTGCATTGGAATAGAAGAGAGATTAATCATTCATGAATGCATCATCTCTAGAAGAGAGTGCATTGGAAAGGAGAGGAGATTAATCATTCACAAATGTAATGTCTCTAGAAGAGGGTGCATTGGAATGAAGATAAGGTAGAGTAATATTAAGAAAGGTATCATTGATTTCATCTTCTTGCAACAAGATACCCTCCGAAGTAAGAGGAATCTCATGAGAAGGATCAAAGATACCAAGTGACATGGGTAAATCCAAGTCACCATCACACGCAAGAAATGGAATATCATTAATATTTTGCACAAAATTAGATACAGAACTAATAAAAGAAGATATTAAATCCATTACAATTTTTTTGGTATTTTCTATGTTCTAGTAATTTGCATTTTCGGAGGTCTTCGGAGTGGAATTTGAAGTCAGAACTTGAGTCAGTACCTAAAATTTTATTACTAAAGGCACTAGTATTTTAGGGACTAAACAATTTCTCTAGGAGACCTTTCCAATGGTGCAAATGGTTCTAAATTTTGAGCACTGAGTCAAAAGTTATGACCCCACCAAGTAGGGGTAAATAAATTCCTAGTTTTTTGAAGAACAATGTTCTTCACGTCGGGTTCACCAAAATGTAATATAGGGGGATTCGCTACTCACGATTTCTCTTCACTCAGAGAGCCTCACAGGGAAAACTTCCCTATACTACCTCAATGGAACAGCGCAAAAGTTTGAGAATCTGAAAGAGCAAGTCATAGAGATTTTCTAGACAAACTGTCAAGCTCTCGACCTATTAGCTCTCAAAAACACAGGTAAAATACCTCAAGAGGTTGCCAAACTCTTGGTACATTTTAGGGTAACAGATAAGGCCAAATGGTTTACCTTCTTCTCTTTAGGTGCTGCTAGACCTAGGTGGGTATACCTATAAGAATGAAGCAGACTTAAATGATGTGACTTGATTGATTTGATGGATCTATTACAATGATACAAATGTAATAGATAAAAGCTTACTGATTACTCCTACTCCTAATATTAAAATTGAAATGTGAATGTTTTTGAACAAATATTTTATAGAATTCTAAGATGTGGATGGTGTGACCAGTTCCTACTTCTATTGGGCTAATGGAGTCAAGATTTGTATAATGGGTGACTTGCTTAATGGCTATAATTCAAATTGCTTGGCACTTGTGACTGTTTACAGCTTGTGTAAACGTGCAAGAGTGTAATTATCAAGCTCTTCTTAATGATCCAAATGTCCTTTTCCAAATTAGTGTGATTAATCAAAAGGATTTAATCCTGTCTTGCAGGAACCATTTAATTGAACCACACAAGAAAAGCAAGTGTGCTTTGATAAATTGAAGAATATCCTTGATATTTCAATTTAAATAATCAGGAAATGACAACCTTGGAGACAACCGAATAATGTTTTCAATGAATTTGACAAACAATTGACACCATAATTGGATCACCAGATAAATATATTCTTCTCCATTATATAATTTTAAAATATTTTACAATACATATGATGTTTTGTTTCGGCAACTATTCAAACTACCAACTATCTAACCTTCTGCTTATTTCTCCTAAATCTAATCCTCCACTGATGATGATTTCAGCTTACATATATACATTTCATATTCAAGAGTCGTGACCTTTCGCCTACCCATCTGTGCAGTTCTTCATTTTATTTTAATTAATTTCCTTTTGGAAAATTAAAATATTTTAATCTTTAATCCTTCACCCATGAAAATTAATCTTGACTTACTCATTAAGCTTCTTTGCCGGAAATTTTCACCCAATTGAATAATATATTCTTCGGGTAAAGTAATTACCCACTGAACAGTTTACATATTTCTTTTTATCCCTCTTGGTAAAAAGTCTCCACTTGTTCATTTTGACAAATTCAAAATATTCCATGGGTAAAATAATTACCCATTCCATGAATTGCATGGTTAAAAATATTCTTCTTAGTGAGAAAATATTTTATACTTTTACTCCTTTAAATAATTTCTCATCTTCATATTCCCTTGATAAAAATGCGGAGTATAATTTTCAAAATGATATTGTCTTCCACCATATTCACACTTTGTTTAATTTTTATCCATATTTTGATGATATGCATTCACTTTATCAAGGTGACTTTAAAATACTTCTACCGAAATCAATTGTCTCATCGATGGAATACACTTGTTAGGCTATCAGTGGGACTTTCACCGAAAACTTCATTGAAGTGACCCTCTTAGTCGGAGAGACTCTCAAAACTCACTTAGATAATAGATGTCTTCCCGAAAATCTCATCGGCGTAATTTGTGCAATCAGAAAAACTTGCTCTGATCCTATAAGTTACTGTGATGTATTTTTCCCTTGCTCATTCGCTACAAATTTTTAGGGTTTCCTGCAATCTCCAACAGCTTTATTTGTGAGAGAGAGACCTCTTCATTTTATTGAGTACATTGTACCTCGTTGTTTCTTCACACCCTTTGTGATTTATAGTGAATAAAGCTCCAAAGCACGCCCTAAGTCTCTATTTCCATCCACTGCAAAATGCCTTGATCGGTGAGAACCCAATCTTCTTATCTTCGCAGTATATTTTTCTCAAAGTAATTACACTAATTTTGAGGGAGCATGACCATTGAGCAAGCTAATATAGTGTATTCAACAAAATTAGTTGATCGAGTACGTTCGGTTCTGAAAATGTGTATGGTCTTTTGTGAATGAATTGTAATCTACAATTCCTTCATTAGTACTTAGTTCATTGTGAAACTTATACAGCAAATTGGGGCGCTACCATTGTTTATAGAGGGGACATGGAAATCAGAGAGAATATTTATGTTTTCCATTGATGACATATGTCTTGTCGATGAAATAAGCATTACTTGGCTATTGATAGGACCTTGAAGCTCTAAACAACTCCCATAGATAAGGTCGGTCTCTCCAATAGCATTTTAAGATTTTCCTTGCCATAATACTTGCACCGCCAGCCACATCAACTTCAAGGCAATCTGCTTGAAGCTATCTCATGATGTTTGTATTCAATCCCTTTATGCTTCACAATTTTCACCTTTGAAGTCTGGAGTCTACAACTTTTGTATTGCAATGCCAATGTCATAGCGTGACATGAAATTCGAGGGAGTGTTTACTCTACAAACATTATTATTTGTAATGTGTATATGCTATTGAATCTGAAAGCTTCACAACATGATTTTACCCATATGAAGATTATCTCAAATGGCAAAAAATTTCATAACAATTGATGACATTCACACAATTCTTTCATGCTCCCTATTGAAGAACTTGATTATTCATTGTATTTTCTACTACCATCAATGGACCATTAGTTGATGTACCTCATTCATTTGATATAGTCATATGAATACTATCATCTTTTATGCCCACACATTTTGCTTGATTCTCAATCATTCAATTACTTTTTACAAGCCCAGGAAGGTGATATTACCAACTCCAATAGTTGGCTGGAAGGGCACATGCAACATCAGGACTGTTCTCATTAGTGGCAGCAAATGAAGCAAATTGAAAAATGACCATCCTCTTTGCCTATTATGGTTGTGATTAGAATCAAATTAAGTGCCCCCTTGTGACCACTAAATTGCCTCAATCTTACTTGATTTTGATTATAATCTCACTTTTCAAAACTATTTTCCAATTTATCCTTGCCCTGCACGAGCTCCCCTGAAGGTGCATTTTGACTCATTGGCAATACATTTTCATCTTAAGTATTTGTTTTAATTCACTGGTGAGTTGAAAAATCAGGCTTTTTCAATCATGGGAACCTAAAATTTATCCAAAATTTGCATTAAATTTTTAGGTTCCAACACGACCAAAGGACAATAGCGTAGAAAGTGGATGACAGCGCGGCGCACTAGCATCTCGTACAAACCAGAGAGCAAGAATGTCTCAAAAAATAACTAAGTGACGACTTACACTCTGATTACTGAGAACTTCTAGAATGCAAGGAAGCAATAGGAAGTAATAAGACTGAAATGAAGTGAAATATAGACGATAAGGAGAAGAAAGGAAATACTTATGACCGTGCGAGTGATGAAGCTTCTAGCTCATGAGTGTCTTCAATACCTACACACAAGAGGGAGAGAGAAATTGTTGGGTGGTTGTATAGGGGTCTACCTTAGTCAGACCCCGTTTTGGTGTTCCCACCTCCATAGACAGCTAGATAGATAGAGAGCAAAGTAGAAATGAAGTACAGAGCACTAAAGCACTACAAAATAGTGTTATGCTACTCAACCAAGTAATAGAGGAGAGGAGTGAAAGCTTACCACCTCCACCAAGAGTGCTCAAGGATAATGGGGGAGAAAATGAGAGGAACTCAAGCCTCTACTGCAATGGTGTTTTGTTCCACACTTGCTCTATTGAAGTGGTGGAGTGTTGATGTTGTTGTTGTGAAGTGTAAAGTGTTGGGAGATTGAAGAGAGGGTGAAGAAACTACTTAGAGCTTATGGAGAGATTATGAAGATTGTGAATGAAGTGAAGAAGTTGTGAAGAGATGGTAGAAGTTGAAATGCATATGGAAGGGATGAATTTGAAGAAGAGATGAAGAGAAACGACCATATTTGGGCCGGTCGGTCAAGGAGGGTGTTACAAGTCAACCCCCAATAGGAAGTGTCATACCTCTACAAGCTCCAGATGCGGGAATCTGTCAGGGACGTCTGTGTACCGCGCAGATGTCTATGCACCATGCGGGCGTCCTTGATAGAAAATCATCCATCAACGCTCAAAATAGGTGCCAAGTGTGATGCAAGCAACGGGCTTAGGTGGAATTAAGCCTCCAAACTTGGTTTTCTAAGGTGGGTAAATGCAAAAAAGGGGATTTGCACATTGGGTGAAAATTTACTCTTATATAGGAACAAATACAATTGGAAATAGATTCAATTTAAGGAAATGGAAAAATGAATTTTCAAAGTCACTAGGTTTCAAGTATGGCATATATGAATTTATATGCAAGCAACTTAGAAAGTGAGAGACATGATGAGCTATAAGTGGAGTTGAATGTAAATGAAATCAAATATTCTTGAACTTAAGAATTCCATGGAACAAATGCAATGATGATAATGGCCTATATGACCATTTAAGGATATGATATGCAACATGAGACCAAATTAGATTATGACTACTAAGATTAAAAGGTATGCCAAATGAAACTAAGGGGATGAACCTTTGGACCTAGGAAAAATGATGCTAACCAATGTTGTTCTTTTTAACCAATTAAGTGAAAATGCAAGGTTGTTGCTCTTTTTAAACCAACATGAGTGAAAATGAAAGGATTTTTTGAAAATGAAAGGTTGTTTTTCTTTTTAAACCAATGAGTGAAAATGAAAGTTTGTTGTTCTTTTAAACCAATGAGTGAAAATTTGCAAGTTGTTCTTTTTAAACTAATGAGTGAAAATGCAAGTTGTTCTTTATAAACTAATGAGTGAAAATGCAAGTTTTTTGTTCTTTTTAAACCAATGAGTGAAAATGCAAGGTTGTTGTTATTTTTAAACCAATGAGTGAAAATGCAAGGTTGTTCTTTTTAAACCAATGAGTGAAAATGCAAGGTTATTGTTCTTTTTAAACCAATGAGTGAAAATGCAAGGTTTTTTTTCTTTTTAAACCAATGAGTGGAAATGCAAGGTTGTTGTTCTTTTTAAACCAATGAACTTGAAAATTCACTTGTTGTTTTTCTTTTTAAACCAATGAACTAGAAAATGTAATTTGATTTGATGTGCACTTTTATCTTCAATCACTTCCTAAAAAATTCATATATAGAATCACTTGTAAATTAAAAAAACCTTACTAAGTGATATGGAGAGTTAAAGGGAATTGTACAAGTGAATCAATCAATCCCCTTGAGGGTAATTACAATATAAAGATCCACATTGTTTTAATAGGAAAATGGTTTATGTAAACCTAGGGTAGGGAAATAATTTGAAACAATTCAATAGACAATAAAAATCATGATAAAAAAAGATAAACCCATATAAAGATATAATAATTAGCATTAACTTCCAAGTTATCTAACATGGTTTTCATAATTAGAAATAGATTTATAGGGAAAACATTGAGGTGTTAATAAAGGTCCTAAACACACACAAGAGAGAGAGGGAGAGAGAAAAGAAATAAGCATGTACCTTGTTTCTTTCTATGATAATTTTCCAAGTTTTGTTCACACCTCTTTTGTTCTTGTTCTTTTGAATAATTTCGTTGAGCCTTATTTTGAATTTTTGATTGTTGTCCCATTTTCTTCTTCAAGTAAAAGATGACTCAAGAAAAATCCTCTACCAGAAGTAAATTCTCCTCCAAAATTTTCCTTGATTGATAAAAATGCAAAGTTTTTTTCTCCAAAATTTTCCTTGACTGATAAAAATGCAAAGTTGCCTTTTCCAATATTTTCCTTGATTGATAAGAATGCAAATTTCTCTTCTCCAAAATCTTCCCTCCTTGATAAAAATGCAAAGTTCTCTTCTCCAAAATCTATCCTCCTTGATAAAAATGCAAAAATCTCTTCTCCACTATTTGCCCTCCTTGATAGAAATGTGAATTAATCTTGCAATGATATGGAAAAATGAAAAAATAAGCTTGTATTTATATGCATATGAAATTAAAAATAAAAATAAAAATATATTCATCAACCAAGGGTTCGAGTGGACGTCGGCCAAGGGTTCGCTCTAACCACCCCGACCAACATTTTTTTAATATTATTTCAATAGGGTTTGAGCGAGCCCCCATTCACTCGAACCCCCATTTGAGCAAATGGGTCAAGTGGGATTCGAATGAAGGGGGGTTCACTCCCCCTTTTTTTCCCTTCTCTCCCTCTTCTACCAAATTTCTGTAAAAAATTTCCTTTCAAAGCTTAGGTTGAGGATGAAAATGGAGGAAACTTTATAGAGCCAACTGGATGATATTAGTCCTCAGAACGAGCTAACCATCGCATATAATTTTAATATATTTTAGTTTTATTATGTATTTTTTTTAGTTTAATTAAACATAGGTTTTGCACCAAAAATCAAGCTCTCTTTTCTACACACATAGAAATATAGTAGATTATCAAAAAAAAAATTGAAGAATATGTTCATGTTATGTATTGATGTCCTTGATCCAGTAAAAAAAAAAAAGAATTTCGATACATACAAAAAAGGTTATGTTTTTTACGGTCTGTCTATGTCTAAATTGTAATTGTTTTGACTTCAAAACTTGATTAAGAAAAAAATATTCAATAAAAGACTATGAAACCAAATGAATGTAAGATCAAAGTCTGATCACTATGTGTAATTTAAAACTGAAAATGGTCATCTCCTTATTATTACCATGTATGTGGATGACATGTTGTTCATTGGGAATAGTAAGGGTATGATTTTTGAATTAAAGTCTCAATTTTCAACACAGTTTGAAATGAAAAATTTAGATGCAGCAAGGTATATTTTGGGGATGAAAATCAAAATGGATAGGGGAAATAGAAAATTTTGGCTCAACCAAAGCAAGTATATAAATGTTTTCCTAGAAATATTTAATGACAGTTTGCAAGCATTTAGTTGTTCTAGTGTTGTAGGGAGTGAAACTTTATGTTGAAGATTGTCCAAAATCTCCTACTAAGATGGAAGACGTGACCAGGGTGCCTTATACAAGTGCAATTGAAAATTTAATATGTGCATTGGTCTGAACCAGGCTAGACATTACCCAAGCAATGGGAGTGCTTAGTCAGTTTATGGCTAATCCAGGAAGGTTGCATTGGGATGTTGTGAAAAGAGTTATCAAGTATTTGAAGGGTACTTCCAAGTATGCCTTATGTTATCATGGTCACTCTACTGGATCACAAAGTTTAGTTAGCATTCATGGATATGTGGATTTTGATTGGGCAGGGGACATTGACAGTAGAAGATCCACCAGTGGATATGTATTCACATTGTTTGGTGGATGAGTAAGTAGTAGGCTATAGTTGCTTACAACCTTTATGCTTACTGAGGTTGAGTACATGGAAACAACTCACACCTATAAGGAAGCCATTTGGCTTAGAATATTGTGTTTTGATGTTGGTTTTGATGCTGAGAAAATTGTTATTTGCTTTGACAGTTAGAGTGCCATTTGTTTGGCGAAGAATCCAGCTTTCCATGCCAGGAAAAAACATATTGACATACAATATCACTTTGTTCGTGATATGGTGGAGGATGGAAAGGTTATTCTGGAAAAAAATAATACTTTGATGATTGTTGTTGATGCATTGATGAAACCTGTGAGCACAAATAAGTTTAAGTGGTGTGCTAGTTCTATGGGCCTTGGGGCCTAGAATGTTCAGTGGCTTCAAGAATTGATTGGGAGCCAGTAAGTTCTTCATCAAGTGGGATAATGTTGAGAAAAAGGTGTCTCAAACTTACTGATTAATGCTCTTTGAAATCAAGAAAATACTTAGAAGTTTTGCAATTTTAAAGTTCAAAGTTTAGGATTGTTGTTTACCAAATGTCATGGTAAAAGCATTTGAAGTTCTACAAGTAATTGAGAATAGTTCTTCAAGCTTATCACTTATTGTTCAAATATAGTAGAAAATGACTTAGAGAGGTTGAAGAATTTCGGAAATCAGACTTCGGAGTTCTGATGTATGCTTGTCGTGTGAAATTTGTAGTATCGGGTATTGAGACACCCTGATTTTCGACCCATGAAAGGACTTCGTTCATTGGTCACGAAAGGGTATTCCCAACAATGAATTGAAGTTCCTAGGATGGAAATTGATAGGTGTATTTTGCAAGAGCAAGTATATAAATTTTGTCCTAGAGAGATTTAATGTGACATTTTGCAAGCAGTTAGTTGTTCTAGTGTTGCAAGGAATGAAACTTTATGTTGAAGATTGTCCAAAATCTCCTACTCAGATGGAAGAAATGACCAAGGTGCCTTATGCAAGTGCAATTGGAAGTTTAATAGACACATTGGTATGTACCAGGCTAGACATTTCCCAAGTAGTGGGAGTGCTTAGTCGGTTTATGACTAATCCAGGAAGGCTGCATTAGGATTTTGTGAAAAGAGTTATCAGGTATTTGAAGGGTACTTCTAAGTATGTCTTATGTTATCATGGTCACTCTATTGGATCACAGAGTTCAGATAGCATTCGTGGATATGTGGATTGGGAAGGGGACATTGATAGCAGAAGATCCACCAGTGGATATGTATTCACGTTGTTTGGTGGTGCAGTTAGCTGGATGAGCAAGCAACAAGCTATAGTTGCTTTTTCCACTACTGAGGCTAAGTACATGGCAGAAACTCATGCCTATAAGGAATCCATTTGGCTTAGAAGATTGTGTTTTCATGTTGGCTTTGATGCTAGGAAGATTTTTATTTTCTATGACAGTCAAAGTGCCATTTATTTGGTGAAGAATCCAACTTTCCATGCCATGATGAAACATATTGACATACAGTATCACTTTGTTCATGATATGATGGAGGATGGATAGGTTAGTCTAGAAAAATTTGATACTCTGGTGAATGTTGTTGATGCATTGAAAAAACCTGTGAGCATGGGTAAGTTCATGTGGTGCACGAGTTCTATGGGTCTTGGTGCCTAGAATGTTCAATGACTTTGAGTGTTGATTGGGAGCTAGTAAGTTCTTCATCAAGTGGGAGAATGTTGAGAGAAAGGTGTCTCAAACTTACTAATTAATGCTCTCTAAAATCAGGAAAATACTTAGAAGTTTTTCAGTTTCAAAGTTTGGAGTTTGGGATTGTCGCTTACCAAATGTCATGGTAAAAGCCTTTGAAGTTCTGAAGGTAATCGGGCATCGGTCTTCAGGCTTATTGCTTACCGAATGCAGTAGAAAATTACTTGAGAGGTTGAATAATTTTGATAATCAAACTTTGGAGTTCCAACGTATGCTTGTCTTGTGAAGTTTGTAGTATCAGGTATTGAGACACCCTGATTTTTGACCCGTGAAAGGACTTCGTTCATTGGTCTTTACCACAATATTACTAGGTGCACTTAAGAGGAGTGTGGGTTAGCAGTGTGACTTGCCACCTCACAAAAAATCATGAAAGGTGTTGGTGGTAGTGTGGGAGTCATCCCACCACCCCGCGATAGCTCGTGTGATGACTTGTGGTGGTGCAGTATACATACTGTCGACTCGCGATGGTCTGTTGGTGATTCTTGCAATATGGAAATTGTTTGCAAAGCTTCGGTGAGACTTTATCGTATTAGAAGGAGGTGTTATGTGGTCTCCTTGATATCCTGATGCGTTGGAATTTTATGCTTATTAGAGTAATAGTAAGAGTTTGGAGGGATGAGGTTTTGTGTCTCCTCAATATTTTGATATGACTTTATTGGAGGTTGAAGGTAATGATGGATGAATTAGATGGTGATACATGGCATGGAGCTATTATTTGATTATACATCATTGTTGTGAATCAATGTGTTCATTGGATCGATAATTTCAACCTGAAGGTGATAGATGAATTCTCTGATAACTATGTAACTATTTGTGATATCTCGATGCTCATTGGTCGATGAGATGGTACTATGACAATGTAGGTTAAGCCAACCTAAATAAGGAGATAGATAAATAGAGAAGCCTGTAATGTAATGGATGAGAGTCATATTGAATATGGTAGTACAATGTATTGCATTGTAACATATGGAGAGGGCGGTTGGTTGAAGATCAGAGTGAATGTAAATGTTGTTGTGAATCGACACCTCAAAGAGCATAGCTCTGCAACTTGTATGTAATTAATATTTTACCGTAATACAAGTGATCTCTGATTTGGTGTGTGGGTTTTTTCCTGAAAGGGTTTTCCCACGTAAATCTGGTGTTCATTATGTGTTGATATTTTGATTTTATATTCTATTATTTATGTGCATCTTAAATAAATTGTAATTTCAAATTTTTAATTGGTTTTTTGTATCTCTCTCTTGAAGATTAGCATTAGGAAGGTGTATTCCGCACTATGATTTCCTTTCACATCTAACCCTTTTTCCATCAACAGAAAACTTGACACCACAGGAAAATGCCTTAGATATATCAAAAATTGAGAGAGATTATTTTAGAGGGTCCCTACATGATCTTGTAACCTCAAATGGATTATTTCTAAGTGACATGGTTTCTAAGTAACAGCTCGTCAAATATTGCTCCTTTTTTGCATAGTGGACTCTTAAGGGATATTGTTGATCCAATGTAGCTCGTACTGTTTTGATGTGTTTGAGTGTGAAACAGGACCATTCCTAGCATAAACCCACCAATCTAAACATGTTAGAACAATTGGTTTGGTCACATGAGGAGCAAAATGAAAGTTACACCCCTTTGTAACTTTACACTACATGCATCTGACCCTTTTTCCATCAACTAAAAACTTGAAACCATGGGAAAATGACTTAGATATATCAAAAAATAAGAGAGGTTATTATAGAGGGACCCTACATGATCTCGTAGCCTCAGATGGATTATTTCTAAGTGACACTATTTTTGAGTAATAGCTCATTAAATATTGTTTCCTTTTTGCACTTTAGACTCTTAAGGGTCATCGATACAATGTAGCTCAGAATTTTTCGGTGTGTTTGGATGTGAAATAGGACCATTCCTAGTATAAAAACACCAATTCAGATGTGTTGGAATTTTTGGTTTGGTTGCATGAGGATCAGAATGAAAGTTACATCCCTTTGCAACTTTACACTACATGCATCTAACCTTTTTTCCATCAACTGAAAACTTGACACTAAGGAAAACACCTTAGAGATATCAAAAAATGAGAGAGGTTATTGTAGAGGGGACCTATGTGATCCCATAGCCTCAGAAAAATTATTTCTAAGTGACACGATTTCTAAGTAACAACTCATCAAAGATTGTTGACTTTTTGCACTTTGGACTGTTAAGGGATATTGTTGGTCCAATGTAGCTCAAACTATTTCGATGTATTTTGGTGTAAAACAGGACCATTCCTAGCATAAGTACACCAATCCATATGTTTTGGAACTATCGGTTTGGTTGCATGAGGAGTAGAATGAAAGTTACACCCCTTTACAACTTTACACTACATGCATCTAACCCTTTTTCCATCAATTGAAAATTCAACAGCACGAGCAAACGCCTTAGATATATCAAAACCTGAGAGATTTTATTGTAGAGGGGCCCTACATGATCTCATAGCCTCAAGCATATTGTTTCTAAGTGACACAGTTTCTAAGTAACAACTCGTCAAAGATTGTTACCTTTTTGCACTTTGGACTCTTTAGGGATATCATCGATCCAATGTAGCTCGAACTGTTTTGGCATGTTTAGGTTCAAAACAAGATCATGCCTAGCCTAAACATACCCATCTAGATGTGTTGGAACTGTCTGTTTGGTCACACAACGAACAGAGAAGAATCTACACATGCACCTTCCTCAACTTCTCTAGAGCAGGAAGAATCTCTTCATTGAATAGATTATCTATCTCATTCATTTTGTTCTGCTTCTTTTTCAAGTGTTTTTAGAGCAGACTAACCTCTTTTTCATTGATGATAAAATCTTATTCTTATCTTTTCATTCATTTTCTAAGTGGTTATTTTTAGTCTTTAGTTGTTTTGCTTCAATTTCAACGCTTAGGACAACATCCCTTTGTTCAAGATAGAGTTTTCAACACTTAGGAAAACAACTTCATTTGTTCAAATCCACCTATAGCATCATCTCTCACTTTCTTTTCCTGCACAAATTCTTACCAAATATAAAACCTCAATTACGTTAGGATGAATGGCATATATGAAAACAATTGTGATATAGCAAGTTTGGTGTGGGTCAAGGTTAATTGACATATATGACAATATCATATGAGTGTTATTTCTTTTGTGTGAAGTGTGTGCATCAAGCCCATATGGTATGCCTAGTTTCTTACTCATGCATTATGGTTAGCAACATTCATTATTGTGCATTACAATAATACAAATTGCATGTGGAAGGTCAAATAACATGCATGTCATGGAGTTGTATTTTGTTTTTTTGATGGTTGTATCACACTCATATGGTGTGCATATATAGTGTTTGTTCATGCATCATGGTTGAGTGATGTCTTAATTATTGATCATGATTATTGTATATATTTCACATGAACAATTTAATGAACATGTAGCTTGTTCAGTTGTAAGGACTTTGTTTGAAAGTTGCATCAAACCCCTATGGTGTACATAATGTTCTTGTTTATGTATCATGGTTGAAAGATAGTGATTCTTATTCATGATGATTTTATACCTTTTACATGTTATTAAACTTGAATATTTTAATGGAATGAATGTTGAATTGAGTTGTAATGGTTTTATTTGATGGTTGCATCACTCGTATGGTTTGTATAGACTGTTTAGCACCACTGAGTGACATTTATTTTTATCAAGATGATTATATTATTTTTGAATGAACACTGTAATGACATATATTTCATTAAGTTGTATGGGATTTGTTTGAAGTTTTTAATCAATCAAAAGAATCAATGCCATTAGACTATCATAAGCTGCTCTTTTCATCTTTTTTTCCTTGTCTATGAGACCATGATTTTTTGAGGCATATTTTCAAACAATTCTTCTCAACAAATATTATATAGTGCTTCTCATACCATTTTTCATTAATTTTAGCTTCTTTTGAAAAAAATTAGTTGTCTGCTTCATTACATGAGTTCAAAAAGAAAAATAATGTCAAATGTAAATTCATTCAAGAGAGCTTAAAATCATGTGCATTCTCAAATTGAGTGTTTGATAAAATTTCTTTGGTAGACATGTATGAAAAATGTGGTTCAATAGGAAAGACAGTGAATTGTTTGAAAAAACTCCTCAAAGAAATGTGGTCTCATGGAATGTAGTGTATGTGAACCTTAATATGAATGAACTCTAACATAGATGGATTACCAATTGTAATTCATAAGTTCTATTAAAATTTAATTTTGTTAATCTATAACATGTTATTGATCATAACTTTAAACCATTCTAAAATAATTATACATTCCATTTTGAAGACTCAAAGTAGAAATACATGCACACGAGGAAAAAAATAGATTGAATATCAATTCTTATATATCAAAATGTAGAATAATTATGTTTGTGCATAGACAAATTTGGCATATATGCCTACTTAGGACAAGTTTTACAAGTTTTACAAATTGTGGCATATATGCCATCTCAAGATCTATCAAACCATAAATACATATTAATCTATATCAAATCCTAATCCTATGCTAGATCATCAAAATTGAGCCTCCTCGAAGAACTTAGTGGCTCTTAAGTTTCCTGCACAATAAAAATTCAAACAAAAAATTAGATTAATTATGTGAATGGTTGAAAAGATAGACTAGTAAATAGAAACTTATATACTATAATTTATAAATTATTGATTTAACATCAAAATCACTATATTTTACTATATTATATCAAAAATACAATTCTTGTTTACCTCAAGTCTTGCTCTATTTTCTGCAAGACGTTCTACATATGTTGTTCCTTAGGATGAACAGGATTCCTCATATAAAGAAATGGTCCCACATTCGTCACATTGTTGAATCAGACAGAGGACTATAGCAGGTAAAATAAAAATGTTACGAATTAACATATAATTGTTGAAAAATAATTATAATTACTAAACATATATCTACTCCTATCTAAACATAAATATTTGCAATAGAAAATAAACACATACCTGGTGTGATGCTTCTACACTAGATGGGCTCATGATGGATGAAGTAGCTAAGATGGTTTCCTATATAAAAAATGACAAGAATGTAACACAATTTAAATGCACATGCACATATAATCATAATGTTGAGAATATTAAAAAAATATATACCTATTGTGCAAAAATTTTCAATGGGTCAGGCTCACTCAACATGGATGTAAAAGTACCAGGTTGCTGCATAAAATGACAAGATTACATTAGACTATCAATCTATGTACATGTATTTAAACATAATAGATTTAAAAAATTAACATCTAAATAACAATTTAAATGATACTGTATATTGAGTCCCTAGGCCAAATGAAATGGCCACTTGCATAGCCTCCTGCACTTGGAAAATTTGGTCATTTGTCAACAACTGTTAAAGATTCTGGCACATAAACATATATTAGTACAAGTCTTATAAAATATGAAAGAATTTTAGATAAAACACACTATGAAATTACTGTCTTATCGATGCTCCCACGTCATCACTTCCACCTGATGTATCTCTTGGAAATGGTCCATTTTGTACTCTATCAACTCCTACATCTGACATATCATGGACCTCATAGTCGGATGTGTCTATGGGAACCTCACCGGACTGTCGAAGAGGACCCAAACATATATTTTGGCACGTGCAGTAATGGGGAACACAAATATGTGTCAAAGAGGAGGGTGTACCAGTTGGAATTGATGCAGCAGGTGCATCACCATCATGTTGGGATGTATCAGGTGCATCACTGCCATGATGGGATGCACCTCATACGGTTGCACAACATGATGGCTCTGCATGATCAAATGATCATTGGTGTAGTCAAGGATGGGGGGTCCAGGAATAGGACTATCCAACCTTGCAGCAAGAGTAAGCACAATGGAAACTCAATGAACAAGAACATAATCACATTTGGAAATATAGATAATGATCATTTATTCACTAGCAACATGCCTTGCCTTATGGCTTGCAAAATCATAGAATTACAGTATGATATGGCATTAAGCCCAGAAATACAATGCGGGTCGAAGCCCTTAAACCTTAGATCTTTCTTTCTACTTTGCTAACTTTATTGATCCCTAATGAAACTACATGATGCCTATATATATCAATTTCCAGCTCTAGAAAAGGTATGCATCAGCCTCAAGAGGTTTTAAATCCCGAAATTGATGAAACGTGTGAAGGTCAGCCAAAAAAAATGAACTTCCTTTGATCCTTGGAAAAACACGATGCGGATAAGAACTAAGGTTCCTTGATTAATGTGCATCCTTATGAAATGTTATCTTGAGCTCCACAAGTAATAGAATAGGTCCACACCCTTGAAAATCCAAGACCGGTCGGTGAATGCTCTCTGCCCAAATGCAACTGATATTTTGTTAGTGATAACTTCGTACTGGAATCTCCAAAACACTTGAATTATGGATATGATGTAGATGTTTCCATGAAGATTAAATATCCTGCTCCGTGAGTTTTAATGTTGCAACGTGGTACAATGTGATATGAAACATTGAGACTGGTTCCAGACAGATAACTACTAAAATGAAAGAAAACATGAATCCAGATATTTTTGGTTGATGCAAGGTTGCCTGAAACCTAGGATGCTCCTGCATCAGACAGCTGAGGTTGAAGGAAAGTGAGCCTCTCACTTTCCAGGGGCTAGAGGAAAACTAATTTGGTCCACCTCAGTCTGATAAATCCATGATGCATCTTCTTTCAGTCTTCCTTTCCATCTGACTAGATATTCTTTGTATTGCCTCCCTCTAGTACTACGGCCAACTCTGATGTCTATAATCTCTTCAGTTTCCTCTAGATGATGTGCTATTTGGTCCAAAAAACCAACTTATTTGTCCTATGGTGACTCTCCTTCATGATACTGGTATAGATTTGCAATGTTGAATATAGGTGATATGCCAAATTCCTCTTGTAGCTTCATATGCATTTCTAGAATCAAACTTCCTGGTGATCTTACAAGGTCCAAAATTCTTCATATTCAACTTATTATATGTCCCAACTGGAAACCTCTCGTTTCTCAAATATACCATTACTTCCTCTCTAACTACAAACTCCTTATTTCTCCTCTTCTTATCTATTGTCTCCTTGTATGTATTGTTCATCATCTTAAAATGCTCCCTAGCTTGAGTATGCATTGTTTCCATGAATCCTGCAAATTCTTCTGCCTTCGCACTCCTTTTATTCTCCATACTGATGTCTCTCAACTCTACTATTCCTCTAGGTTGTAGTCCTATCACAATCTCAAATGGTGTCTTCCCTATGCTTCAGTTTATTGAATCATTATATGAAAATTCTGCTTGTGGCAGCATCAAATCCCAATTTCTTACTTTCCCTTCAATCAAAAATCTCAACAAGTTCTCCAAACTCCTATTTACTACTTATGTTTTTCCATCCATATGTGGGTGAAATGTTGAACTATACTTCAAGTCAATCTTTATCTTCTTCCATAATGTCTTCTAGAAATATCCAACGAATTTAGTGTCCCCATCTAATACTATGCTCTTTGGTAGTCCATGTAATCTTACAATCTCCTGGGAAAATAGGTTTGCAACATGCACTGCATCACTACTCTTCTTACAAGGTATGAAATGCACCATCTTAGAAAATCTATCCACAACCACAAATATAGAATCAAATCCTTGTGGTTTCTTAGGTAATCCCAACACAAAATCCATTATTATGTCCTCCCATGGTCTCTCTGGTACTGTCTATGGTGTATAATTCCCAGTGTTCTAGTTGTTTCCCTTTGCAACTTGACAAATCCTGGAACTTTGAACATACTTTCTGACATCCTTATACAACTATAGCCAAAAATATTTCTCACTCACCAATGCTACCGTCTTATCAATTCCAAAATGTCCTACTAATCCTCTGCAATGCTTTTCCTTGATCAAATTCTCCCTCATTGAACTCTTTGGGATACATAGCTAATTGTTTTTGAACAACATACCTTCCTAAATGAAATAATCCAACCATCTACTTCTATTTGTCTCCACCAATTCTTTGCAAGCCTTCCATGCCTCCACAAAATCAGCGTCATCCTTATACATATGCTTTAGTTCCTCAAAACCTAATACTTCAACTCTCATCTCTATCAACAAACTCCTTATTCAGATCAATGCATCTACAACCTTGTTTGACTTCCCACTCTGTTGCTTCAACACAAATGTATAACTCTGCAAGAATTCTACCCATCTCATGTGTCTCTAGTTCAACTTCACCTGACTATTCAAATATTGCAAAGCTTGATGATCCGTATACAACAAAAACTCCTTAGGTAACAAGTAATGTCTCCACTTCTTCAAGGTCTGAACAATTGCAAAGAATTCCTGATCATAAACTTAATATCTCCTCCTAGCATCATTCAATTTCTCACTGAAGTAGGCTACTAGTCTCCCTTCCTAACTTAACACATCTCTAATTGCACTTCCACTAGAATCACAATCCATTTGGAATACCTTATCAAATTCTAGTAATGCCAACACAGGTTGTTCTATCACCTTCTGCTTTAACAACTCAAAACTCTTATGTGCTTCTGATGTCCACTTGAATTCCTTCTGGTCACCCCTCATTGTCTCTATCATCGGCGTGCAAATACCACTAAAATTTTTGATGAAATTCTGATAAAAAGTTGCTAGTCGATGAAATGATCTTACTTCTCCAACATTCACAGGTGTAGGCCACTCAAGTATTTCTCTAACCTTCTCAGGGTCCATCTTCAATCCTTCTGTACATATCACAAATCCCAAATACACTAGTTCTTCCTTCACGAAACTACACTTCTTGATGTTTATCAACTTCTCTTCCCTCAGCCCCTGAAATATTTTTCTGATGTGTTCGAAATGTTCCTCCTTAGTCTTACTGAAAAATCAAAATATCATCAAGGTAAACAATGAAAAACTTACCCAAGAATCTCTTCAAGACTTCATTCATCAACCTCATGAAGGTACTAGGTGCATTAGTTAATCCAAATGGCATGACCAACCACTCATACAATCCCTCATTTGTTTTGAAAGCATTTTTCCATTCATCTCCTCTGATCCTGATCTGATGGTATCCACTCTTTAGGTCTATCTTGGTGAAATACTTTGCTCCACTTAGACTATTCATGATGTCATCTTTTCTAGGAAATGGGAATCTATACTTCACTATGATCTTATTGATAGCTCTTGAATCCGTACACATCCTCCATTCTCCATCTTTCTTAGGTGCAAGTACAGTCAGTACAGCACATGGGCTCATACTCTCTCTAATCAATCCCTTCTTCAACAGTTCCTATATCTGCCTGTTTAGCTTCGCATTCTCTCCTAGTGTCATCCAGTGTGTAGCTTTTTTTGGAAAATTGGATCCTGGAATAAGATCTATATGATGACTAATACTCCAGATTGGTGGTAATCCTTATGGCACATTCTCTGATACAAGATCCTAGTACTCTGTTATCAGTTCAGTGACTTCCTTCTCTGGTGATTCCTCTTCTCTTGTGATTCTCTCTTCATATAAATCTTTGCACCTCCTTGGAATCAAAGCAAAACACATGTTCTCATGTCTCAACCGATCCAGAAATTTCCTTCCATCTACCAAAATGATTCTAGCTATTCCACACACTTCACTTTCTAGTTCATCCTCCAAAGGTTTCAAGGTGATTCTCTTTCCATTGGATGTTATGGCATAAGTATTCTTTCTCCCATCATGTATATATTTCTTATCATACTACCAAGGTCTACCCAACAACATATGACATATATCCATCGGCATAATATCACATAGTACTTCATCATGATATGATCCTATTTTAAATTTCACCAGACATTGCTCACTTACTAGTATCTTGTACTCATCTTGAATCCAGGCTATCCTATATGGTTTCAGATGTTTCCTTCTTTCCAAATTCAACTTTTCACCATTTCCATAGAAACTTGATTATCAGTGGTACCACTATCAATGATAACTTTGGGACACTTACCCCCTACTTTGCATCTAGTCTGGAACAAACTTTTCCTCTGCAGTGCTTCCTTGGGTACTTTTTTCTCTTGGAACAATGCTCTCCTCATGAATAATGACTCTCCCTTTTTAGGAATTCCTCTGAAACTTGGTGATTTCACTATTTCTTCCTTCACATATCTGGTTCTTGCACGATTTTCATTCTTCTTAATTTCTTAGCGACACTCAAATGCTCTATTTCCTTCACCTCCACACTTGAAACTGGTTCCTCTAAAAGTTCTCTTGCCATTTCCTTTCTCATCTCTTTGGTATCCATCATTGCGGTAAGAATTGTAGCCTCCTCTATTGTGGCGGTAAGAATTTTTGTCATCTCTCCCTTTTTGGTATGAATTGGAATCCTTTTCTTCCTTGCAGTATGAATCTTTGTCCTTGCTTTGCTCTGCATACTATATTTCTCCTCCGGAATGTGATCTTCCTCTCTAAAATCTACCTCCTCTACCTCTCTGCCTCTACTCATGTCTTTTGTTTAGCTTTTCCTCCACTTTTAATGCAAATTTATATGCTTCCTCTACTGAATTCATCCTTACCAGACTCAATTCTTCTTGAATGTTCATCCTCAGCCCATTGATATATCTAGCCACTTTCTCCTTGCTTGCTTCACTATGTCTGGTCCTTATGATGATCTTATGAAATTCCTTAGTGTACTCTTTCACAGTATTCTCCTTTTGTCTCAAGTTTTGTAATCTCTTCAACAAATCTATCTCATAGTCTACAAGTATAAACTAGTTCTTCAATTTTTTCACCATTCTATCCCATTTCACAATCTTTTTTTCTCCTTTTATGTTTCTCTCCAATTGAACTTCCTTCCACCAAAGTGCAGCATGTCCTTTTAGCTTAGTCTTCACAAATCTCACTCTCTCTAGATCTTCAATTTCTTCATATTCAAAGTATTCTTCAATGTCATTTATCAAATCAATCAACTCCTTAGAGTTTAGGTTACCGGTATAGTTCACAGTCTCCATTCTTGGTCACTTTCCAAGTTTCAAAATAGCCTTCATCATCTTTACCTGATTTGATTCTTCCTCTTCTAAGGTCTCTTTAGCTCGGTCTGTAGCTTGGACTTCATCAACATCACTTTCATCATTCGGTCTAGGGTTTAAACCTTTTCTTCTATCTTCATCAACAACATCCAACCTCACTTTCATTATTCACATCATCTTCATCATCTCATCCATCTTTCTAGCAACATTAATAGTAGTATGAATTCTCCTTGGCAACATCTCTTCCTAGGATTTGGTGCAACTAGCTCAAGTCGACGATCTGGCTACAGGATCGCAACTTCCTCACAATCCGCGATCTATTGACAAACACAAGTAGGCTGCCTCAAGTCAGCGATCTGTCCACATAAATATCTTATGGAATGTCTTTGCTCCACTTCACAAACTCGCTCTAGTGCATCTGCCTCAAGTCAGTGATTTTTCTACCTTCACTCTCCCAAAGTTCACAACTTCACTCTATTCTTCCAAAGGTTCGCAACTTCGCTATGATACCACTTGGTGCAATCAAGGAGGGCAGGTCCAGGAATAGGACTTTCCAACCTTGCAGCAAGAGTAAGCATAATAGAAACTCAATGAACAAGAACACAATCACATTTGGAAATATAGATAATGATCATTTATTCATTGGCAACATGCCCTTCCTTTCAACTTACAGAATCACATAATTATAGTATGATATGGCGTCAAGCCCAAAAATACAATGCAAGTCAAAGCCCTTAAAACCCTAGATCTTTCTTTCCACTTCGCTAACTTTATTGATCCCTAATGCAACTACATGATTCCTATATATATCAATTTCCAACTCCAGAAAAGGTTTGCATCAACCTCAAGAGGTCTTAAACCCCAAAATTGATGAAACATGTGAAGGTTGGCCAAAACAAATGAATTTCCTTTGATCCTTGGACAAACATGATTCAAATCAGAACTAAGGTTCCTCGATGAATGTGCATCCTTATGAAATGGTCTCTTGAGCTCTCCAAGTCACAGAATAGGTTTGCACCCTTGAAAAGCCAAGACTGGTCGATGAATGCTCTCTACCCAAATACAACCGATATTCTGTTAGAGATAACTTCGTACTGGAATCTCCAAAACACTTGAATTCTGGATATGATGTAGATGTTTCCATGAAGATCAAATATCCTGCTTTGCGAGTTCTGATGTTGCAATGTGGTACAATACGGTATGAAACATTGAGACTGGGTCTAGACAGATAACTACTGAAATGCAAGAAAACATGAATGCAGATATTTTTGGTTGATGCAAGATTGCCTGAAACTTGGGATGCTCCTACATCAATCACTCAATGAATGTATGGAAAAAATTCTCTGACTCCCCACATCTAAAAAAATCTTGGGATAAGGTACTAGAGTTAGGGAAGCAATAAGTGGAGCAGGAAGAACTGGGTTGACTTGGTGTGCTCTAGGTCTATCTTGTGGCATCCCTTTACCCACACCCTAGAAATCTCGCATGTCAATGTAATTGACATGCCTCCCTACGACAAACTCAACATATAATTTTCATAGAAAATACTGAGAGACATCAAGATTGTTGTTGGGTGGTTTGTCAAACACCATCCACCAACATTTCCAAAAATTATCTAATATACCTCTATGTGTGCACCATTTAATTGAAAAATTTGGCTTTCGTGCATCTACGGGTTGTCTTGTTTTGGGATTGATGAATCATTAGGCTAATTGGGCTTTTTCAATATTAAGTGCCCTCACTTCATCATAGTATAACCCATTGGCATAATGTTGCCTTTGGGACTCTCGCCACTATGCTAACCTATTATGCTCATTTGTCAAAGTTTTAACATTTGAAATGGTGGTTTCTAAAGTTTTTTTCATATCTGATAGCTCGGGGACTGTCTCATAAATTTGACATACGTTTCTCTATTGATTTAAATTTCTATGAATAGATTCATGCATTGTGGGCATGTTTTGGTTTGGAAACATCAGTGGTGGTGAAAGAGGATTTGCAGGATTTTCATCTTAAGTGGGGTTAGGGTTTTCATCTTGAGCAGGATTGGGATCAACAATTCTTAAGCCTATTTATTGAAGAAAATTTTAAAAATTAACACATTTTAATGCAATAAAAAACCTATTTTTGACTAAAATTCACAAAAAAATAATGCAAAACTAATATAAAATTGAAGAAAAACATTAAAATTTATAACTACATGTGAAATTTGAGTGATTTGGGAAAAAAAATCCACTACCAAACAGATATCTAAGTCCCCTAAATGAAAACCTACGCAGAGAAAGGAAATGCAGGATGAAAACAAACTCTTTGGTTTTTCCTTTTATGATTTTATGCCATAGGAAACAGATATCCATTTTGTTTATGTTGTTTTTTTTTAACTGGTCAGGTTAGGGACCCAACCCCATATACTATGAGTGTTGTTTATAATATAATATAATTTAACATATTTATTATTTTCATATATTGTATTATATTACAATATAATATAATATATTATATTACAATATAATATAATATATTATATTACAATATAATATAATATAATATATTACAATATAATATAATATATTATATTACAATATAATATAATATAATATATTACAATATAATATAATATATTATATTACAATATATAATATATTATATTATATTATATTATATTATATTATATTATATTATATTATATTATATTATATTATATTATATTATATTATATTATATTATATTATATTATATTATGATATTATATAATATATTATATATTATATTATAATATAATATTTATATTATATAATATTACATTATAACATATTTAATATTAGGTATGATCAGAGATTGCAGAGGAAATTTTGTGACTGGTTACTTTGGGGGGATTGGTGTCCATTCTTCTATGATTGTGGAAGCTAGAGCATTGTTGAAGGGCTTACAGTTGGTTGTTTCCATGGGGATTGAGAACCTTCATATTGAAGGTGACTCTAAGTCTATTATTAATGCTATTAACTTTGAGAGATTACTGGGTTGGAGTACTAAAAATATTCTTTTAGACATAAGGCTCTTCATGTCAGAGTTGAAATTAAAGGTTGCCACCCATATTTATCAGGAGGGCAACCAAGTTGTTGATGCCTTAGCCAATTTTGGAACACATTGGAAATTTTCCAAATGTTGGTATTCTTTAGGGAACCTACCACCTAGAATTTAGGGTATAATATTGAAGGAACAAAGCCCTTACTTGACCCATAATGATAACTAATCAAGCGCTTTGTTGGATTTTCTGGGGGGTCCACATGCTTGTCTTTTGGGCTATGTGGACAAGTTTTAAAGATGAGATGGATAACAAGTGGCATAATTTAAATTATGAGATGAAGCCCGTATTGAAAAGGGATTTCATGAGATGTTGTGGTAGGTACTTGATGATTAAGACTAAGTTAGACCGTACCTTACGTAATCTCCTTTTGGGGATTATGTTAAGCCATTGTATTTTCAATTTTTTTTATTTTGATTTCGATGTAACTAATAATTATGAGATCAAGATCCTAATTGGTTCTATCTTGTCCGCTATTTTTTCTTCGCTTCTGAAAACTAACCTTTTTGGTGTCTCTAAATTTGGCCTCGTGGCCATCTTGCCTAGATTTATGTGCATTTACTATGTGGAAGGCAAAACTTCCATTCCCATCATGTCTTGCTTACTTAGCTGAATGTGTTTGAAGATCCTCATTTATGATTCTGCTAAGATTGCTTTTAGGAAATTACTTCCTCAATCGTGTGACCTATCCATTGCTTTGATTACTAAAGGTTGTCATTTTTGGCTTAAAATCCTAAATGTGCGAGTGATTCTTCACCTTTCCATTATCTCTAACCTTTTATTTTCTTAGGGTTTCTGGTTATTCTATGTGCAGAATGACATTATGGGTGGTGATAAGGTGTGAACTAAGCCCGACAACTGCAGTGAATTTTGCAAAGATTTGTTGGTGTGGCACATATGTGTTGAGGGTAGTCTTGCTCCTCTAATGGAGAGTCTAGTGGGCCATGGCCCTAATCTATTTGCGTAGTTTATAAAATCTTGGAAAGATCATCATGTGACTTTGGGTGGTATTTCCTTTAATGTGAATGAGGAAGTGATAGCGTAGGCAACAGGGATCCTGTGTACTGGTATGAAGCACCCAAAGCACACTAAAACTCAAGATAATGAAAGTATGAACACGCTTTTTTGTGGGGAATGAGGAGCTGGTGTACAACCAGTCGAGTTTTGAGCGGGAGGCTCTCCCTCAGTCATGGAACCAAATGTGCCTTGCTTTAATGAAGTATGTGACTCTGGAATGTAGATTCAAAACCTTTTATTTCTACCATTTCCCTCTTTTGAACCACCTCCGGCATAAAATTTTGTTAAGCTTTCCTTTTTTCCTTCTGATGGACTTAGAAATTTCTATTGAAAAATGTATTGAGGCTATTGGTCTGAATCCTAATGACCCTCCTCCCTTGTCGCTCCACTAGGGCCTCATTTTGAGGCTCTACCATTTCCATCTTGCTTTATGCCCACCCAAACCCATATTTGTTGTCTGTATTGAAGAGATTGAGCCTCCCACTATGACCAATTTATCTTTGGTCGAGTCTAAAGGCCTCATCAGGAAAAACCACCCAGTCCCTATTGACACGCATAAACATAAACCCATTGTTAAAAAGCTTAAGGTGAATGTGGGTACGGCCCAAACTAGTGTGGCGACTAGTCTTTGTGAGCTCAAATCAACCCCTGCTAAGACTGCTAGCAAGCCAGCCCTAAAAAAGAAAGGCAAAGAGGAAGGGAAGAGTTTGAAGGAACCTCCAAGCAAAGGTAAAAATGTGGTGGGAAAGGACTCTAAGGGGGATACGATGGTCGCGGAGATGGTGCTGACTGGTGGAAATCTACCATCATTTGACGCTCTGGTAGGCTGGCCAAGAATAGCAAAAAAATGCAGGTGAAAGACTTGGATACAGAAGAGGAGTGGTCTAACAGCAAAGATAGCAGGGACGAAGAGGAGTTTGAGAGTGAGGAGGAGGAGTATGCTAGAGGGCCCAACACCATTCTTGAAATTGGAAAAGTGCAAAAGGAGGACTTGGCCTCTCTGTCTTCTGACCCATTGGACATTGAGCATGCTGATACTGGCAAGACTACAGTTGGGAGGGAGGAGTTTTATGTGTTGCAGGAAAGATTGGATAAGTTGGACAAAAAAAATTGTGGTTTGACCCGCTTCATGGTTGAGTTGGTCCATTGTGTTACCAGCACCCTGTCAGCGGTTATGAAGGATGAAATGGACAACAAGAATGTTGAAGATCATTAGGAATGGGTTGGAGATGATGTTAATCTCTTTTCAAAGAACTGGGGAGATGCCAGTTAGTTTTTTGTTCATCTGTTGTCTATCCATCTGTTGTTGGTCCATTGTGTTTGTTTTTTGGCTTGTTTTTTGATGTTTTTTATGGTCTTGAACTCTATTGGCCCTTGTGGCTCTTTGTGAAGGGTACAACACCCTGTAAATGCTACTTACCTAATCAAAAACATATTTAATATTATAATATTATATTATAATTATTTAATATTATAGAATAATATATTTAATATATGATAATATAATATAATATTATATAATATTAATAATATAATATTATATATTATAATATATTGAATATTATATATTATAATATATTGAATATTATATATTATAATATAAAAAATAGCTTAATATAATACTAGACCCGACCAAATTAAAAAATCCAACTTAAATGAAATGGATATCTATTTTAGAATGGATATTCATTTAGGTTTGGTATTTGCTATGGCACCATGTACTTTCTACCCGAACCTAGAAAAATTCAAAGCATATTTTTTCATTTTTGGGAAAGTTAAAAATGTCATTTTTTTTACATTGCCACTTTTTGGACCCCCATGATCTTGCACACCTACCCTAATTGGATCATGATATCTTATACTTCTCCTTTTACAAATAACTCTTCTAAACCAAGTCCCACCACAAGGTAGCATTCCCTTTCAACATTGTGGCACAGTTTTTGACTCTCTCCAACCTCTCAATTTTTACAAACATGAAGTATTTATTCCTTTTATGGAATTATCATTTCATCACTAATTTGTTCCATCACTATTGGAACTCTTCATCGTGTGATTTTTTTGACCTCAACCGAAGCCTTAATAAATCTTAATCTATCATCTAGTTTGTGACATAAACAACTCGATGGATTCTTTCTACCTCTTCTTCTTAATCTAATCAAATTTATCTAATTGACCTTTAATGTAAAAATACTTTTCATAAACTCTTAGATTAATGAAACTATAGACACATAAAAATGTCCTAAGCCTTCGAGCGTCATTTTTATTCATCCTCGTCCTTCGATAATTGAATAATTTTAGTTATTCAATTATGTTTGATTATATTCCTCTATTAATTAAATAATTTTTAATAATTATTTAATTAATTCACTTTCTAATCTTTATTCTATCCTGACCGATTAAACAAACTAAATGTGTCACTAATTTCTCCCTCTTCTTCAATAGTTAAATGAATTATTATTTATTTAATTATTTTGTCATCTTTCATCTATAGTTAAATAACTACCATCAAATATTTATCTATTCATGGTCCTTTAATTCTTCCATAGTTAAATAATTATTAAAATCATTTAACTATCCCATGCCACCTTCCCTATTAAATAATTAATCTAAATTAATTATTTAAGGTCTAATTTTCATCTCTCCATTTAATTAAATTGATAAATTTAATTAAATGCTCTTCTTTTCATTTTATCTAAATAAATAATTTGAATAAATTATTTATTTGCCACTTGTCATTTTCCTCCATTTTGAATAAATTATTTAAAATAAATTATTTATGCACCTCCACTTGGTCAAAGATACCCTGTCATTATTTCATGTCATAGTCTGCATGTTTTTCATATGCATGTCTTGCATGTCTGTCATAGTCGTCGGCGTCATAGTTTTTGCCATGCATGGCATATTCTTGGTGCATCAATTATGGACCGTCGATTCGACCTTCAATCTCATCCGTCCATTCGAAATTTCCTTTTCTTATAAAATGGCAATTTCAAATTCATTTGGTCTTCTTCCTCTTCTCTCTCTCAAGCATTCATGTGAACTTTCTATCTTTCTTGTTTTCATCCATTTTTACACATACTTAGAGCTTCTCTTAGTCATTTAGAGTCATTTTGCATAGAAAAATCCTTCAACACTTGTGTAGGACATGGCATAATCTTAAAGTTGCTCGAAGAATCTAAGGGCACTCTTCAACTTGCAACAAGCTAGAAGGTGTAATGGAGGTCAGCCATGGAGATTGAAGATTTGGGTAACTTTGCTTCATTTATTTTCATGTTTTCTCCTTTGCTCTCCATTATCTCTTTGGATTTTTTAGATTTAGAAATTCTAACCTAATCAAACATAAATTTCCAGAGATACATTTGGTGAACCCGATATAGTTTTTGTAAAGTGGGTTGAAATGAGTCAAGAGAGCATAGATGATATACTATCCTGGATTTATCGAGAACCACGAGACTTAACTCCCTTGCTAGTAACATTATATGGAAAAGGATACAGCATGATAAAAGCAAAAGGTTATGATGGAAAAAGTGGTCTTGGCAAGGATAAAAATGGAAGGCGTGAGCCACTATCAGTTTCAGAAAGACCAAAACATCTTGGGTTAGGGTTAGGTCCACGAGAATCTGGCGATCTAAGCACTAATTAAATAAGAGACCTAAATAAACCAATTATTTAGTAACCATGTCAATTTATGATGGAAAAAGTGGTCTTCAATGTAAAATGCACTAATTATTGAAGACCACTTTTTCTTATAAAATGGCAATTTCAAATTCATTTGGTCTTCTTCCTCTTCTCTCTCTCAAGCATTCATGTGAACTTTCTGGATTTCTTGTTTTCATCCATTTTTACACATACTTAGAGCTTCTCTTAGTCATTTAGAGTCATTTTACATAGAAAAATCTTTCAACACTTGTGTAGGACATGGCATAATCTTAAAGTTGCTCGAAGAATCTGAGGGCACTCTTCAACTTGCAGAAAGCTAGAAGGTGTAATGGAGGTCAGCCATGGAGATTGAAGATTATGACGTCGACGGCTATGACATACATGCAAGACATGCAGGCTATGACAGACATGCAGACTATGACATGAAATAATGACAGGGTATCTTTGACCAAGTGGAGGTGCATAAATAATTTCGAACAATCTCGACCATTCAATTTTGAATAATTCAATTTATCTAAATTATTTATTTAGATACCAGTAAAAGAAGAGCATTTAATTAAATTTATCAATTTAATTAAATGGAGAGATGAAAATTAGACCTTAAATAATTAATTTAGATTAATTATTTAATAGGGAAGGTGGCATGGGATAGTTAAATGATTTTAATAATTATTTAACTATGGAAGAATTAAAGGACCATGAATAGATAAATATTTGATGGTGATTATTTAACTATAGATGAAAGATGACAAAATAATTAAATAAATAATAATCCATTTAACTATTGAAGAAGAGGGAGAAATTAGTGACGCAATTAGTTTGTTTAATCAGTCAGGATAGAATAAAGATTAAAAAGTGAATTAATTAAATAATTATTAAAAATTATTTAATTAATAGAGGAATATAATCAAACATAATTGAATAACTAAAATTATTCAATTATCGAAGGATGATGATGAAGAAAAATGACGTTCGAAGGCTTAGGCCATTTTTTATGTGTCTACATTTTTTCCCTCTTTGTCATAATGCAATCTATCGCATTGTCAGTAAGAAAAATAAGTCAAAGTCATGCCCCAATGCAAAATAAGATGAGGAAGAATGATGAGGAGGCCCACTAAGAATGACGAGGAGGCAAAATAAGAGACCTCAAGTTATGATGGAAAAAGTGGTCTTCAATCTCCATGGCTGACCTCCATTACACCTTCTAGCTTGCTGCAAGTTGAAGAGTGCCCTCAGATTCTTCGAGCAACTTTGAGATTATGTCATGTCCTACACAAGTGTTGAAGAATTTTTCTATGCAAAATGACTCTAAATGACTAAGAGAAGCTCTAAGTATGTGTAAAAATGGATGAAAACAAGAAAGCCAAAAAGTTCACATGAATGCTTGAGAGAGAGAAGAGGAAGAAGACCAAATGAATTTGAAATTGCCATTTTATAAGAAAAGGCAATTTCGAATGGACGGATGACATTGAAGGTCGAATCGACGGTCTAGAATTGATGCACCAAGAATATGCCATGCATAGCAAAAACTATGATGCCGACGACTATGATAGACATGGAAGACATGTAGGCTATGACAGACATGCAGACTATGACATGAAATAATGACAAGGTATCTTTGACCAAGTGGAGGTGCATAAATAATTTATTTTAAATTATTTATTCAAAATGGAGGAAAATGACAAGTGGCAAATAAATTATTTATCCAAATTATTTATTTAGATAAAATGAAAAGAAGAGCATTTAATTAAATTTATCAATTTAATTAAATGGAGAGATGAAAATTAGACCTTAAATAATTAATTTAGATTAATTATTTAATAGGGAAGGTGGCATGGGATAGTTAAATGATTTTAATAATTATTTAACTATGGAAGAATTAAAGGACCATGAATAGATAAATATTTGATGGTAATTATTTAACTATAGATGAAAGATGACAAAATAATTAAATAAATAATAATTCATTTAACTATTGAAGAAGAGGGAGAAATTAGTGATGCAATTAGTTTGTTTAATCGGTCAGGATAGAATAAAGATTAGAAAGTGAATTAATTAAATAATTATTAAAAATTATTTAATTAATAGAGGAATATAATCAAACATAATTGAATAACTAAAATTATTCAATTATCGAAGGATGAGGATGAATAAAAATGACGCTCGAAGGCTTAGGACATTTTTATGTGTCTACATTTTTCCCCTTTTTCATAATGCAACCTATCGCATTGTGAGTAAGAAAAATAAGTCAAAGTCATGCCCCAGTGCAAAATAAGATGAGGAAGAATGACGAGGAGGCCCACCAGTAATGGACACTTTTCAAAATGATGAGGCTTTAGCAGAATTTCTAGGACTACGTGAGGGAATTCCAAATGGGGATCACAAAGCTGGATTTTCTATTGACTTGGATTGTGTTGCTTATTTCGGGGAGACTACACCATCCTCTAGTCGCAAAATTAAAAAGAAAAATAAAACAAAAAATGACACGTGTCTAGGTGAAAACTGAAAGGCACCTTCTAACGAAAAAATAGTAAAAATAAAGGACGTACCCGAGGGTGAAAACCTCCCTGAGGCACCTAAGGGTGGAGGATTGGACTTTCTCCCCGTAGACAGAGAAAAATCAGCAATGCTCGTAGAAGACACCATACCAATTAATATAGCTACTATGGAGGACCCCAAAATGGTTCTCTTTGCGGCATCAATGACATAAGCTGAACACCTAGAATTTCAAAATTTCTTCTCAGAACGCAAGATAAACTTCGTATGGTCTTATGCTGATATGCTAGGGTTAGATCTTGAGTTAGTGTTACATCACTTGCCATTATTTCCATATACCAAGCCAGTAAAACAAAAGCTAAGAAAAATGCACCTACAAGTTGCATTGTTGGTTAAAGCCGAACTCAAAAAGTTATTGGATGTAGGTTTTATCAGGTCAATTGACTATGCTGAATGGATATCCAACCTCGTCCCTGTCACCAAGCCTACTAGACAGATTCACATATGCACAGACTTCCGAGATCTCAATAAAGCATGCCCTAAAGATGATTTCCCTCTGTCGAATATCGATATCATTGTGGACCTTACAGCTAGATATGAGATGTTGTCCCTTATGGATGGTTTTTCTAGTTATAATCAGATTCATATTGCCCCTGAAGACCAACACAAAACTACTTTCACATGCCCTTGGGGTACATATTGTTGGACTGTAATGTCGTTTGGTCTTAAAAATGCAGGTGCTACATATCAAAGGGAAATGACAACAATATTCCATGACATGATGCGCACATTAATGGAGGACTATGTGGATGACCTTCTGAAAAATTCATTGACAAGAAAAGACCACCTTTCAGTATTAGACAAAGTTTTCAGGAGGCTAGAAGACTATAAGGTCCGGTTAAACCCGAAAAAGTGTGTTTTTGGTGTAACATCAGGAAAGTTGTTGGGGTACATAGTCTCCCATAGAGGCATTGAAGTTGACCCCGCCAAAGTTAGAGCTATATTGGATATGCCTCCTCCTAAGGGAATCAGTGACCTAAGAATGCTACAAGGAAAGCTTCAATCTATCAGACGGTTCATCACTCAACCCGCAGATAGGTGTCAACCATTTCAGTATCTTCTATGCAAAGGGATCCCCTTTGTGTGGACAAATAAGTGTCAGGAAGCATTCAACCAGATCAAACAATACTTATTGTCACCTCCAATTCTCATGCCTCCCATCCAAGGAAAACCATTAATTATGTACATCTCTGCAACTACTTCAGCACTGGGGGCATTACTAGCACATAATGACTATGAAGAAAAAGAATGAGCTATATATTATATCAGTCGAACATTGGTGGGGTATGAGCTAAATTACACACGCGTTGAACATGCTTGTTTGGCAGTTGTATTCGCAGCCCAAAAATTAAGGCATTACATGTTAAATCATAAGACACACTTGGTAGCCAAGATCAATCCCTTGAAGTACCTCTTGAGTCGAGCAGCATTGACAAGACGTTTGGCAAAATGGGTCACAGTCCTTAGTGAATATGATATTCAATATGTCGAGCGGAAAGCCATCAAGGGACAAGTAATAGCAGACCAGCTTGCAGACGTAGCAATACTAGATACCCATCCTCTTATAACAGAATTTCCAGATGAGTTCGTATTTCAAGCGGAGCCCCAACAGCCTTGGCAATTATACTTCAATGGATCTCACACTAATCATGGCTCAGGAGCTGGAATACTATTCATTACTCCACAAGGAGATTCCATCCCAAGGTCATTCCACATTGCATTTCCATGCACTAATAACATGGCAAAGTATGAAGCACTAATTACAGGACTCTAAATGGCTATCAAGTGGAAAATTAAGAATTTGCAAGTCCTCAGTGATTCTCAGTTAGTTATCAACCAAGTCAATGATGAGTACGAAACCAAAGATGAGAAGCTAATCCCTTATAAATGAATGGTTGATAGTTTTCTGACATATTTTCACAAGCTATCCTTTGAATTGATTCCAAGAACACAGAACAAGGTTGCTGACGTTATGGCAACAATCGGATCTTTGCTTGATATTCCCAGCAATGTCCCACAATTTGAGTTTTTGGTTGAGCAATTATTGGTTCCTGCTTATGATGTCCCCAAATCTGAAAGGTCTATGAGCTTGTTGGTTCCAGTTTCCCCTGGTATAAGGACACTTTCAACTACCTTCATTCGTAGATCCTTCCTCAAAACCTTTCTAATAACCAAAGGAAGTCCTTTATCCGCAAAGCTGCACGTTATACCATCATCAGTGACACCCTTTACCGCCATAGCTTTGACAATACCCTTCTCTGTTGTCTTGACACTAATGAAGCAAAAATGACCTTACGGGAAGTGCATGAGGGTATATGTGGGTCCCATTCGAGTGGTCTGACCTTAGCTAAAAAAATTACGAGACTTGGGTACTATTGGCTAACACTAGAAAAGGATGCATTGGAATTTGTAAGAACATGTCGCCAATGTCAGATTCACAGTGATTTAATTCATGCTCCAGCACAAGAGTTGAGGTCGATCACTTATCCTTGGCCTTTTGCACAATGGGGACTTGATCTCATGGGAAAGATTCACCCTACATCCTCCAATGGACACAAATTCATTAAATCCCCACCACTAAGTATTTTACTAAGTGGATCAAGGCCATTCCACTCACTTACATTACCGGCAAACAAATCTCCAAGTTCATCCTCAATTACATCATTTTTTGATATGGCATTCCACAATCCATCATCATGGATAATGGTCGTCCCTTCAAAAATCAGGTCCGTGAACTGTGTCAATATTTCCATATTAGCCACCACTTTTCCACACCATATTACCCACAGGGAAACGGTCAAGCTGAGGCATCTAATAAAACCATTATCAAAATTCTTAAAAAGACTGTCAATGACGCTGGTCGTGACTGGCACATCCAACTCAACCCTACTTTGTGGGCATACCGCATGAGCATTCGTACCCCCACCGGTGCCACACCTTTCGCCCTTGTCTTTGGAGCCGAAGCCATCTTTCCCATAGAGGTTGAAATTCCATCTTTGTGAGTCTCCATGAAAGGCCTTACCACTGATGAAGAATACAGACAATCAAGACTGCATGAGTTAGAAATGCTAGATGAACGCAGACACAGTGCATTGAATCATTTGCAAGCATACCAAAATTGTCTGTGCAGAAGTTATAAAAAAAGGGTGATGACTCGAAAGTTTGACATTGGTGACCTAGTTCTCATGCAAAATCCCAAGAATCAGTCAGATAGAGAAAAGCTAGGAAAATTTGAGCCCAAGTGGTTGGGACCTTACGTCATCATAGCATCATTTGGTTCCAGAGCATATCAGTTAACTGCTCCTGAAGGTGAACAGTTGACAGAGTCAATCAACAGTCTACATTTGCGCAAATTCTATGCATAGCATCAGAAATCCTATCCAAAAACTAGTAAAAATACAAAAAAAATGAAAAATGCAAAAAATTGTCACCTTGATGAAAACCTGGCAAACAGGCGTCCTAGTGACATCAAAAAAATAAATAAAATGATGACAAAAATAAAGAGAAATAATTCATCCAATAGTGAAAACCTGGTAAACAGGCACTTTGGATAAGTACCATGGTGAAAACCTGGAAAACAGGCGCCATGTGTAGTCAGTCATTGTTGTGCCATCTATTGTCACTCTATCTACCATTGTCCCTAATAAACATACTCTTTTCTGACATTTGTCATAACTCTTTACCCTGACATCATGACATTTCCATCCATGGCTAACAATGGTTGAAATCAAGTCTTGCATACTGTCAACTGTCCATACTAATCATGTATTTTCTTTACATTCCATTTTTCCTGGCTCATTCTCAACTTGACTAGGGGAAAACTTTTATCATGAGACTATAGTGGGTACCGCACGTGATCCTGAAAATCATAAAATGTCCTGAAAAAAGAACTAAAAATCATAAAATGTTATGAAAAAAGACCTAAAAATAAAAAAATGTCCTGAAAAAAGACCTAAAAATTGAAAAATGTCCTAAAAAAAAAGACCTAAAAATTGAAAATGTCTTGAAAAAGACCTAAAAATCGAAAAATGTCTTGAAAAGACCTAAAAATTGAAAAATGTCCTAAAAAAGGACCTAAAAATCAAAAAATGTCTTGAAAAAAGACCTAAAAATTAGAAAATGTCTTGGAAAAAGACCTAAAAATTAAGGAATATCCTGAAAAAAGACCTAAAAATCAGAAAATGTCATGAAAAAAGACCTAAAAATCAAAAAACGTCCTAAAGAAAACACAAAAATTCAAAAAAAGGAGTCATGTCAGTCAACACAGTCACGTCTATTCAAGTCTTGATTAGTCTTTGTCATTGTCGAACTACGAGGTCTCTGAGTTTATGACGTAGGCAAGGCCATCTATCGATGAGCCCCCGAGGCCACACTAGGTTAGTCCATTAGGGTTCATTGCACAATTTTCTCACACATATGAAAGTCTTTAAATTCGAACAAATGATCTACCCAAGTGAACTTCGACAATCTATCAACGGAACATGACAATCATCTTGGCATATCAAAATTGGTCAAACTCAGTCAAACCAGTCAAATCTTGCTTACTCTTCAGATGTGTCCTTCTGAAGGGTAGCCCGTCATTTAATCATGCCCTAGGATGTGTCCTTCTTAGGCATCATCACAGTCATCTGGCATTTTGAGGATTCTCACAACATTTGAGATATGTTCCTCTTGACATTGACATTATTCAGGATGTGTCCTTCCTAAATTCGACATTTTGACAGCGACATTATTCAGGATGTGTCCTTCCTGAATCTGGCATCTTGACATCGACCTTGTTCGGGATGTGTCCTTCCCGAATCTTGACATCAACTTGGCATCGACATTATTCAAGATGTGTCCTTCCTAAATCCGACATTGTGACATCAACATCATTTGGGATGTGTCCTTCCCAAACTTGACATCAATTCAACATCTTGACATTGACATTATTCAGGATGTGTCCTTCCTGAACTTGTCATCAATTCGACATCTGGACATCAACCTCGTTCGGGATATGTCCTTCCCGAATTTGGTATCACTCTAGCATCGACGTCATTCAGAATGTGTCCTTTCTAAGTCTGACATCTCGGCATCGTTTAGGATGTGTCCTTCCTAAATTCGACACTAATCTAGCATCTTTACATTTTCAACTCTGGCACTTTGACACCAAGACATTCAACATTTTGGATAAACTTGACATTTTGACATCCAGACACTTCACAGACACTTGGCATTTAATTTTACAGTGTTTGTTGTGTATTTTTGACATTCATGTTACTAGTTCCTCGAGGATGTCCTAACAACGAGATTTAGAGGAGCAATGAAGTTTCATGATTTGTCTTGCTTGTTTTCACTGTCTGTGGTTGATTATGACAAAAAGACTGGGGCAAATACGCCTTTTAGTATGAGTCATGATCATCCTTGTCTATGACTATTTATGTCAAGTGATGGTATGACCTTGCACACCTTGATTTACGTCATATCATGGTGTTTGTTGGCCATCACGATAATCTTCCCAAGGATGATTAAGAGCAACAATTAGTATTCCTACGACAATGTGTTGAAGGATTTTTTTTCGTCTTACTAACATGCATCTCCTTCTACCTTGTCATCTTCTCTCAAGATAATATCATATAGGCATGGCATCCATATCATCATCCATATATTTTGCACTAACATTTCTTTGTCTCTTCATATTCTAGTCTTCTCATCAATTTCGAGAGCACACCTGTGTTCTTGGAACCCATCTATCCTCTCGAGGGGGCATACCGCTACCCTCCTCGTCATTCTTCCTCATCTTATTTTGCACTGGGGCATGACTTTGACTTATTTTTCTTTCTCACAATGCGACAGGTAGCATTATGACAAAGCAAGGCAAAATGTACACATAAAAATGTCCTAAGCCTTCGAGCGTCATTTCTCTTCATCCTCGTCCTTTGATAATTGAATAATTTTAGTTATTCAATTATGTTTGATTATATTCCTCTATTAATTAAATAATTTTTAATAATTATTTAATTAATTCACTTTCTAATCTTTATTCTATCCTGACCGATTAAACAAACTAATTGCATCACTAATTTCTCCCTCTTCTTCAATAGTTAAATGAATTATTATTTATTTAATTATTTTGTCATGTCTTTAATCTATAGTTAAATAATTACCATCAAATATTTATCTATTCATGGTCCTTTAATTCTTCCATAGTTAAATAATTATTAAAATCATTTAACTATCCCATGCCACCTTCCCTATTAAATAATTAATCTAAATTAATTATTTAAGGTCTAATTTTCAATAATTTAATTAAATGCTTTTCTTTTCATTTTATCTAAATAAATAATTTGGATAAATTATTTATTTGCCACTTATCATTTTCCTCCATTTTGAATAAATAATTTAAAATAAATTATTTATGCACCTCCACTTGGACAAAGATACCCTGTCATTATTTCATGTCATAGGTTGCATGTCTGTCATAGCCTGCATGTCTTGCATGTCTGTCATAGTCGTTGGCGTCATAGTTTTTGCCATGCATGGCATATATTCTTGGTGCATCAATTTTGGACCATTGATCTCAAAATCCTTCTAGAGGATTAATCTCAACCGTTCATACAAAGGGTTGTCTATAAAAGCAACCTTCCTTCTCCATTTTCAGCTTAACAGCTATTCTTCTCCAACTTTCTTGCTACCATTTGCAGGTTTTGCACAAACCTTTCAACAAATCTGAGGGAAAAGTTGCATAACAAGAAGAAGGAGAGCAAGAGAAGTGATTCAAGTTTAATGGGGAGTGCTTTATTTCATTGTTTTCATTTTTCTCCTTTCATATGATTGTATTATCTTGTTTGGATGTGATTTAATAGCTTAGAAGTGTTGGCTGTCACTTTGTCTATGCTATTTTATTTCTAACCTCATCTCATAGAAACATCCATGAGTTCACCTATATGATTTAGAACACTTAGATTTGATATCAACTAGAACATGGGAATTATAAAAGCAATTTACAAAAAAACATATACAAAGCACATAATGAAGGATAAACAAGGAAAAACAATAGAGTTCAAATAAGAAAATTAATATTTTTTATAGAAAAAATAAAATAATTATTATAAAACAATATGTGAAACTTGGCCATGCTATGTTATTCAGCCCATGAAAAATATGCATAAACACTATATGCACTTACAAGGGAATTGGTCCAAAACCTAAAATGCCTACAATAACCTAATAAAAAAATTCAACCCTAGGATCCAACCCCTTGAATGGAAAAATATTGCATAATATATATCACCAATGTCAAATCTAGAATGTGTTATATTCGATTGAACTTTTATCGACATGGGTTCTTTTTATCGATATAACAGTTGAATAATTCTTAAAATAAATTAGAACTTGGCATTCTCCTAATCTTCAAGAACTAGCAAGATAGTTATAAATCTGATTGTTTTCTCCTTAAACAAGTGTTATAATGAAATTACCAACTCTCTAACATCCAACATCAATTGATATCTCTAGGCTATGTAATAAAAATGTGTTGGATGTCATGACATCCAAAGGCAATGAGGTTTTACTCAAGTGGAAGTTCATAGAAGAAGGAAGTCATTTCAAGTAGCATAGAATATATAAGTCATTATAGCTACCAACAAACAAAAACTCATGGTGCACAAGTTAAACTCACATGTAAATAAGCAATTGCAATACAAGGGTACATAGAATTTAAACTTACGTGTGAAAACTACAAGCACATATCTTTTGAGGTGATGCTAGATTTGTGCCATCTCAAAAGGGCTACAACATCTAAATGAAGAATTGAATTTTAAGAAAAAACCAAACACAAAATGTGAACTTATGAGGATGACCATGATTTGTTAATAGGCAACTTGAATGCTCATCTGGCCTTCTTTTTTGAAAGAATCTTACTAATAAGGAAAAAAATCTATATTTTTAATATAAATTTTAACAACTAAGTAGTCCCTAAATATTTATTTGACAGAGAGACCATTAATGTCTTAAGAAATGATGTTGTAGGATTTAGAAAGGAAAAAAGAAAGAGAGCGAGTCAATAATGTAAGTCATTGTCTTCAAAATTCTACTAGTCTTAAGTTGGAACCGAATGTTTAATGGGATATCCTTTGAAATATCGGTAATAAATTGGAAATGTGTAAACAAGTACATAAGACTAGAACATGATAATCTATAATGACCAACCATTATAATCAAATGTTATAGTGCTAATCAGGAGCCTAGGAGGACAGTGTGGGATTTCTTTTCATATTACAAGTCATTAGATTGTGAGTTGTCTGCACACCACACAAAGATTTCGTGGAGCTTGTCGGAGCCTCTAAGCATTCTGCAGGCGTCAGAGAAGCCATTGGTAGGGGACAACTCTCCTCTTCACTCCATCACGGAACTAGCCAACACTTTTCCGCCACTATAGCAGGATTCCTGGGCATTGAAATATTTTATGAACTATGAGAGTGTTGCTTAATTCGTAGGCATAGAATTGGAAATTCATAGTTGATCGATTTGCCATAGTTTTTTCCAGATGACATTGTAATGGAACTCCACTGGAGCGTCATCGCAGGGAGCGATGGAGCCGAAGGAGATGACATTGTTTTCCTTTAGTTGTGTGATGAGCTGCCCAATACAGGCAACAAATGTATTCGGATCGAAATAGTCGAAATGCTCGAAGTCAATGGCAATGTCGTCAAGATGATATATTATATTTCTGAGCAAAGAAACAACGTTGCTTACCCATGACAACACGAGTAGTTCTCTAAATCAACTTGCAAAACTACCATTTCTTCAAGCTTCGATTAGAATCGAAATGCGCGGGCAGAAGTAATAGCCCCTCTTTGCTGCTTTTTAATGGAGTGGGTGGGAGTGCAGATTCAAAATTGAAATGAAAACTTAACCATCACAGTGACGGTCATTGTGGAGAGTAGAGGAGCACAACGGAAAACATAACGAAAAATGGGAAGTTAAGAGTGCCCCACATGCACACCTAAGCGGTCAAAGCTTAGTGTGTGCTCTTTAAGCCCAGCCCTCGTATAATAGAGATTATTATTTCTAATAAGTGTTCTCTTCTGATTCACTTATGGGAATGTGAGTACCCTTCCTTCCCATCATCAAGGTAGAGATATCTTCCAAAGATATTTAAAAGCAGATTTTTGACAGGTAGTGTTGTTGTGACTACTCATCGTCATGCACATAAAGGTTTGAAAAAATGCCTTGACTAGTTTTGGCCCAAGGGACTGTAATTATCTACAGAATGGACTTGTTTATAAATTATGAAACCTTGATATTTTATGCAGTTGAAATTGTAGGTGCAACACTAGACCCATCAACTGTCATCGGTATCTGTCAGCTTGTGCCAAATTCCCCTTTGAAAATGCAAAAGACTTGGAGCGATATATTTTCAAATTCTTGCATTTGATCAGCAGTAAACTCTTGAGTGGAGAAAGAGAAGAAAAACATAGAATTGTAAATGCATAAACTGGTGGTAGATAAAACAATTTGTCCTTTTGATCCATATTGATGGAACAGATATGGGAATGAGTTTTCTACTCTTTCTTTTGTTTGCCTGAGTTGGAGACCCATTGTCAACCAAACAAAATCACACAAAGTTAAACCATACCATGCAAAAGAATATTGAAGAAAAGGAAAACATAATCATAAATATTGTCATGAGCATAGTTTTTCATTACTTAAACACACATAAACCATTTTTATTTTTTATACAATGCAACACAAGTTAAATATGATCAGAAAACATCTTTGCACCTTTGAAGGCATTAAGTTTATGATGCCTTCTATACACTTTGCACATAGTGTGAGACAATGATGGATATAATTAAAATTAAGGATAACTCTAATTTTGTTTTCATCTATGAAGACAATTATTTAAGGTAGGTGACTAAATGAGACATATAAAGAATTATGCTTGTATGCAACAATCTTTATTAAAGGCAATTAAATTCTAGGGAACAAACAAATCTAGAGTTATAATTCATAATCACAATATTACACATTAATTTAGCTTTTTTATTTGAACAATTTATATGTTTTGTAATTTGATCTTTCTCTATGATTATTTTGGATTTGAACAACAATGGTTAATTACAACCTACACATATTCACTTAATAATTTAGTATTTACTAAGTTAATAACCAAGACATTTTTTTTTGCTTCGTAAGAGGAATTAGATTAATAAACAAAATTTACAAGCGCCTGCAAATGTAGGAAACCGGATTCAACCCTGAGCCAATAAGGACACCAGATCACCATCCCAAACCATCCTTCAGGGAACAAACAAAATTGCCAGCCAAACCATCCTACCATCAACACCAAAACAGACCAACCAGGTTGGCCATGCAAAATGCCCATCTCCGGCATATCAACAAAAAGAGGAGGTAACGAAAGCATACAAAAACCCTAAGCCACACCCAACCACCCAAGGACCATACACCAGAAAAAAAAGAGGGGGACACCAAAAAACACCATACTCGACTTCATGACACATAGGGCCCAACACTTACATAAAGCCATTTACTTCTACAAAGGCATCAAACTCCTGAACCCAATCCATATCACAAACCTCAACCATTCAAAAAATTTGCTTAAGAAAATTAACTACAACTACAACAATCATCCTATGGTGCACAAGGTCCATCCCTTTTAAGTCCAAGAGGAAAGGGAAAATCTTAATTACCTCCCCCGGAATCTTTACCAGCTCAATATCACACAGACGTCGGGCACCCTTGCTAGAGATGGAAACTTTTAACGCCTTCTCCAGACTGCCCAGTAGTTCCTTTTTGAACAATTTGACCATCAAGATCTTAACTTCAACCTTGAGGACCTGATTATCCAGAATAGAAGCAAGAAACCACGATGCCACCTACGAGTTTGCTCGAAAGTACTCCTTGTGTTCCAAGTGTCCCTTGCTGAGCACCATTTTCATTTACATAGTCGTTAATGGGTCGATATTGAGCAAAATGTGTTTTAAATGTTGGTTTGTGACCTCCCGAAAGGCATTTTGACAATCTTTGCACTTAAGGGAAAGAGGAGTGTCTGCCCCAAAGCAATCTCCAACATAAACTTTGAACTCTCAACCATTAGCGCCCAATAACCCCAGAAGTCAAGCTAGATAGCAAGCTCACATAAGAGAAAATGAGTAGTTTTTTTCACCACCTTCGATCGAAAAAGAAAAAAAACCACAAAATTCCTCCTTTATTATTTTGTGCATTGCCTACATGCCATCCATGCAATCAATTGAGAGTGTTGAGGTCGTCATCACACAAGTGAATGAGTATGCTTATGTGTGGGGAGCAGTCCTTTCAACCGATTGAGAAATCAAAATGAATCCTCCCAGGCCGCCTCATGTGTCTCGATATGATGGCGTCGTAAAGGCTCACATCATACCATCGATTTTCCATGAAAATGACGTGACCTGTCCACCTCGGATCACACGTTTGAAAGAAAAGTGATGAGTCAAGCCACCCTTAAGTAGGCATTGCCAGTTGTCAACTCCTTACCAATCCAAGATGAAACTCCAAGGTGATCAAACAAGAACACTGCTTGTTTTCCAACACGAGTAGAGTGTTGATAGTCGTGGTCTCTCCACATCCTTGTTGTGGAGAGACACCTGCCTAGCCACCCACAATAACCAAGACATTATTAATCACAAGGGATCTAAAGAAAGAATTACATTCATGGGTATACATAAAGACAATTTAAATCAAACTTAAACTATACTATTAGTTTTATAGGTGTCCTAGAAAATTTAATGTGTTAACAACAATTTTATTATTCAATTTGATCTATAATCTTGAACAACTAGATTACTATAAAATTAATCTCTTCTGAATTCCAATATTATTTAACAATTGTAAGATGTTAGATGCGTCTATTAAATTATGAGTGGCTAAATCACTATTTAATCCATAACTTAAATCTTAATTAATAGATTTTAATTTTCATTATTCTCACTTATACATGCATATATGTAAAAATTCGTACTAATTCTATGATTTAGTTTGAACAATATATGTGTTCTATACTTTTTTCATTCCACCAAGACATAATAAGAAAATATGTCATTCGCACCTGTGATGGCATCAAGTTAGCAATTCCATCATAAGCATTTTGCACAATGAATGCAAGTGGAATAGTGAAAAACTAGTCAAGGGTTAACTTTAGCATTACCTCTAACTAAGGGAAACTATTTAGTCTAAAAGAAATAAGTATTAAAGGAGATAAATATGTCCATGAAGTGATTTTACGTTTTAACATAGACTACAACTAGCGTACTATCACTAAGACTAAAGGACTGAAGTAATTGAATAACCATAAATGTATAACATATTAATTCAAAAACAAATTGAACAATTAATTACTATCCAAATTTATTTTTGGTTTACATATAAAAATTCTCCAAAATTAAAATATGAGTAATGTTAAATCTAAATATGTCTAATCATTTAACTGTTTATGTGCAATATTTAGTTTCATAACCCTTGAAGACAACATCAACATAGTGATCTGAATATCTCATACTTCATTTTATATATTTGAGTATGACATTACTTGTTAAATTCAAAAGTTATACCAATTCTAAAATTTAATTTGAACAATTTATTCTCATCCCAACTGTTAATTTTTTTTAATATCAAAACATGTTTAAACAGTTTTGAATCAAGTCTAATTTGTCTCTTGATAATTTAAAAATGAAAAAAATAGGTCATTAAACTCATTACCTTACAATTTTGAGTTGAACATTAAGACCCAATCTTTATGTCTGATATATGAAATTTATTAAGTATTCTTGAATTAACTTTTAAGAAGAAATGAATTATAAAACTAAAGGGAACAAACAAAAATATGAAAATTTTATATCTAAACACTAATTAACTAAGTAATTAATAAATAACTAAAAACTAATTTCAAACTAACTTATGATACTTTAAATATGAGTCTCCCCAAGTATTTGTCATTTTCTCTTTGAAGACTATTTTTCAGATGTAATGTTATATCTTGATTTCTTCCATTTGATTGTTTGTTTGCAAAATAAAATAGCTTGTAAAATGTATGTTGCAGGTTAACAAGAGGAAGAAGATGAAAGAAACATATTTCAAATCTCTTGTCCTAATGTGATTTCATGAAGTTCTAACTTGGTTCTACTCTTTAATTTTTTTTTCCAATTTATTGTTTTAGTTTTAAAGTAGAGGATAGTAATATTTTAATCATAACTTTTATTTGATTTATTGGATTAATCTGATTTTTGGATGTCCTAAAAAATCTCTAATTTGTAGAAACCCTTTAAATTTTATCTTCTGATTTTTTATCAATCATTCTATTTGATTCGATATGTATGACTATTTTATGACAAATTATTATTGTGGAAAAAAGGATGTCAATGTTTTCTTAATATATCATAATTGGTGATCTAGGTTAATAAAATTTTTGAATATTTTCTGAGATTAGTAATTGAAAAACCCATTGAATTTCATCTTTCAATATCATGTGTATCAATTTTTATGATCAAATTTTGGAAACGGCTTATTGTTTGGCATAGGGGCAGCAATATTGTAACCTCAACAATTGATTAATCAAGTTTCCAATGAATTTACACGAAACATATGCATTATTGTATTATAAGATCATTAAACTTTTCTTTAAAATGAATTTGCAAAACAAAATGTGTTTCTTTTTTTACTAAAATAAACAATTTTACACTTATAAAAAAAAAGTCCTTTGTACACAATTTATTTGCACATTTACAAATGTTCTTAAATCTTTCACGAGAGCAATGTATAATCATCCTCAATCCTTCATCACACTTTGTAAACCCCTATAAAAACAAAAAAAAAAAGGAGAAAAAAATGTTAAGATCAATGGGCTCTCCACCCAACCATGGGGTTGAAACTCAACCCTCCCCCGACTCAAAGTCACATAGCTATCACTTCTAAACCAACACTTATCACAAAAATCCTTCAATGATAACCACCATATAAGGATCGCATTCCTATCATTTGCACATTATAATAGTTACATTCACATGCTATTATTCCTTCACCTAAAAACACATATATGGTATATTCAATTTTGGACAAGGTGTGTACTCATACCCAAGAATAAACTCACATAATTCACAACAAAAGACATAAGGAATCATCTAGTTTCACATAAATTCACAACATAGAAAACATTTCAAACATATATCAAATCAAAGATCTAGCAAAAAGGGTTTAGACCCTACCATGAGAGTTTGTAGAAGACTCAAAATCTTCTTTTCCATATTCCTCCCTCTTCCTTCTTTTCCTTCTTCCAACTAAATTTTTCCTCCTCCCAATGAAAACTAAATAACTCAAAAAATCATTTACAAAAGAAAAATCCCCTTCTCCAATCAAGGAGAAAGAATAAATAGAAGGAGAAAAAGAAACTACATTTTTAACCACCTAGCTATCCAACCAACTCTAATTTTCACCACTTTTCAAAAGTGGGTGAGTAGAGTGGGTTTTAAACTTTATTTAAGGTGTTTTATGAGATAAAATGACCCCTAACCTATAATTCTATCATCTAGGGGAATTTTTAAACATTAAACATAATTTAAAACCATATAAGAACTATATAAATCATAAATGAAATGTTCATATTAAAAGATAACTCAAAAGATTAATAAAATAAACTCACATATACACACAACCCCCTCAACATACAAAACAATATTTCACAACAAAAAATTACATGTCCTTATTCTTTCTACAAGACAAGATTCGAAATTCACAAGGGTAAAATAATGGAAGTAGCTATGTGACCCTCACCACCATTGGCAAATTTCACCTATTCACTCAACAAAAGGCATCAATACATCCCATGAATATGAATAACTGAAGCAACTATCATATTTAAGGTAACATTTCAAAAATAATAATAATCAACTAGGAAATTGAATTTAATAATCATCATAAATAAACATTAACATATCAAATCTCATCTCCAGAATAACACCTAATTGCACATACACAATATGTAATCATCTTATAATAGTTTCATCTAATAATAATTAAATCAGTCATCTCAACAATCCCCTAACAACATAATGTAATCCATCTAATATAAATAATAATACTAGCACTAAAAATAAATAACCAATAACCTATCAAAACTGAACATCTTGATCAACTCATACTTACATAATCAATGAAAGAAACCCATCTGGTTATCACAGAGAAATCACAACAACAACTACTTAGATAGAATTAATCAGTTAATCATATCCAATAACAACCAAGAATATAACACCATTGATGTATAAAAACAACCATCACTCATTAATCCATGTATAACATCCAAATATAGAAGCACATAAAACATTGGACAAGAACCAACAAAGACCCATAGACTCAACAAGATCACAAAAGGCAGGGTCTTACAAATATTGTTAGAAATTCAAATTATTACATAAGTTTTATGTATGATTTAGGTTAGTAAGTTTAATAAACTTGTAGGTTGTAGAGTGATTGTTAAAGACAATTGTGCATTCATAAAATAGGTTGGGATTAGCATACTAAAAAGAGGGTTGCATCTTAAATTATAGGATTTTAAGCAATGTATTACTATTGTATAAATATATCTACACTGTTTGAATAATCCATGAAAGCCTGTAAGAGCTTGGTTAAGGAATTGATCCATTAGCAAATTTGTTTGAAAGCGATATATCTATAAAAGAAAAGGGTATGAATGCTTGAGCAGAAACATGAGTGTATTTTGAACTGCAATGGGCATGAAGTTGTAGCAAAGGTGCATTGAGATTTAGTAACTTTACAACTCAAAAGTAAGTATAATATATATATATCATAGCATAAAAAATTGTTTGGGGAAAAAATCAGCAAACCAAAAGAATGCGATTTTAAAAAAAAAAATTGAGAAAAAATGGGTAAAAAACTGGATTTGAGAAAAAATGGGTAAAAATTGGATTTAAGAAAAAATGTAAAAAATTGTAGAAAAAGAGACAAAAACTACTTTTACAAAAAAAATTAAAGGCATTTTCATAGCATAGAGATATATAGAACAAGTAAAATAGAGAGTTTAACACATGAATTGTAGAAAATAGGATTTTGTTGTTTATATTCATATCACTGGTTACATTGCATTGCACAATGCATACTTCATAGTGCATAAATAATAACTAGATGGTTAAAGTTGATAAAATTTCAATAACTATTTAATTTGTACAAAGTCAACCTATAGACTTAAGTACAAAGTTCCAAAAAATCAAACATAGTCAATTACTCTTGCTACTACAAATAGAGTTGCTAGAGGGCTATAGATCTTAATGATGAAGTTCTTGGTTCAGAGCTTCTCCTAAGTCGTTCAACCTCATGATATCCAAGTTGGTCTCTAGGATCTCAAAATCCTTAGGCTCAAGAAAGTCATTAAAAAAAGATTTCTTTGTTGAATAGACATCATAAAGTACGACAGGGATCAACTAGTTAATATTTGTGATTTAACAGTACTTGCAATTTCTAGAACAATGTCAAAGAGAACTATATGAAGAGTGAAGGGGAAATTATATGACAAAGTAAGCAATTGCAAAGTTCAACTTAATAGGTTTTGAATCAAATAGCTTGAGATAGAGTAATAGAAAATGCTTTTGAAAAAAATCTTAAATCTCAAAAGACCATAAATAATATTGAAATGTTCTCATTGATAACTATTTTAGCAGATTTATAAAAGAGTACAAGGAGTGTTAAATATTTTTCCATTGGATAATAAAGACCTACTAGTACAAAAGAAGAGAGCAACTATTTGAGACACAATTTTAGCTATTGTTATTAAAGTAAATTTGAGAGATTATAGGTAGAAGTTTCAATGGAAAATCAAAGCATGAGGAACATTCCCTTTCAATGGGATAGTTGTGCTAAAATCTATTTGAATCGTTAAAGACAAAATATATGAGGCTTGGTCTGGGAGGGATTAAGATAAGCCCACAAGACTAGGGCATGACTTCTCTCAAAGAATGTATTAGCTTGTATGATACCTATTTAACATGCATGGAATGCTACACTATATATGTATAAAGCATTCATGCACTACTATTGTACTCCTTGCAGGCCTTTTAAACCTCCATGTATATGATGATCCTAAATGGAATGTAGTTCTCAAACAAGTGCAAGGCATGATTTAAGAAGTGAGTTTCACCACTTAACAAAGCATTAAGCATTAAGCTGATGATCAAACCCTGGCATTCAAATTTTAATCCTATTTCTGAAACCTTTAATAAAATCTCGATCTAGGTGCGCCTTCCTAATCTCCCCCTCCATCTCTAGAATGATTCTCTTCTAGAATCGGTGGGAGAGGCTCTTAGGGATTTTTTGTTCGTTGACGAAGAATCTTCAGATATCTTTCATTCCACATTTGCTCGAATACTTGTAGAAATTGATGTTACAAATGGACTTTCTGCTGAGGTTTCGTTAGAATGCTCCAAGGGGACTTGGGTCCAATCATTGGATTATGAAGGATTACCTTTCCGTTGTAGAAGATGCTTTAAAACTGGACATGCTACTGCTCAATGTGGATTTGAGAAAAAAATACATAAGGCAACTTGGTGGAATGGCGCTTCTCAACGTCATTATACGGTTGAGAAGAATGTTGATCATAACAAGAGTTTTTTTGAGGTGGCTGCTTCGGAACCACAGGACCTTGGAACGCCCCCGCCCCCCCCCCGGTCGTCTCTATTGGTGAGGTTGTTAAGGCAACCCCTATTGAGCCTTTGGCTGCCTCTCCGGGTGAAAGCGCCTCGGTTGTTCATCCCGGCAGCTTTTCTGATAAGTCGCTATCTTTACAAAGCAGTCATGAGGACAACCCCAAGTGTAAGGTTGATGGCTTTCATCACCATGAAAATATTAAGAAGGTATGGCATAGTATGGCTGCGCAGGTGGAAGAAGGATGGATTACTGTCAAGGGTAAAAAAGATAAATCTTCACGGCCTTCTTTCGACATGACTCTTCGCTCCCACAAGAAAAGTGCTAATTGTAAATCTTGATGGGTTTTGTTTGGGTGTTGGCTTTTTTTGTTGGCTGCAGGCTGTCCTTTCTGCAGCCTGGCTTTTCTTGTTGTAAAGGGTTACGGATCCCTTCAAAATCTGATTATCCCTAATATCAAAAACAAAGCATTAAGCATGCAGAATATATAGGTGCTTAATGCTTATGTATATACTTATGCTTCCCACTTCATTTTACAATTGTCACAACCCTACCCACTTATCATTAAAACTTGATGGCCAATGCCAAATTGAAGCTCCAAATTATCACACTTTGTTAGCATCTGAAAAGGAAATTTGTCTCAACCTAACCTTGATAATCTAAACAACCACCTTGGTATTATCGTTGACAATTGAAACGTTAAAATATTTTTGAATAGTCAAGATCACAAGAATTCAAAGAAAACAAACCTCTTTAGGTTGATATCAAGTCAATAGAGTTTCGTTCTAGTTTAGTTTGGCTTTCTATATTTACTTTTGGCAAGTACTTTTATAAGGTTCAAATATGTTAAAAAAATAAGATAGAAGCCTTACTTAGTATTTATGATATTGTCTACTATTTCCCACTAAATTGTGTCTTTGAATTTATATACATGGAAAGCATTATGATGGGCCTAAGGCAAATGACAATAGTGTGAACATAGAGAAAGAAGCAACACATCTCTTAACCATTCCATGTTAATGTCCTTGACAACAAATGTAAAAGCATACCAAAAAAACGTCTCCCTATTTTAATGTCTTTAACATCAAACATAGAAGCATACCAAAGAACATGTCTCTATTTTAATGTCCTTAACATCAAACGTAGAAGCATATCAAAGAACGTGTCTCTATTTTAATGTCCTTAACATCTATTAGAAATATGTCCATTCAAGGTTGCCTATCTACGTTTTGCTTCAACAACCCGATAAAATCTAGTGAATATTTGATGTTGACCCACGTCCCAACGGCCAACGCTCAGTTTTGTGCTAAAAATCAATGAAAAAACACGATTAAATAGAGATTTCGCACAGTTATGGTTTTGTGACAGATTGTTGGGCAATTTTTTTCATGAATTTTATGTGATTTTTTTACGATTTTACACAATTTAAACCCTTAAAAATCATTGAACATTGTTAAAAATCAAGATTGATTAAATTGGGATTTTTTGGGAAAAATTGTTTTGGCCAAAGATTTTTTAAAATTTGGGATTTTTGCAATTTTTTGAGGATTTATGCTTATATATATATAGTGTGTTGATGTTTAAATGAGGTGTTTGATTGGAGAGGCATGAACAGATATTGGTGTTTAGACTAGTTCACAAGGTATATTAGTTTTTCCTTCAGCCAAGATACTAGAGAAAAATGCCTCTATATATCAGTGTTGTTCCGTCTATTTTCTTTATCAGATCTAGCAAGTGTGTCATACACCCATCCACCACTAATGTTATCCCCCTTCCCACACGAGCATTGTTGATTTTCTAGCTCAAAAGGTGGGATGTGGAGTTGCTTTAAAGCAACTCAAATTGGATTTTCAACAACATATTTTTTAATTTATTTTTTACAATGTTTCCGGGTTTGTGAGGTTGAAATAAGACCGAGAGTGATTTTATGTGTAAGATAGGCCGAGTAATGTAAGGAAAGTTTTTTTTCTTGCACGTTGATGTAAATCAGCAAGGCTCTATATATGTAAGATTGTTGTAGCAAACTTATATTGTATTTTCGAAAAGAAAGTTTGTTGATAGGCTGAATAGAAGATCCAACATTTGCAAGTTTTTCCCCACACTGGGGTTTCCTAGGTAATTCTATGTTATTGTGTATTTGTGATTGGCTTCTTATTATTTTTGCTTCCGTTGTTATTTAACCCAATGTATTAATTGTTATAAATCAAATATTTGATTATATTATGTGAATTTATCGTGCAATTAATCTGTAGCTGGGTTATAAGAAATTAACATGGTATCAGAGCTCTAAACTTTAAATACGAAGCCAAGATTTGTGACGCAAATTTCAAGAGAAAAAAAAATAGAATTTTGTCTCCAATTTCTTCTGTGACTATGGCAACCAGTGTTTGATATGAAGACAAGTTTGAGGGTGCATCTAACTTCTTACAATAGAAGGTTTGGATTACATCCGTTCTCAAGGAGAACAAGCTATGGATCTATGCTAGTACAAAAATGACACCACCAACAAATGATCTTGTTGCCTTAGATTCACATGAAGTCAAAGAGGCCAAGGCTCAGAGGATTATTTTGGATGGAGTAAGAGATCATTTAATTCCTCATTTATCGGGGAAAGACACCGCCAAGGAGATGTGGGATACGCTCACAAGACTTTATCAGAGCAATTATCAGAGTTGTAAGATGATGCTCAAGGACAAATTGCATAATACCAAGATGTCCAAAGGTGAGAGTGTGACCTCTTACTTGTCCAAGCTGATACAGGTTAGGGATGAGCTGGTTGTTTTTGGATAGACGATTGATGAAGATGAGTTGGTGCGTATAGCCTTGAATGGTTTTTCGAAGCACTGGGAAGTGTTTGTCAAGTTTGTTGTCGGCAAAGACCGGCTAACTAATTGGGTGAGGCTTTGGGATGATTTTGCTCAGGAGGAGATCCGTGAAGGTGCTCACCGAGGAGATTAGACAAAGGGTGGTCAAGACAAAGAAAATCTTGCTCTTGCAAGCAAGGGTAAGAAGAAGTCCAATAAAGAGCAAACATAAGGTTCTTCTTCCAAGAGTGGGAAGAAGAAAGATCTGGGCACGATAAATGTTTTTGCTGCCATCAGATGGTTCACTATGCTAGTCAATGTCCGAATAAGAAAAATAAGGACAAGCAAAAGAAGCAAGTTGCTGCTACAACAGAGGTGGATGAGTCTGCATCACGATTTGAGAATGAGTTTTCACTCATTGCCTGTCTCTCAAGTTCAATTGCCAATAGGGTATGGTATATTGACAGCGGGGCTTCTTGCCACATGACGGGAGTTAGAGAATGTTTCACCAAGTTAGAGGAGAAGAAGTTGGATTTCTATATTGAGCTCGGAGACAATGCCAAGTACCATGCAATTGGTATTGGCACCATTAAGTTTCAAAGGGAGTCTGGCAAACCCTTGTTGGTGGAGGATGTGTTGTATGTCCTTAGCATGGCAAAGAATTTAATCTCAGTTTCTGCTTTGGAAGACAAAGGTTACATTGTGATTTTTGAGAGGGGCAAAGTCTATATTCATCCCAAGGATTCCAAGGTTGCAAAAGTGACTGGAGTTAGGCACGACAGCTTGTTTCGATTACAATTTGAGCCAGCGCATGTGTTGGTTAGTAGCTATAAAAAGCTAGGAGAATTATGGCACAGGAGGATGGCTCATCTTCACCATGGAGCACTTATTATTCTTAAGGGAATAGTGACAGGGCTACTTGAGATGAAGACAAAAAAGCATGAGGTGTGCAAGGGCTACGCTCTTGGGAAATATGCCAAAACCAATTTTCCAAGCAGCGACACTAGATCTAAAGGGATTTTGGATCTCGTACACTCAGATGTGTGTAGACCCATGTCAACAACATCCTTGAATGGATATGAGTATTATGTTACCTTCATTGATGATTTCTTTAGGAAGACATGGATATATTCCATGAAGAATAAAGATGAGGTCTTCAGTGGGTTCAACGAGTTTAAGGCTCTCATGGAGAGCCAAACTAGGAGGAAGATCAAGATACTGAGGTCTGATAATGGAAGCGAGTATACCTCGAATGCCTTCAAATATTTATGTGCTCAGGAAGGTATCAAGAAAGAGTTGAAAGTTTCGTACAACCCTCAGCAGAATGGGGTTCTTGAATGGAAAAACAAGGCTATAGTTGGAGTAGCTAAGGCCATGCCTCATGATCAGGATCTGCCTTATTTCTTATGGGCAGAAGCTTGCAATACAGCTGTGTATTTGCAGAATAGGAGCCCTCACAAAGTGTTGGTCAAGTTGACTCCATAAGAGGCGTTCACTGGTAAGAAACCAGATTTGGGGCACATTCACATCTTTGAATGCCTTGTGTATTGTCACATTCCTGTTGAGAAGAGAACCAAGTTAGAACCTACTACAAAGAAGGGTATTCTTGTTGGGTACAGTGGAACTTCTAAGGCTTATGGGGTTTACATTCCTGCTCTCAGGAAAACAATGGTTCACAGAGATGTGAAGTTTGAGGAAGAGAGGGCTCTTCAAAAGTCTAGCAACTTGATGAATGAGGTGGAGCAATCACCCATGGTTGAGGTAGCACAAATTCCTCAAACTTCAATCACGCAAGCTGGAGAGCAGAGCAAGCAGGCCGAGCAAACTGATCAAAAGGAGGAACAAATAATTCTTCAACCTCAAATTCCTATTACCGAGAAGAGGAGAAACAAGGTCGTTGAGTAGACAATGAGAGAGGCTCAAGAATATGTGGGTGATCCTCAAGATTCAGTTAGACAAAGAAAGGCTCTCAGACGTTATCCTGAGTATGTGGCACTTATGAGTGAATTAATTGAAGTAGAGCACTTCAGCTTTCAGGAGGCATCCAAGCACCAAGTGTGGAGAGATGTCATGGTGGAAGAGTATTCTTCCATCATGAAGAATAGTGTGTGGGAGGTAGTACCATGACCAAAAGATAAGTTTGTGGCGGGCTCAAGATGGTTGTATAAGATTAAACATGTTGCAGATGGTAGTGTGGAAAAGTTCAAAGCCCGATTTGTGGCTAAGGGGTTTTCATAGAAGGAAAGAGTCGACTATGACGAGACTTTCACTCCAGTAGCCAAGTACTCATCCATGAGAGCTATCATTTTTGTAGCAGCTCAAATGGGTTGGAGGATTCACCAGATGGATGTAAAGACGACCTTCCTCAATGGAGTGATTGAGGAAGAGATTTACATAGAGCATCAAGAATATTTGAAGCACATGGGAGGGATTCTCATGCATGCAGGTTGAAAAGAGCATTGTATGGACTCAAGTAGGCTCCCAGGGCGTAGTATTCATCTATTGGCAGTTACTGGCAGAGTGTGGGCTTCATCAAGAGTGAGGGGGATCCGAACCTGTACTATGTTCAAGTGAAGGGCGAACTTCTCATATTGGTGTTACATGTTGATGACCTATTTCTCACAGGGTCAGAGGAGCTCATAGCACACGGCAAGCAGGATCTTGCAGGAGAGTTTGAGATAAAGGACTTGGGGTTGATGCACTACTTTCTGGGATTGGAGTTGTGGCAGAAAGAGGGAGAGATCTACCTTGGACAAGGGGAGTACTTAATTGATATCTTGAAGCAATTCAGGATGGAGAACTATAAGCTCATGTCAATGCCACTTGTGACCAATTGGAAGAAGATTGATGCTTCCATATCAGAGGCAGTGGATCCAACTTTATACAGACAGTTGATAGGCTCTCTTATGTATCTGGTCAACACCAGGTCAGACATTTATTTTGCAGTGAACTCAATTAGTTTATGGTGGAACCTAAACATGTGCACTGGATAACTGCGAAGCATGTTTTGAGATATCTTTGAGACAGTTGATTATGGGCTGAAGTATGTTTAGCAGAATGGAGTGAAGCTCGAGGGGTTTACCGATGCAGATTGGGTAGGTAGTACAACTGATCGAAAGAGCACTTCAGGGTGCAGTTTCAATTTGGGACCAGGAGCACTCTCTTGGTACAGCAAGAAACAAAAGTCAGTTGCACTAAGTTCTGCAGAGGCTAAGTATATGGCAACCAGTATGGCTACATGTGAAGCTATTTGGCTTCGAAAACTTCTAGCTAGGCTCTTTGATCAGGAGTTGAATCCTACAGTCATTTACTATGATAATCAAAGTTGTATCAAACTCTCTAAGAATCTAGTGTTTCATGACAAGTCAAAGCACATTGAGATCAGGTACCACTTCATCAGAGATTGTGTGGAGAAGGGGATAGTGAAGCTCCATTACATTCCTACAGACGAATAGATAACAGATATCTTGACCAAGGCCTTGATGAAGAGTAGGTTTGAATTCTTCGGGAATAAGTTGGGTGTTGTGCATAACACCTTCTTCACTAAGAGGGAGTGTTGATTTTCTAGCTCGAAAGGTGGGATGTGGAGTTGCTTTAAAGCAACTCGAGTTGGATTTTCAACAACAGTAGTTTTTTTAATTTATTTTTTAGAATGTTTCTGGATTTGTGAAGTTGAAATAAGACAGAGTGATTTTATGTGTAAGATAGGTTGAGTTATGTAAGGAAAGTTTATTTTCTTGCATGTTGATATAAATCAGCATGAATCTATATATGTAAGATTGTTGTAGCAAACTCATATTGTATTTTCGAAAAGAAAGTTTGTTGTTAGGCTGAATAAAAGATCCAACATTTGCAAGTTTTTCCCCACACTAGGGTTTCTTGGGTAATTATGTGTTATTGTGTATATATGATTGGCTTTTTGTTATTTTTGCTTTCGTTGTTATTAGCAATTATTAGCTTTTATTTAACCCATTGTATTAATTGTTATAAATCAGATATTTGATTATATTCTATGAATTTATTGTGCAATTAATCTATAGCCGGGTTATAAGAAATTAACAAGCATGTACAACAGGAACAGTAAATAAGAAACTTGTAGAGTGTTCAAATCAGCATGAGCATGAAGAATACCATTCTTTAACAGTTTTTTAGATACCTATTGCAAGTGAGACTGCACTACAGTTTTAAAAACAAAGATTTTGGTGCACAAATCAGGGCAAGCGCTATCAGTCAAACTCCATCATTGTTCCACCCACGAAGACAAAGATGAGAAGAGGACCAAGAGGCACAAGCATACCAAAACAGTTTTGTGATACATAGTTTTCTATGAAGTTTTGATATTCTAAAAATTTACAGCTCAGGTGGTTTTTATTTGGTCAGTTTAGAAAGATCATTCTAATTCTATATTTTCTACTCCAAAAAATCTATCAATGAAACTCTCAATCTGTGTCGAACACCATTTCAAACTTTCCCCAAAAGCATTTTGTTCCAGCTCCTACCATTTTCCCAATTTAATTGATTTTTTGAAAAACTACCTATAATCAAATTAATTCATCTCTCGCTAGGTTAAAAATTTATAACTTTTCACCAAAATTTGCCAATTTCTATCAAATTGCATTGTAAAACATCACTCAAAAGCATTTTTGATAGTTCCTATACGTTTTTAGAATTAATAATTTTATCATAGAATTGTATTTTCCATACATGGTGGCCTGAAAAAGTAATTAATTCTGTATCTTATCTAAGAGGCGGGTTCCAATGAAACTTTGCCAGTATGTATGAAAATGAAATGTAAACCTTATGGAAAAAGGGTTTTGCTTCATTTGTCATGAAAAATGAGATCTAATTGTTTTTCCAAAAAAAACACATTAAAAAGTTGATGTAAACCTTATGGAAAAAGGGTTTTGCTTCATTTGTCATGAAAAATGAGATCTAATTGTTTTTCCAAAAAAAACACATTAAAAAGTTGATCTTGTCTAAAATTGTATCTTTGCAATGGAGTACATTATCGGTGGTATCTCCCATGTAGAAATAATACTTCTCTTCTAAACTTTTTCTCTCCTATTAACAAACATAATTAAAGACACATGATGTAAGTAAGAAAATATTGTAACCTACAATATAAAAAACCAAAAATATATTAGTATAATAAATATCTTTAAAACCGTTAAATGCATAAAGTGTAAACAATATATAAAGTTCAAAACAATATATAAAGTTCAAACAATTGAATATATGTATATTCTATAATTGTCATATCTAGGCATAACTGTATCAGGGGATATGTCACGTCCCCTCTTCTTTAACACCGAACTCAGCCCCACAAAAGGGTTTTTAAACACTTATTTATTATTATTATAAATAAATATAAAATATAAAATTTAAATTAAATTAAATTTCAAATTTTGGCGCCAGCCTTTTGGGCCCTAGCACCCCTTTTGAACAGTTATTTATTCTACTGTAGTTGGCTAAGTGCAAGACAGGGAGAGTTCGATCAGAATTTTGGGAGAAATCCTGAGTTGGATTGCTGGGACAAAAGCCTCAATTATCCTACAGGGTTGGGAAGCAACCCTTGGCCTTCTCTGATCAACTTTTCTATTCAAATTTGGATTTTCAAACCCTACTTTCAGTGTTAACCTAGGATAAGTCTGATCTACAGGTGGCCACCATCTTTGAAGGACTGCAGCAGGACTATACCAAGCGGCAGGCCATCCATTTTTCTCATCTGAACATTTCCAATTGTTGTTTGATCTTTTGGTGAAGTGCTGTGGAATTATACAAGGGTGTTGGATCAAATTTGTAGAGATTGCATTCATTCTTGATCATTGGAGTATTTGTCGGTCTGTGGAGCTTGATCATGCTTTGAGTTAATATTTTGGCAACTTTGGCAGCCGTGTTATCCCCCCAATTAATTAATGGGGGAATGCAAGGGTGTTTTAATAAAGAAATTTGTTAATAATTTCAGTTGAAAATTAGTTTGTAACTATCCAAACTGTGACAATTTTCTTTGTTGCGAATGTTGCAGCACATGTTGTGGGTTTGCGGCACCACATGTTGCAGCAGTGAGCCCTCTGGTTTTAAGGCAGATTTACAATATTTTGGACTGCAGTGTGAAGCAAACAACCCTACAAGGAGTGCACTAGCAACAAAGAATTCCCCATATTGCAGATCATTTAATTTGGGAACCTCTCCTAGCTGATCACTTCTCCTCAACACCCTAAATGCAGCAGCCCATCATCTGGTAGGAAGCGCACTGGTTTTAGGAGGGTTTTGCCAGTCATTGGCAACCTCACAGGCCCCATTTCATGGCTGCTGCAAATCTGCCCTTTGTACAGTGTTGTCCCTCATATTCAGGCAGTTGTGAGTGAAATCTGTCTCTGTAATTATGAAACCTACATTCAGTTTTGTCTGAACAGCATTGTCTTTGTTGTTTATTGATGAATTATTATAGTGTTTACTTCCGAACTGTTGAGACATTAAATAAACTAAGTGATACTGTTTGTTGAGTTAATGCTACTGTTGCAAAGATTTCACTTGAAATCAAAGATCTAAAACTACTTAATAGATTGTAAACCCTAGGGATCTTATAGTGGTATCAGAGACACTTTTTCTGCTACCCTATGGGTGTGTGTGATGCAGATTCATGCAAAAAAGTGATCAGGAAATCAAGTACCAACAAAGGTAAAAGAGAAAGGAAAAACCATGGGTGACAGGAATGAAGAAATCAACCTCCAAGAGGTCATTAAGAATGAAAACAGAGAGCTGGCCTGGGAATTTCAGTCTACCATTGGAGAATATATGGCAGAGATATTACGGACTTTGAGAGAAATGACTCAACAATGGAGTGATGGGAGGCCTAATCCAAATGTTGCAGATGGAAGTCACTCAACTAATAATGAAGTTTCAGTCAATCCACAACCAAAACATTTAGAGCCAATTTATTGCAAAGAGAAGAAGAGTATCCATTTGAAAAAGAGAAGCAAAGACAAGAGGATGAGATGGCAAGGTATCATGCTAAGTATAGTGTTCTAAACTCAACAATCTGTTGTGGCTTGTCCTTCATGGAGTATTATGTTATGGAAACAAGGAATGAGCATTGGAGGGGAAGAAGATTTCAGGACCAGTCACGTAGAGATATACAATAGTTTGGAAAGATCACTATACCCACCTATGATGGATCCAATGGTTGTACAGCTAGAGCATTGTTGCAAAAATTAGATACCTATTTCTCCTAAAATCCCATGTATGAGGAAGCAATCAAGTTTGCAACCCTTCACCTAGAGGGTGTGGCTCATGAGTGGTAATACCACGGCATGGTGACCCAAAAACACAGCTCAATTACTACTTTAGAGGAGTTCAATCAAAGGTTAATGGATAAGTTTCACAAAAAGGATCCAATTCATTTCAGGGAGCTAGCACAATTGAGGCAAGAAGGCATAGTTGAGCATTATGTGGCTATGTATAAGAGGCTATCAATGATGGTTCTGAATGTGACAAAGAGGAGGCTCATAGTGCTATTTGTAGAGGGTCTAATCGAACCACTTAAGGGTTTGGTAAAGGTATTTGATCTGAATTCCTTGCAAGAGGCTATCAAAAAAGTTTTGAATTTGGATGATTCTGCAGTCGAGAGGAAATCCCTCCCCAAGAATGCACCAATGAAGCAACATACGAAACCCATCCAAAAAGATAAACCTCAACCAATAGCATTAGACCCAAAACCAAACAAGGTAGGAAACTAAGAATGAGCTTCGGAGGAAGTTGTGTTTTTCTTGTAGAGAGCCATGGGAGCCAAGCCATAGATGCTTGGGAAAGGGGCAAATACACTATATTGAGGTTCATCCCGAGACAGACTCAGAGACAAAAGGAACCGAATCCAAGGCGATGACTAATGAGATAGAGTTCGAGAGCAAAGAGCAAGAAAAGTCCCCAAGAGGCACGCTTAAATAATAATAGATGCAGATTTGGTTTCCAACAAAGGTTTGGATACGGAAATAAGAAATGTGTGAGAATTGTGGAATAAATGTAATATCATACAAGCAGATTTGTGCAGAAGGGAAGAGTGTGAGACACAAAGATATATCATTCAAGAACAAGAATTAAGAAGAAGAATATATGTAGATTTGTGTATGAATATTTAAGAAAGAGAATATATGCAGATTTGTGTTTGAAAATTTTGAGGAGAAGAATATAAAAGGAGATCATTAAAGGCTATTTATAAAGAAGGTTTATTCTCAAGAAGACAAGATTCTATTGAAGAGGTTGGTGCCTCATATCAAAGAGATTGGTGTCTCTTGTTGAATTGGTGCTCAATTGTAGGGATTGGTGTCTCCAGTGGGCTGGTACCTACAAATTCTACAAGTGAGGATTTGTGTCTCTAGTGGATTGGTGTACACAAATCGTATAAGAGGGGATTGGTGTCTCACGTAGGTTTGTGCTTACAAAGATTGTAAAAGAGATTTATATAAAAAGCAATATTTTGTCATGGTTTTCTCCTGTAAGGGTTTCCACGTAAATCATGTGTTCTTGTGTTACATAAGTGTTAAATCTTATGTGTATGATATTGTGCAATCGACATTATTATGGTGTTGGTTAGAAAAAGTAAAGAATTGTGTTGGTTAGAAAGCACTGTACATACGTTCCAGCATTGTTAGCAGCCTTTACAATGAAATTTGGGGTAATTTGTGGCTGCTGCAAATGCTTATCAGCATTGATACAGTCTGATCATTTAAGCCACCTCCCAAAGGGAACAGCATGTGGCACCACAGTTAGTAATTGTAGATTCCTGAGTAAACCTCATGACAGAACTTTGGAAGAGGTGATTGCACATGGTGCTGAAGATTACACATATAATGATGAGGTCATTGAAAGAACAAAAGCAATAAGAAAGCCAGGATTAGTGAGTACTACTGCTAAAGAGAATGGTTTATTTCTCATCGTTGAATTTACAGGAGCAATGCCCAAGATTGATGAACATCACCCCATGCTACACTACCTTGGCATGAAGTGGGGCTTTTCCAAGAGTTGTCATCGCTTGAGGACAAGCAATATTTGGGAGGACTGTCATGTCCCCTCTTCTTTGAGGCCGACCTCAGCCCCACAAAAGTATTTTTTAACACTTATTTATTATTAATATATTTATTATTATTAAAAATAAAAAATTAAATACAATAAATTAAAAATTTAAATATTAAATATTAAATTGAATCTTGAAATTTCAAATTTTGGCGCCAGCCTTTTGAACCCTAGCTCCCTTTTAAACAGTATTTATTCAGCTGGAGTTGGCTGAGCGCAAGACAGGGAGAATTTGATAATAATTTTGGGAGAAATCATGAGGTGGATTGCTGGGAGAAAATCCTCAGTTACCCTACAAGGTTGGGACACAACCCGTGGCCTTATCTGATCAACTTTTCCATTGGAATTTCATTTTCAAACCCTACTTTCAGTGTTAACCTAGGATAAATCTGATCTACAGACGGCCACCATCTTTGAACAACTGCATCAGGACTATACCAGGCCACAGGCCATCCATTTTGCTCATCTGAACATTTCCAATTGCCATTCGATCATTAGATGAAGTGCTGGGTGGAATTACACAGGGCTGTTGGATCAGGTTTGTAGAGATTGCATCCATTCCTGATCACTGGAGTATTAACCATTGATTTTACTCAAGGACTTAAGCTACAGAAATCAAATCCCAGCAGCTACTCATATATTCCCTGTGCATTCAGCATTCACCCTAGGTTGTCGCCATTCCAAGGGCAAAGTCAGAGCCTACATCCATTGCTCAAGGCTGATCGCAACACAAATAGCAAGGTTGATGTCTAGGGTTTGGAACAACACATATTGCAGCAGTGAGCACTCTGGTTTTAAGGCAGATTTACCTTATTCTGGACTGCAGTGTGCCACAAAAAACCCTACAGGGAGTGCGGCAGCAACAAAGAATTCCCCATATTGCAGATCACTTCATTTGGGAACCTCTCCTAGCCAATTGCTTCCCCTCAACACCCTAACTGCAGCAGCTCATCATCTGGGAGGAGGCGTACTGGTTTTAGGGGGGTTTTGCCAATCATTGGCAACCTTACAGTCCCCATTTAATGGCTGCTGCAAATCTGCCCTTTGAACAGCATTGTACCCTCATAATCAGGCAGTTGCGAGTGAAGTCTGTCTCTGTAATTATGAAACCTATGTTCAGTTTTGTCTAAGCAGCATTGTCCCTGTTGTTTATCGAATGAATAATTTGTTTGAGGAGACAGATATTTCCAGATCTGCATATCATATTTGCTTTGGAATTGTTGAGACATTAAATAAGCTGAGTGAGCTTTTTGTTGAGTTAATGTTCTTGTTGCAAAGATTTCACTTGAAATCAAAGATTTGAAACTGGTTAACAGATTGTAAACCCTAGGGATCTTACAGGATATTAAGAATTTGCCGTATCCATATTTAATACAGTATCTGTTTACATGCAACTCTGATCTCCTTGCTTGGACAACAAAATGTCCAACAATGTGAACCAATGTCACAAATAGCCAGTGAAAATATTACTGCTAAGAAAATGTCTCAATGTCGGCTAGGCATTCTACCTCAAAATTTATCAAAGACTCAAAAGAGAAATCATGGCACTCTTAATTGGTTTATAGCAACTTATGAATTACTTTCATTTCTTACGAAAGATGTTCAGAATGTAACCTTTAGTTTTAGATTTATTCAGCTAAGGGTACTGGAGAGGGAAAATCAAAGCACATGATTTATGAACTCCATGACATTTCTGATCTCGGGGAATAGAATACATAATTTTTGGTTTCTAATATTTCATTAAAGATTGAAGCAATACAGTGGTCAAAACTCTTGAGACACAATTTACACATTAATTTTAAGCATCGATCTCACATACATATGCATTAAGAAACAAGTTTCTTTTTTGCAATACACTTTCATTTGGGAACAGAAACCTGGAGCATATGGTTAGATTATGTTGGCCAATGTTAATTCCAAAAACTTTAACAAACACACTCAAAAAAAATACTTAAAATATTGCAATGCCTCCAAACATTTTTCTCAATCATATACAATCATCCAATATCAGCCAATTCAATTTCAGTGGGGGTATTCTATGCAGCAACGTTATTCCATTCATATATTTTTTTAGAACCATATAGCTGTATGCACAATGTCAATTAATAATTACTGTTAGTGCTGATCAAATTAGCATCAGACTCTCGTAGTTAAGAATGTGCATGGCTATAGAAAGTTTCTTGATTGAAACAAAAGCCAAAATTAATGCTTGTATAAAGATTAATGTGAACCTTCAGTCCCAAAGAATTGATGAACCCTTAAAGGAAACAGCACTTACAATCGAAGGTCCTAAACGACTCATTAAACCTTACTATATTGTAAGAGAAAAAAAATCCAGGTACCAGTTATCAACAAAAATATTGAACTATTTGGACTTCCAAATGAATTACTAGAAAATTATTTTGATCAATGCTATTAAATCTTACTATATACAAAAACTTGCACACATTCAAATCCAGAAACAACGTTGATGAAATTATTTTGAGTCTTGATATAAAATGAAAAATATGTCAAGTCCTATTTTCTTTTTGATCAATAAAGAGGAAAATTTAAAGTTTAAAGAAGCAATATTTCATAAATAGAGAGGATGCTTCAATCCAGGAATAAGAAAAAATATGAGAAACGTGGTGAATGAATATAGCAACACATTGTGACGAGGGTTGTAATTTTTGCCCAATGGAACAGCATATCGCACAACAGGAGTCGAAGAAGATAGAAAATTTTGAGCTGCAAGTCTGACAATCAAAATTTGGTGCTTAAATCACCTATCGTTACTATACTGCAGCGAACCTGTTTCATTGTGTACACTATATTTAACGAAGGTGGGTAGCAAAATGGGGTGGCAAGTTAAGTGTTTGCTTGTGGGCTAATTCTATGATCAAACGTGCTTTAGCCAGATCAGTATTGGGATGAGTGATCTGTCAGAAAGTTTTTATGTTTCATTACAGTAAGAATCAGTTTCATGTGAACCATACTCAGATAGATTCGATTGCTCAAAACTACGCAGCTAAATATCAATAAATCCTCAAGTAACAAGGTGTGTATATCCAACCATCTTTTTTATTTAAAAAACTTGAAAATAAGTTTATGTTCAATGATCAAACTTTAAGGACATAATTTCAGTCAGTATAAAATCTGAGAAAGAAGGTAAAATTTCGTGTACCCTTCCTGCAAAGTTGCAGTCAACAAACACCATAGTCATAAGATTATTCATACCCCTCTTGTTTTAGAGTTGCACAAGAATAGCATAAAATAAAATGTTCAGAAAAAACAAAACACAGCCATTCACCTAATGCGAGAATCTTTATTTGAGAAAAAAATCTCATTATCGTCCTCCACAAACTCAAGCAAAATTTGTCAAACATATGCCATACCTTAACCATTCTGCTGCGTTCCGTTCAGGCGCTTTCTCAAACAGATGGCATACATTCTCCGTGCCGATGATTGAAAAACTTTCACGTCCTCTTTTCATGAAATCTAGATTCTTATTTTCCGTTGATTTCTGTCAAATGTCTTTATACACACTTCGAAGCATCCTCGTCTGAGTTTTTCATTACCCTAAAAAATTCGTTCTTCTTTTGCATCAATCAAACAAGAAATAGATTGAAGGGAAATAACAGAACAGGAGGAAGGAGGCTTCGGAAGTGTGTACAAGGACATTTTAACACAAACTATAGCCATTAATTTCCGTTGCTAGATACTGAAACCCTCTTTCGGGATGAATGTTGATGATAATCCATATAACGCTTCGGTTTTATCAGATGGGATTCGGTATCATCTAGTCCATTTAGGAAATACAAAAGTTATAATATTTAGAAAAATTATACACTTGTGCGTACTAGCTCGTAAGGGGAAGAGACACCACTTCACCTAAATTTTTCAATTAATTAAATCACAATTATTGCAGAGGTTAGTTTAGGTTAATTAATGTAAATACAATTGATAAGTATAAGTAGGTTTAGATTAATTAATGATATTTTTTTATTAGATTAAAAAAAGTTTTAAATTTTTTTATAAGTAAGTTAAAGAGGTTAAAAGATCAAACTGTCAATAAAAGAAATACAAGAAGAATTAGACAAAATACAAATTATTGAGTTGAAAAAAGAACACATTAACAATCGACAAAAACATAGGGCCTGAGATGTACTAGGGGGACCATCCATCCCTTAGGGACTAGGAACAATCCCCTAGTCTTCATTAAAGAAATTCAACAACTCCTTCGCACCATAATTCTTCTTGGCCTTTTTTGACTTGGGATGATACCAAGACTACCAACAACCAACAATTTTTTGTTCTCTCAGTATTCATGGTGAATCAAGAAAAGAGTTATAGCATATATATGCATAACTTTCTTAAGAAAATTGAAGATGTCATTGACCAAAGCTTCCAAGTTAGTCATTTCTTAGTGATATCCTTCACAATTTCCTAAAGAGAAGCCAAATTATTTTTAATACTTGCACATTTGTTACAAGTATTTATAAAATTGATAGCTATGTTGTCCTTCCTAGATTGGAAAATAAAGTTGTCAATGTTGTCCCCAGTTATAGAATGGAGCATGTTCAAGTCTTCATTGCCCCAATTATTTTCCTTATTCTCAAAAGTTCCAAACATAGAATCATCATCAACAAAACTAGAATCAATGTCAAAACTCTCATAATCAACAAGAAAATTATCTAGGTCATATGAGATAGAATCTTTATCACTCAAGTCAATAAAATTAACTTTGAGAACACTTTCCTTAGAATCCCCAAGAATCTTAACAATGTTGGGAAATTTACCGATTTTTTTTCTTTTGTAGTATTCACATTTTTTTAAGGAGGCTCTGCTGGTTCGAGAAAATAGGGTATGGTTCGAGGGTTTCGTCGGCATTGTGGTGGGGTAGGCTCGGCCCTCCCCCATGAAGGTACTAATCCTTCGTACCCCTCCATGTTGGTCCTCATTAATTGCCTTTAGGTTTTTTGTTTTGTGAAGAAGAGGTCTCTAGTGCTAATGGAGAGCTGCAAGGTACGTTTCCTCTGGATACCACTATGATTGTTCTAAATTTTGATATGCTTGACACTATCCACAAAGAGAGGAGTAGACTCTCTGAGGTCACAATTTTCACGACTGTCATCGACCTGGATAATCTCCCTGCCAAGAAATATTTAGATAATTGGTTTAATTTTGTATGGAATAAAAAGTTAAATGATCAAATTTCCTTATGTCGAATGATTCAAAAGGGTTTGTTTAATTTACTTTAATAATCATGATATGAAATTGAAAGTCTTGAAAAAGAGGGACACAGTTTAAGAAAAAAATAAGGCTCTGCAACTTTTTGGCCAAATGCGTGCAAAGTCTGGTTTGAGTGTGTCCTTGGGCACCTATGGAGGAGGCTCGGCCTTCCTCCACGATTTTGCATCATTCTCCTAAATACGGTGGTTGTCCTTAGACTGAGGGAGATCTTTGGTTCTGATCTAGTGTGCGGTGGGTGTGACCATTTTTTTCTCTCATCGATCATCTAGGTCATGTCAAGGCATGTGTGTATAGGTTGTGGTTTAAGGAATGATGGATGGGGATACAGATCCCCCTGATAATACCATTAAATTCTTGGATTTCAGTGGTGTGGCTAGTCATTCCAGGACATGGTCGCAGGAGAGTGTGGGCAGCTTCCTTAAGGGGCAAAATTTGTTGCAAAATTGGTTGATTTAGGGCCAAAGGATGGAGGAGAGAGAAAAGGTAAGCACTCCTCGGTTCCTCTCTTGAAGTCCATATTGATTTTGAACGAGGCTTTAGATGATGCTATTTTTGAGGAAGAGGTTAAACTTTCAAACTCTATAATTTTCTTTGTTGTCGTGGATACCAATAGGATCCCGGCCTGGAAGTATATGGATGAATGGTTTAGAAATGTGTGGGAAAAGAAACTAGGGTTTCATTTTTACTACTATCGAATGGTTCAAAAAGGCCTATTTGTTATTTTCTTTAACAACCCTAAATATCAACAAGAAATAATTGATAAAGAATTTTGGAGTGTTGGAAAAGTCACTTTTCGAGCCTTGGCATGGCGTCTAGAGGCCTTAGAGGAAGACGTGTTGGCCTTCTCCAACCCACAATGGTTGGTTATTAAACGGGTTCCCCTGCGACTATGGAAATTTTTTCTGCTATTGCTTGAACCATATGGTAAAGTGTTGAAAACAGAAGAGACTAAGTCTCCTCTCCCTCATTCAAATGTGAGGGTTTTGGTTTCCTTAACCCCGGGATTGGATCTCCTATAGATCCTTGAAATTAAACTTAAATCTGGGATTGTTTCCTGTTATTTGGAAACCCTTGGTGGCCTCAATGCATGCTATCTCTATCATCGGGAGGGTCACATTAGAAGGAACTATCCTCTGATAAAGAATAAGAACAGTAAATCCTCTCCCTACGACGGTAACACTTCTAAAAAGCAGCCCCCACCAAAGACTGAGAGGGTTGAAAATATTTCGAGGAAGTGTGAGGATAGTGGGCTCTCCCCAGGAATCCATAATCAAAATAATGATGAAAACATACATAATGAAGACACCACCAAGAATAATGATAAAGTGGCAACTTTATTGCAAGAAGTTAACACAAACTTGATAAATAATAGTATGGAGGGGTTGGTTGATTACAGTGGAAATGATTGTATTTCACCTCCCCGATACGAGGAATTAAGAGAACCTCCTTCTAATTACAAACTAAATGCACAGGAATTGGAAATTCTGAAACTTAGACAAGTGAAGCGGCCAAAAGAAATTAATAATAACATTATTAAAGAAATTTATTCTTTCAATGACAAGTGTTTCAGAGAAATGAACATTGATGATGAATTTTAAGAAGCCCTATCTGTCTTCCCTCATGAGGATGAAAGTTGTTTATGCTCAGGAAAACAAGGAGACTTCCCTTCTAAAATTAGTGAGAACCTAAAAATTCTGAACCCTAATAAGGAAGTAAATAAGATGAATTATGCCCAGTTTGCTCAGACTGAGATGCATACTAGGCCACAATTGAAATGCAATACCAACTTTTTTGTAAATGGGAATTTAAAAGTGGATGAAACCCAAATTCCAATTAATGCATTGATAACACCCACCTCCCTTGATGGAGTGCTCAATTCGGATGGGTTTGCCTCTCAATCTAGCATGGATTTTGCAGATGACCTAGGGATAATTTCCACTAGGGAAACCACTAATGGGGAAGGAGTTCCTTTGGAGATTCTTGTTAAAAAAATGAGGTACAGAAAAAAGAAAGGAATGGACGGATCTAAGCAATAGGAGGAGAAGGATATTAGCCATCTATTGAAGGATAAGAGAAAGAAGCTTAGTGGGGTGATTCTTCCTCTCATTGCAAAAAGAATAGAAGCAGAAAGTCAGCTACCTAAATGTTTTGATAACTTTAGGTGTGACAAAGGCCCTTCAACTGATGAACAGAGGAATGGAAATTAATTGCCTTTCTTGGAATGTAAGGGGTCTTGAGACCCTTTACAGAAAGCATATGGTAAGGAGACTTGTTGCTCAAAAGAAGAAGAAGGATTTTGTCCTCTTCCAAGAAATAAAATCCATTGGCTTTGCCTTAGAAACTAGCCTGAAAATAATCTGGAAGGATGCCTCCCAGCTTGTCACCAACCATGAAAAAGGTAAGGGTGGAGCTGTAATTCTAATGGCCAACACCCGGTCTCAATATATGGTAAGTTTTGGAATTTCTCCCTATAATAGGGTTGTGTATGTGAAATTTTGAAAAGAAAAGATAATTGGTTTGGCATATGTTTAGTCTATGCTCCTAATGAGTATAAGGACAGAGTTCTTCTTTGGAAATGGATGTTCAATCTTCAAGACATCTCGTGGATCATAGGGGGTGATTTTAACTTTGTTGAAAGGGGGGAGGATAAGTGTGGAGGGCTTGATCATGACTGGAAAGATGCTGAGAGATTCTATTGGAGGAAGCTAAAATCCAAGCTGAATCTTGAAGATCCTATTGAAAGATAGAAGAATGACTTCAAGGGGATTTGGTACACCTGGTCTAATTACCAGAAGGGTGGAAGGAGAGGTTTTTGCAGGCTTGATAGATTTTATATTAATAGGGCCTTCCTCACAGGTGCTCTAATCAAGGAGGGATGTAAGGTGGAGGTCACCCCTTACTCTCTTTCTGATCACCATCCAATAAGGGCTAAATTCTTGCTCAAGAATGGGCCAGTATCAAGTGCAGCTCCTAAATTTGGGTTTTTCCTTAACACTAGTCTCCTCAAAGATGGCGACTGCAGAAATGCCATTCCCTCTCTTAGATCAATCAATAAATGGATGCATAAAACTCTTTCCCCCATAGAGAGATGGGACCTAAATGTCCAAGGCTGGAAGATCCTTTTTCAGACTATAGGGAAAAAGAAGGCCAAAGATAGGAGGAAGAAAGAGGCCCTATTATAGGATAAACTTTATCAAGCTAAATCTGAAGTCCAAAATAGCTCAGCTAATAATTCCCTAATCAATAAGCTCACTTTGGCCAGAGACTCTTAGAAGATTTCAAACCAATAAGATTCAGGGGCTAAAAGTCAGAGCCAAATTGAATTGGCTTGAAAATGGGGATAAGGGGACTAAGTTCTTCTTTAGATATCTAAAGGAGAAACATGCCAGGGAACAGATTGAGCAGATAAATGCAGATGACAATACTTTGGTGGACTAGGATGAGATAAGAGAGCAATTTTTATTTTTTTATCAGAATCTCTTCACCTCTGAAGGAGGTAATGAGGCTTGTTTTCAAGCTAGGGAATACATTAAGAAGCTCATGCCTAAAAGGATTAGTGATGATATGGTTGTTGAGCTAGATAGAGAAATTTCTAAGGAGGACATAAAGAGAGCCATCCTCTCCCTCAAAAATGACAAATCTCCAGGACCCAATGGGCTCCCTACATAATTTTACAAATCCTTCATAGACTAGACATGTGAAGATCTTTACCAGGTATATAAAGAGGCTATCGATAAAGGCACCCTTGGGAAAAATATTAATAAGGGAGTCATTAAATTGATCCCTAAAGACGAGGATAGGACCCTTTTCAAGAATTGGAGGCCCATTACTCTCCTGAATGTTTCCTATAAAATCTTGGCTATGGTACTTTTTGATAGATTGGCTAGCATCCTTCCTATCATCATCAATTCTACTCAAACTGGATTCATTAAGGGGAGGTATATTCTAGAAAATCTTATAACAAGCTGGGAGGCCATGAATTGGGCCAAACTCTCAGGGCAGGATGCAACAATGCTTTTGATAGATTTTGAAAAATCCTATGAAAGGATTGAATGGGATTTTTTTCTTTTGATATTGGAGGCCTTTGGATTCCCAAAAATATTTTGCTCCGTGGTTAAAACACTCTTCCAGGATTTCTCCACTCAGGTTGAGGTCAATGGAGTTCTTTTGCATGATATTATTCTTGGAAGATCAATAAGGCAAGGGTGCCCTCTTGCACCAGCTTTATTTGCCATTGCTTCTGATGCTCTTCACTATATCTTAAGGGAAAATTTGGTGGTCCCAAGGGTAAGAGGTATCTGACTGCCTAACAATAATGAACTCATTAATCTTCAATTTGTTGATGATACTTCTATTCTCTTACAGCTTGATGATGCTAACTTTGTAGTTTTGATTAATAAGTTAAATACATTTTGTCTTGCTTCAAGGGAAAAAGTGGCCCCCTCAAAGTCTTGCCTCTTGGGGTGGAAGGATAAGCCTCCTAATTGGGTTAGCAGTTATGGAATTCAATGGGAGGGTCCCTAGAAGTTGGTGAGATACCTTGGTATCCCATTTGCTATTGAGCCTAATTTAAAAGAAATGTGGTGTTGGATTAGAGATAGGATTGAGAAGAAGTTGACAAAATGGAATAAGCAGTACCTTTCATTTGTTGGGAGATTCCAGATCTGTCAAAAAATATTGTCTTCTTATAGTATTTATTTTGCCTCAATATGGTTTTTTTGCTCCTACCAAATTAATACTATTTAATAAAGAATAAGGGAGTTTCTTTGGTTTGATGGCAAAGGGAAAAAGAAAATGCACTCTGTTAAATGGGAATGGTGCACCATTTCTAAAGGAAAATGTGGTCTAGGCTTGAAATATCTGAGAATTCAAGGCATTGCCTTGGCAGCAAAATGGGTAATTGGTGCCCTGGATGGTGAGGAACACTAGAAAGTGCTAATTAGAAATAACATCTCCAATGTTGTCCCAAAACATGCCAAATCCTAGAAGCTTCTCCCCTTCATTGATGTCCTTAGTTGTGATTGGCCTATGTCACCTGCAAGATCCAATGTCTTTAAGACTATTTGGAAGGCTTGGGAAATTATAAAAAAGAACCTATCCAATTGCCACTTCACTAAGGGAGATAACAGGGTTATCTAATCCTATAGATCTATTTGGTGTAGCCTAAAACATAAAGGAAAACCTTTAGCTCTCAATCAAGGTTGCTCTGCTAAAGGTTGGGCCCTAAAAGGGATTCAATGCTTTAGTGAAATTTTGAAGGATGGAAGGTTGAAGGACTGGAATGATCTCAACTCAGAGTATAATATACCTCAAAGTAATTGGAGAACATATTCAATGCTTAGAGAGGCTTGTGGGCATTTCAAATTCCCAATTGAACCTAAAAATGATCCATTCCAATTTCAAGAGTTTCTTTGGCAAAACGGTAACAATATAATGAAAACTAAGGTTAAGGAAATTTATGCATTGTTAACTAATCAGGTGGACTTAACAAAGCATATGAATAAATCTTGGCAAATGAATCTAAGCAAAGAACAATGGCATAAAATCTTTATGAAAAACTGGCAGAAAGAGTTGGAGGTCAAGAAGGCTTGTTTCAGATGGCTCTTGATCTTGTAGAAACTTTCCTTTAAATCTAAGATGGATGATATTGATATTTTATCTTTATGCAGGAAACCTAAATCAATAACTCATATATTCTTTGATTGCATTTTTGCTAAGGAAATTTGGAATATGTTTTGCATTTCTAATAACATCTGGGGAAAGAATGGGGACTTATTCCCTGAATACATTCTCTTTTCTCAAAAGAACAATATGAGTAAAATTGGTTCCTTATTTTGGCATATTCTTTCAACTGAAATTTTATGGGCAATTTGGAAAGCTCAGAATGAAGATCGATTTCAAGGTAGGAGGAGATTGTTTACTGAGTTCTATAAGGGACTCATTTTTTACAATGTTGCAATGCAGGTTTTCATAATAGTAGAGCTCTAAAAGGACAAGTTTTGGAAGTATTTGGAAAACAAAGAAACCACCATTGGAATTATGGATGCAAGATATGGGCACATGTGGCAGGATGGTCACCCTGGTACAGAGGTTTTCTTAAAGGCTTTGCAAGCCTTTAGGGAAGAATTAAATGTTGAACAAAAGAAGAACCCAGACAAAAACAAGAACAAGGAGGTGGTCATTGTGCTAATGGAAGGTCAAAAAAACTATGATCCCGGTTTATCAGTGGAAGAGTTGGTTGTTGTTGAGGCTTTGGTCTCACTTGGTGATTATGACAATACAGTTCATGCTTCTTAGGAACTTGCTAGAGTTATCTTTTTGCTTTTTGACTATCAGTAGTTCTTGGGTTGAGTCTTATCTTGATCCTGATGTTGTAACCGTTGTTCCTTTGATAGCATAGAATGCTGGATATTTGTAATTATCTTCAAGGATAGTTGGTTCTGCTACTTTTGTATTGTATATTATTTGGGTTGGGTTAGTCATGTATATCTGGTTTTTTGTTGTGTTTGTATCTTGGACAGATTGTACAGGGTCTCCGTGATGTGGTGTTGATGCTTATAATTTGGTTCTCTTTGTACTGATCTCCTTATAATTAATACAAAAAAAAGTCTTGAAAAATCCCTTTTGGAGCATTGGAAAATTTGTGTTTAGGGTTTTATCTTAGACACTAGGACCAAATTACAATGAAATTCTCACATTGTCAAGCCTTAGATGGGTGCTAGTCAAAAATATTCCACAAAATATATGGTCTTTTATCTCAGAAATTGTGGAACCATTTTGGAATGTGGTCGGGGTTGATAGGCCCAAGGTTACTTTACCAGACTTGAACGCACGATTTCTTATTTCCCTCAACCTATGGGTTGAGCTACCGAGGAAAATTGGCCTTAAAATTAAGGGCATCTCCATATCTACCCTGTGGAAGTACTTGGTGGTTTAGGTACTTGTTATCTTTGTAGGAAAGAAGGTCATCTGAGAAAAAATTGTCCCCTGATTCATGGTGGTGGTAGCCATCCTAATGTTAAGCCACTTGAGGTTTTTGGAGATGTGTCTTCATCGATCGAGGTGGTGACGGTATCTGGTGATAATGTTGTGTCGCCCACCGGCTCGGGGGTTTCTCCCGTTGCTTCTAACCCCTCCACCTCTTCCCTTAAGTCTCTCATCCCATTTGGTGTTGACTATTCCTTTGCCTCTGGTTCCCCTATCGCTGCCCCTTCTTAGCTAGTTTTCCAACCCATGGTCTCCACCCATAATCAATTCTCCCCCCTATCGGTTAGCTTTCCCACTTCTTCCCTGTGCTAGTCTTCCCCTCGGCCAAACCCTAATCCTGACTCCCTCTCTACTGCTCTAATAGGTTCTATAAAGAAGAATGCACAACAATTAGCTCTTGAAAGCATCCTAAAAAAAGGGAGAAAACCTTAAGAATAATAGCTAGAAGAAAATTTAAATAATTAAAACCTATGTTCATGGAAATGTTGTTGATGAAGAAACTATGATTTCTAACTCTCAAGAAAATGAAAATATGAATGATAATAAAAATTCCTCCATGGTTAAGAGCCTAATCTCTACCGATGAAGCTAATCAGTCCTTCAAGAGTCCTTCGGGACCTGGCACTAAAAAGATAAATCTAGAAAGTAATGAAGGTGCCCCTACCTTGGGGGTCTCAGGAGGGGGCAAGAAGATCACTACAAATAACTGTGGTGGATCTAACTATACTCCAATTGAGGATACCCTTGAGTCCTTGACCAATATGGTCAGGAAGTGGTATGTAGATAAGACCGAAGCACCCAAAGTTGTGACTTCTAATCCTAGCCAAACTTGTGATCCTGCAAGCCCTACTGGGCACCTCGATGGTGAGGATACCCCTAGAAGGACAGTGGGTCTGCCCAGTGATAAGAACAAAGGGGATAGCTTGAGTGATGTGATGAATATGCAGAAAACTTTGAGGTAAATCTGGAAAATGTGAAAACTATTGTTGGGTAATTTGATCCCCATCCTCCCAAGGAACCTAAGAAAAGAGGTAGGAAGAAAGGTAGCACCATAGCAATCTACAAAAATGGTGTAGGAATTAACAAAGGGAAGAGGAAGAAAATTAGCATATTATTGGTTGTTCCCTCTCCCAAGAGAATTGAAAATGAAGAGAATATAATTAAGTACTTTGAAATGTTCAAGAATTCCAAAGAGGCCTCTACCATCAAGTGCAATAATCATAGTTAATTGCACCTCTTGGAATTTCAGGGGGTTAGAATCCCCTAATAGGAAGTATGTGGTAAGAAGATTTCTTAACCTAGAGCAGAATAAAGATTTTTTCCTTCTACAAGAGCTCAAGGTTGTGGGTTTCTTGCTCAAGACCAACTTAAAGTTCATTTGGGGAAGCTTAATGGAATTGGCCTCCAAACATGAAAAATGTAAATGGGGTATTTCCATCTTGGTGGCTAACAAGTGGAAACCATATCTCACCAATTCAGGGTTTTCTCCTTGCAACAGAGTAGTTTGGGCCACCTTTGAGAGGGGTGATGCCAAATTTGGTATTTGTTCAATCTACGCTCCAAATGACTATCTTGGAAGGAGTGAGCTATGGAGGTGGCTAATTGGACTCCCAGAGGTCCCTTGGATTATAGGCAGTGATTTTAACATGATTGAAAATAGGAAAGATAAAAAGGGAGGCATCAATATGGACTAGAAAGGGAATGAAATGCATTATTGGTTCAAAATGAAGAAAAAACTTAATGTTCTTCATCCCCTTGAAGGTATGAAGCAAGATAGCAATGGTGTGTGGTTTACTTGGTGTAATGCTCAGAAAGGTAGCAAAAGTATTTATTGTAGGTTAGCTAGATTTTATGACAACAAAGATTTATGCAATTTTGAACCTTTCAATGGAGGAAGCAAAGTATTGGTCTATCCCTACACACTTTTAGACCATCATCCAATTAAAGCTAGGATAACCATAAACAATGGTTTCAAGATTAGTCCCAAGAATAAGTATGACTTCATTCTTAACATTAGCTTGTTGAGGGACGAAGACTGCATTGAGGCTGTGAATACCTTGCAGGGTATCAACAAATGGATGTTAAAAGGCTCTAGTCCTATAGAAATATGGAATTAGAATGTTAAGTCTTGGAGATGTGCTTTTCAGACAATTGGAAAAAAGAAGGCATTGGATAGGAGGAGGGAAGAGAACCACCTCCAATATGAACTACTGGTTGTTGAAACAAGGATCCAAGAAAAGCATATGGATGAGCAACTCTATGAGGAACTCAATAAAGCTAAATGATCTTTGAGGAAACTACAAGTTAATAAGATTCAGGGGCTAAAGGTGAGAGATAAGCTCAACTGGCTAAGTAGTGGGGATAAAGGGTCAAAAAATTTCTTCAGATATATTAAGGAAAAAGGCCTGAAAGAGAAAATAGACTAGATTTTCCACAATGGTGTGACTCTGTCAAAGCAAGAAGACATCTTGCAACAATTCAAAATGTTCTATAAAGACCTCTTCAGTTCTGAAGATAATGGAGAAGGGTGCTTGGAGGCTAGAAACAAGATTAAGAGATTAATGCCTAAAAAAATCTCTAAAGAAGACAGTGTTCAACTCTTTGTTGCTATAACCAAAGTGTAGATTAAAAGAGTTATTCTATCCATGAGTAATGATAAATATCCTGGGGTAAATAGACTCCCTATTGAGTTTTAAAAAGTCTTTATTGATTAGATATGTGAGGATTTCCATCATGTCTACATGGATGCCCTTGCCAAGGGTTCATTGGAACCCTGTATTAACCAATGCCTTATTAAATTGTTGCCAAAAGAGGGGGATAAAACCTTGATTAAAAATTGGAGGCCTATTACACTATTGAATGTTTCTTAAAAGGTTCTTGCAAAAGTCTTAGCATTAAGGCTTACCAACATCCTCCCCAAGTTTATAAACTCCACACAAACTAGGTTTATTAAAGGGAGATACATCCTTGAAAACTTGGTTACTAGCTGGGAGGCTTTAGATTGGGCCAAACAATATCAACAAAATGTGGCAATGCTCTTGTTGGATTTTGAGAAGGCTTGTAATAGAGTGGAATGGTCTTTTTTTAAAATGACCCTAGAAGCCTTCGGTTTTCCTCAAGAATTTACTAAAATGATTAGCACTCTCGTAAATTATGCATCTTCCTTGGTAGAGGTAAATGGGTCTAGGTCTAAAGCTATCTAGTTGGAGAGGTCAATTAGGTAGGGATGCCCCATTGCCCCTGCCTTATTTTTTATTTCCTCAGATGCTCTTCACTACCTACTAAGAGACAATTATGCCTCACCTAAAATGAAAGGGGTGATGTTACTTGACAATGGCGAGCTCCTAAATATTTAATTTGTTGATGAAACTTCTATTTTTGTGAAATTGGAAGAGGAAAATTTAAATAAGTAAATGGAAAAACTTGATCTATTTTTCCTAGGGAACTAGGATCTCAAAGGCTAAGTCTATCTTATTAAAATGGCTTGATACCCCTCCTGACTGGTTGCAGAAGTTTGACCTCCAATGAGGAGGGCCAAAAATAGATAAGGTACCTAGGGATCTCATTCTCAATCTCACCCAATCTAAAGAGATGTGGTAGTGGCTAAAATCCAAGATTGATAAGAAGCCAGATGAGTGGAATAGGCATTACCTGTCTCTTGCTGGTAGGGTACAAGTTTTCCAAAAGATTCTCTCCTCCTACACTTTTTACTTTGCTTCAATTTGGTTCTTCAATAGCTATCAAGTCAAAGAGGTTCAAAAGAAAATCAAAAGTTTTCTATGTTCCAATGGGAAAGGCAAGAAGAAGTTACACTTTGTTAAATGGGAATGGTGGTTCCTAGAGAAATACAATGGTGGTTTGGGATTTAAATACCTAAAAAAAGCATGGTGTGGCATTAGTTGCAAAGTGGGTCATCAAGGCCCTAGATGGGAATGAACCTTGGAAGGTGATAATCAGGAATAACATCTCACAAGTTGTCCCCAAATTGGAAAAATCATGGAAGGTACTGCCTTTCAATGATCTCCTCATCACCAAGTACCCAATAGTGCATGCTGGTTCACTAGTTTTCAGAAGTATTTGGAAAGCTTGGGAATCTACAAGGGATAATTTCACTATCCCTCTCCTAGCTGATCCTAACAACAACTTGATACACCCAAGTAGATCCATTTGGTGGAATTTAGAACATAATGGGAAGCCTCTAGCCTTGTTGCAAGGTTGCTCAACTAAGAAATGGAACCAGAATGGCATTAAAACCTTTCGTAACATTATCAAGGATGGATCATTGGTTGGTTGGGATCAGTTGAGAGAGGAATATGCATTACCATCCTCTAACTTTAGGACTTACTATGTTTTAAAAGAAGCTTGTTAAAGGTGGATTCCAAGTCTCCAAATGGGAAATTAGAAAGTGTAGATATTGAAAAATGTCCTAAACGATATCATACACTCGAAATAGATTTACTAACATCATTTCTTCTTTAACCCATCCTCTTTTTGCTTCATTAATTAAATTAACTTAGTTAATTTAATTAATTGCATCATTTTCATCTATTAGCCTAATTAATTTATCCCCCTTCATGCTAACATTTCATCTCATTAAATTAAATACATCAAAGTATTTAATTTAATTCCCTAAGTCATCTTATTTAATTAAATAATCCTAAGTTATTTAATTAAATAGCATTCCCTCTCTCCCCCATTCATTAAATCATTTAAATTTAATGAATATCACCTTTAATTCTTCAAATCCCCTAATTACATGATTAAATCTTGTTTAATTAGCAATTAAACTAATTTTCCTCTATGGGGGAATATTCCTATGGAATATCCCTTAATCCTTTTTTTCCCAATTAAGAATTTCTTTTAATTTGAAAAATGCCTTTTATCCTCACCTAAATGAATATTCCAAGGAATATTATTTTTCCTCCATCATTTGAAAAAGGGATATTTTCACTTAGCTTCTAATGAAAGTTTTAACCTTTACCTTTTGAACAAGTTACCTTTGACTTGTGTGAGCAGGTTAAAAGTGTGTTTGTTTGAGGCAAGTGTGAGCCCTTGATTAAATCCCATCATGCATTTTCATTCGTTGATGAGAATCCATGATCCATGCCTCTTCTTCCTTTCATCTTTGACCGTTGATTGATCTTTTTGATCTCAACCCTCCATTTCTCATTTGCTTTCCTATAAGTATATCACTATTTGGAGACAAATGGATCCATCTTTTTTAGAGAAAAATTATGTTGTTGAATCTCATCCATCTTTCAATTGAAAACTTATGTTGTCGAACTTGCTTACATCCACACTTATCTTTTACTCACTTTTAGCTCGTTTTAGTTTATTTCTAATTGCATAATAGCTTAGAGCATCCATTAATGGCTTCCATGCATCCATCTTAATTTCTATATGAATTAGGGTTTCCATATTTTAGCTTAGAATTACCTTAGATTAGCTTAGCAATAGCATAATTAGCTCATTTTTAGCATAAAATCATGTTAACTTAGCTTACATCATGTTTAATTTAGCATAAACTAGGTTTTCGTCCATTTATCACAATGGTTTCATCAATTATCTTCCATAGAATTGACTGAAATAGACTCACTAATCACAAGATTGGGAAATGGTCATCATTCCACATCAACATGACACCAATCCCAAAACAAGATAAGTTTCAAATGGGTTAGAGTAGGAATTTAACTATTTTCATAGTTTAGAATTTTTAGTTTCACTAAAATGCTTAGTTTAATCTTTTTAATTTGAATGATCTTGTTTGGTAGATTGAGGTTTAGTGGATACATTATGCTTCAATCCATCATGGATCAAGCATAATCGAGCCACCTCGACATTTCCTTGTCTTGTATTTTGGTGCTAGGAGGGAAAATCGTTAATTTAACCATTTTTAGCTCTAATTTCATTTTTGTACTTTTTTGCGGGATACAATGACACCCAAATCACAAATAACGACACACTTTGAAGAGCGTCACCATATAGTGACGCCATCACAATTTGAAACACTGATGTCGATTAAATACACCAGCATTGATTTAAATATAGCGATGTCAATTTAATATAGAGGTATCAAAAACTGCAAATGACAATGCCCCCAAATTTCAAATCATAACGCTACTATGTACGACACCAAAAAAAATTGTGATGTTATCGTGCTCTTTGTTTTTGCTGCAAAGCGACATCCGTTTTCACCAGAGTGATGCCCAGAGTTCAAATTGTGACGGTATCGTGTTCAATGACGCCCAACCAGGGTAAGAAATTTTATGATCATTTTTTTGACATGTGCTTTAATTTCCTTAATTTATTTGATCACTTATGGGATTTTGATTGTGTTCTGGTTGTTAGAATAACAAGGTTTTGTAGGTTGAAAAACATGGAGCTAAAGTGAAGAAAGATTCCCTATCTTGAAATTATGTGATCGTAACAAGCGTTTGACACTTTGGGGCAATTATAACCCAACTTTTATGCTTTTTAATTCCTGCTTTAGGACATGCACTAAATTTCCATTAGGTTTAAAAAGAATTCTCAAACAGGATTAAAATTGAACCCTCATCTTATCATTGTTTTTTGGGTTTAAAATTGAACAAGGCAACTTCATATTTCATTTAGTGCTTAAAATGAACTCATCACTACTTTGAGGGGTTAAAATTTACAATTGTTTGCTATGTTTTGTAATTGAAAATGTTGTTAGTGGATGCATATGCAATTCTCTTGTGCCATTTGGTGATCTTGAGAAACAAAAACATTCATTAATACTTTGTATAATCACCTACACCTTTCAATTATTTGGATTAAAATTGAACCCCCTTGCGAGTGTGAGAAAAAGGCATAGCATGTGTTCTCTCTTTGTTCATACAAATAAAGATGATCAAACTACGGATGTACTTCCTCACTTTAGAGGGCTTGCCTCCCCACTTCGAAAGGAGGGAATGACCCAAGCAGTAATGAGCTAACGCCAAGCTCTTCCAAACTGCGATATAAATGTGTGGTTGCAATGAAAATTGTGATCAATGGGAAGCAGTACATGATAAATCTCCTCCAATGTCTTTATGATGTGTAAAGCCCTTTTTCTAAGGGTTGGGAGACCTCTTGATGGAGTTTATCTTTGCACCCCCTAAACTAGAAGTCCTTATTATGAACCCTTGTTTGGAAGCCAAAAATCCTTAATATTTGTTGGTGCAAGAACGATCGTTCTGAAGCTACCCCACATTTGTACTATTCAATTGTAGAAATAGAAAAAATCCTTTTGATATTTAGATTTTAAGGATTTTGATATTTGGTGGTCTCGAGAAGTGTGTGTTGTGGAGGGGAGCCAGTGTCGCCAAATCTCTAATTGTTCACATTATTTAGTGTTTGGAGAAATCCGAGTGGGGACTCAACAAATATAGCCATTTTGAACCTAGGGTTGTAATGATTGTGAGTCAGTTTAACACTTTTCTTGGTTTTAAAATGATGCAAAAACAAACATTCACTACCTTCCTCAAAAATTTCAAACACTTTGGCTTAAATATGGACCTCTTGAGTTAGCCTTGATATTACTACTTGTCCTAAGGATTTATCCTTAGCGATTTCTAAATATCTTGACATTAATCTCCAATCCATATTTTCCCAAAGACAACATAGGCAATTATGGCTCTAATCTAATAATTTTCACAAAATGGACATTGTAAAAGTTATGGTGTTTTTGACATAAACATCTAGTTTGAAAACATAATCAAGACAAGTGTTTGTAAAATCAATTCACTTAAGCAAGATAAACTTGATAAATGAACCCCACATGACTATTTGGAGACTGATTGCTCCTGTTGAACAACCTGATCTTCCAGGTGCTATTATTCAACCAAACTTTGAACTCATTAATAGAGAACAAACCGATCTCATTAGCAGTTTGAGAAGCTTCAGTTTTGAAACAAAAGAAACAAATACCCAGTGGAGAAACATAACAACCATTTTAGAAAAAGAAGAGGAACAAGTTGATATTGAGGTTGGAAGGCCCATATTACCACCACTCGCATGGCAATAAATATCTTCCTTTCTTCCATAAACTTGAACTGTTTCTACATGATCTCACGTAAAGTCGGGATCCCTAAAATAAAGTCTACAAGTCATCATTTTTAGACTTGGGAATCTCAATCCAAAAGCTCTCAAGAAAAATCTCTTAAAAATTCAGAAGAATAGAGACAAGTTGGTAGCAAACTTCTACATACATGTTTCAAGAAACAATCCAAAACTATATACATTCTTTTAGAGTCAAAATCCTAGTCTTTTTCACGATACTGAACTCCTCTAAATGATCCATTGCACAATCAAAATCAATAGGGGAAGATCTCCATCTCATTATTGCAAATGTAGGTATTGTAGTTCACAGTTTAGTAGGAAGTGGGCCTCCATACTTTATCGCAATCGTTACCACTTGTTAAGAAACTTTTATGCTCGAGCTAGGAGGAATCAAATAGGTCTAAACATCCCCATCTATCCTCTCATCTAAGTCAACATTGGGTCTTTAGGATTTGAACATTTTAGACCTCCTCGGTCTAGCATCATTCTCACTACCTTGGTTTTGGAAAACAAAGGTTCATTCTAAGTCAACATTGGGTCAACATTTCATCCACCCCTTCATCAAATTTCATCCTTTACTTCATCAAAATTTGTAATTTTTTTGAAAACACCAATATTTTTTGACTTAAGCATCAATCAAACCAACCCCTAACTTAGCTACTTTATATGTGAAATGTATCCTTTTCAAAGCACTTAGTTAAGTTAGTTATCATCTTTGAACTATTTTATCTTGAAGGTAATGAGTCTACCCTAAATATTTCCAAGTTCATTAGCATACTTTATCCTAACATCAAAACATCAAACTCAAGTCAAAAGTGTTGTCCCAAAATGATTGCAAAGATCACTTCCCACATCACCCATCTTTTTACCCCCCATTATCACCATTGCTTTGAAAAGACTTAGAGCATCCCTTTTACCTAGATTTGAGTCAACTACAGAGTTCAAGCATCTCAAATCACAACACAACTCTCCCATAGGTGGCACAAAATTTATGGTAAAGATAAGATCACAACACAAGACAATCATGGAGAAAACCAAAGTTACATTTACCTCAAGTGATCCAAATCCTTTAGACTTCGATCCTAGGAGTCATGTTACACCATCACAACAACCATCATCTCCTTCAACACCATATGAGATTGAAGACATTACACATAACCCATTTGAACTTACTATGGAGGAAATTATGGAACATCAAGCCTTTGAAAGTGTAGCTCCAATTTCCCCATCCTTTGTTGCACAAAACTTAACACAAAGCTTCAAAACTCCATCACTAGGGCTAAATCAAACATTCACTCCTAGTCTTGCAACTAGTCTTTCCAGACTTTTCTCTAACTCTTCCATCTAAAAGTAGTACACTTGTGGCTACCCTTGACACTAACCCCCCACCTCCAACAACCAATTGAACACCTACCTTTGGTGTTCCTCCTATTCCCAAAGCTCCTAAACAACCATACACACCTCTTGAATTTCATTATTCAACAACCACTTCAACATATCCGGGACACCCTTTTTCATTTGCACCTATGAGTACCACAAGTGTGCTCACCATCATGCAAAGTAGTATAGACCAAGTATCTCAAAAAAACACACAAGGGCATGTTAATACCATACCATAGATCCAACCCTTAATGCAAATAGGGACATCTATATCCAACCCTTTGTTGGGTGCATCCATGCCATCTAGCATCTCCACTTCATCCACTACCAATCCACCTCAAAGCAATCCATTGGTTACAAGTTCTATTAACCCAAGAAGTACCTTGATCACAAATCCTTTATTTACATCTTTGGTGCAAGGCAATCCTAAAGACATGGGACAAGAAAATATTTTTAATCAATGGAATCAAGGCCCTAGTGTGTCATTTCCATCACAAAATTTAATGACATCATCTTCGTCATTCCCCGCTATCCCCTTTGTCGTACCAAATCGATTAGGACCTCAAACTTACATTCCTCCATCTTCAACTACTAACTTTCAAGGAATGTTAAATCAAGGGAATCCTCCACCTCTCATCAACAATTTGCCACCCACTCAAAACATCAACATCCCCAATCCATCACAAATTTCCCAACCACCTAATCTTACATTGCAAGTGCATGCCCTAGCTTTACAATAAGCACAACAAGCTTACTAGCAAGCTATCCAACAACAACAAGTAGCACAACAACATCAACAACAACAAGCAACCTTAGTAGCTTAGCAAGCAACCTTAGCACAACAACAACATCAAGCTCAACAAGCAACATTAGCATTGCAACAATAGTAGGCCCACCAACAAGCCCTAGCAGCGTAAAAACAACATCAAGCCTTAGTAGCTTAGCAATATGCCCAATAACAACAACAACCAAGCTCCTACTATAATCCTCAACAAAACATCGTCTTGATCCAAATGTGTTAGGAACATATACATCGATACCACAATCACCCTCACAAAATCTTACACCACCATGAACCCCATACAACACCTTCTCATATCAAAATCCTGCATTCAACTCATCCATCATCCCACCATATGTTCCTCCACCAAACCCGCAAGATGATCTAGCATCACAATTCAAGGGGCTATCACAAGTAATACAAGACCTTCAACTAGGAAAGATCAAGAAACCCCATACACAAAATCTATATCCTTATCCATTTGATCAAAACATTGCAATGGTACCATTCTCCCCTGGTTTTGAAATCCCTAAATTTGACAAATACAAAGGGAGAGGAAGTCATGTCAATCATATCAAATAATTCAATGTCATGTGTATGGAGGTAGGCTACAATGATTCATACCTAATGCACCTCTTCCCTCAAAGTTTAATAGGCCCTGTTATGGATTGGTTTTCTCGTCTACCTCCTGGCATCAAGATATTTCAAGAAATCACTGATAAATTCATTGATCACTTCTCCTTCAATCTTGATATGGACGTCAGTCTAGAGGAACTATATACTCTTAGAAAAAACAAAGGAGAAACTTTCACTAATTTCTTACAACGATGGAGACAAAGAGCTAGTAAAAGCAAGTGGCCTCTTCCCGATGAACAACAAGTGGGAATCACCATAGCTAATCTAGATCTAGATCTATCTTTCCACTTGAAAATGTAGTGCATCAGATCATGTGACGAACTTGTCCCTAGACCCCTTAATATCAAAAGAGCTCTAATGTCATAAGGAAATACTCAAGCTTACAAAGACAACCATCCCTCAACTAATTTGAATGAGAAACCTCGTGTTTGGGAAAAGAAAAGAAATGTAACAAATGACGGTGTGGTAGATGCTAAGGTTATACTAAGTGCTCCTAGACCTAACAACAATCAAGTTGCTAACATCCAACCAATTGTGCAACAAACAACACCTCCTCGGAACAATCACATCAATAACACTGACATGCAACAACGATGAACTACTAACAGGAACAACTATCCCAAACGCAAGTACACACAATTATCGAAACCCATTGAAATGATCATGAAGAAGTTGGTAGAGTGAAATCTGATAACACTTCCCAACTTTGAAAACTACCAAGAACCAAAAGAGAAACCATCCTGGTACAACAAGTGTGACCTTTGTAACTTTCACAAAATCAAAAGACACAAAATAGCCAACTACATGAAACTTAAGAATATCATTCAAGATCTGATAGAAAATGACACCATATATGTTGAGGTACCAACTAGAAATCGAGATCTTAAGATATACAAGAACCCTATGCCAGATCATAACAAAGCAAATAACAACGACAAGGCTAAGGATTACACAAATGTACAACATACCTATTCCAACGTAGTGGCTTTCTATGATAGCGTCATTATTGTCGTCACCATCAAAGGAGCTAGTGAGGAATGTGAAGTCACCACATGACATGGAAAAATAAATGTTCAAGGAGTCCCATCTCAATCTAGGACACAACCTACTTTTCCCACATCTAATCCTAGCAAGTACAATCTTCTAAATCAGCTTAAATAGATCCCCGCCAAGATATCCATCTTAAAACTCTTAAGTCTATCCCCCACACATAGGGAAATATTAGAGAAAGCCTTGTCTGAGTCATCTGTTCCTGAGAATATTGATACTGATCAATTTCAAGCTATGGTAGGCAACATCACCAACCATCTTCTCACCTTCTTCGAGAAAGACTTACCATCACAACCATCTCGCAACCGTACTTTACACCTTGAGGTTATCATTCATAAAAACAAGGTCAAAAGAGTCTTGGTAGATGGAGGTGTTGGTCTAAACATTTGTACCCTTCAGTTGATCAAACATCTGGGCTATTCAAAAGATACTATTGAGAAAGCAAAGAGTACCACCATCAAAGCATATGACAACCAATAATAGGTATCACAAGGAATCATTGAACTGCCCATTCAGGTGGGACCTCTTATTGCAGAAATTACATGCCAAGTGCTTGATCTTGATCTTCCCTATAACATCCTACTTGGTCGACCATGGATCCATGCTCTAAAAGTTGTAGCCTCAATCTATCATTAGTGTGTAAAGTTTCCTTTTGAAGGTAGAGAAATCACTATCCATGGAGATCCTGAGCCTTTTTACTACTACAAAAGTCTTGAGGCCAAGTTCTATAAGATACCCTAAATACCCAAAAATGGTGAAGGGCCTACATCATCAAGCTCATTGGTTGACCCATCATCCCTGGCCTCTACCTCAACAACAAAAATACCCATTGTGCAAAGTATACTCGATGTCAAAGCAGTGATCCAGGATGATGGTTGTCGAAACTACAAGCTATTAAAAGACACCTTTGTCTTAGGAGAGTTACCTATTTCTCCTCAAACTCATGGGAAACCCACATCTAGCACCAAAGAACCTGAAAGAATCAAGATGGCAGCTACTACCTTCACCAAGTGGGGGGATTTGAACCAAGAAGATGTCAATGAGGAAGATATCTCTAAACTCCTCTATCAAGATGAATGACCTGTCCTTGTTCTTCCCATGCAAGATGATGACAAAGGACTACAACTCATGCATAATTGGGGATAACAAGAATGAAAAGCTAGGACAAAATGATAATGGTTTACTAGAACCCATCGTTCCTGATAAATGAATAAAGAATCTTGGTTTAGGTTGTGTATAGGAGTGAATTTGCACCCCATGTGTAAATTCCCCCTTTGCCTCTTTCTACTTTATAAAACCAAGTTTGGAGGCTTAATTCCACCTAAGACCGCTGCCTGCATCCCACTTGGCACCTATTTTGAGCATTGGTGGAGGAATTTCTATCAGGGACGCTCGCGTGATGCGCAGATGTCCACGCAATGCGCTTACGTCCCTAGCAAATTCATATGGCTGAACTTGTAGAGGCGTTACACTTCTCATTGGGAGTCAATTTGTAACGCCCCCTTCGGCCAACCGACCCGAATATGGTCGTTTCTTTCATTCCTTCTTCAAATTCATTCCTTCAGCATGCATTCTAGCTTCTTCACAACTTCAAGCATTCATTCTATCACTTCACAAGCTCACTTTCACTCACTTGAAGCATACAAGCTCTTCATTGCAACAAACACAACACTCTATCTTTGGTAGAACAAGTTGGGAACAAAACACCATTGCAGGAAAGGCTTGAGTACTCTCATTTTCTCCCCCAAGCAGCCTTGAGCACTCTTGGTGGAGGTGGTAAGGTTCCCTTTATTTCCTTCTATCACTTGGTTGAGTTAGCACTTTATTGTTTTGTAGTGCTTTTGTGCTTTTCACTATATTACTTTCTTTATCTCGTTTCTTTGGTTGTCCGTGGAGGTGGAAACACCTAAACGAGGGTCTGACTAAGGCAGGCCCCTATACAACCACCCAACATTTTCATCTCTTTATGTGTTTAGGTGGACGTGTCTTTAAGGAGCTAGCTGGCAAACGAGTTCTTTTGTGAGATCCTTTTTGCCACCTTGACTCTCATATTTTTACTTTACCATATTAGAGAATATCTCATTTACTTAATCTTGTTATTTTGGCCCTTTAGTAATAGTTAGTTGGGCCATTAGCCTATTTTAATAGGTTTAACCTTGTCTCTTCTATTGTCTGGCCATACGAACGCCAACACACTTTAGAGACGACATTGTGTCGCACTGTCGTCCAAGGACCGCGCTTCCATCCTCAGGCAGAGAGCTCCTTGAGGCGTAGTGTTGAACCTAAAAACTGGCTTGCCTAGCCCCACTTCGAAACTCAGGATTGTAGAGTGGTTGCAGGACTCTATAGTCCTTATCATTCTCATCCTCATACCTTAAACATCCCATTTAGCTGAGGTAAGTTAGGGAAACTTTCCGTATCTTGGCCCATCATGACCTGGAGTCTTACACATGGAGGTCCCCCTACCTTACATTTTGGTGAATCCGACGTGAACCAATGTTTGTTCATCCGTCGGTGTTGAGGCTTCCCTTGAGTACTTTGTGATTGTTGTGTTCTTGAGTGTTGTGAAGGTTTATGAGCATCACAATCCAATCTACAACTTCTAGGTATATCATTAGGAGAAGTGTACAACACCTTCTGATGGAAAGGACAATGGTCTCTATTGGGTTATCTATAGGCCTTTTCTCTAGTCCTGTTGTTGGTCTAGCTACGTAGGAGCAGTTATCGAGGAACGAGATGGGAATCGTTGATGAGACTGATCATGTTCCCACTCCTCCTACATCTCCTACACCATCGTTGGTGGATGAGCATGAGGCCATTCAGATCCCTACAAAATATGTCTGCCCTTGCTAGAGGACTGGGCGACTTACAAAACCACTTGGAAAAATCCGAAGATGGCTAGAGCCACTCGAGTTGTTAGTGAGTTGAAACATATTATGGGTAAAGATTGAATAGGCATAGAGCTTCTAACTAGCCTCCTCGATCTCACCGAAGTGTGTGCTCCTTCGAGCAACCCTAGTTTTGCACAAGGAGTCACTTTCAAAGAACGTGAAGGACAATTAGGAGTGTCAATGCCTCCTACTTCCATTTATATGGCCGATGCGGTCCCTTCTATAAGTATCCCTTCTACCTCTGAACAACCTAAAACTATTAAAGTGAATAAGGTCCCCTTGGGATTTAGCTTCACCCCTCCTATCACCTCTAGTGGTGGAGGCTTTGGCAGGCTAAGTGGTGGGGGCTTTGGTAGTGGTGGTGGATTCGGTAGTGGAGGTGATGCTAGTGGGGGTCACTCTAGTGAAGGTCATAGTGGTGGTTCCAGTAGAGGCCCTACTGGTGGTGGTGGCTCTGGTAGTGGTTTTGGTGGAAGTCACATTGGTGGCGGCTTTAGAGGTGGCCTTGGTGGCGGTCCTGGGGGAGGTTCCTCTGGCGCTTTATCTTCTAATGACCCTATTCTGAACACTCTTCTTCAAAACATGGGTAAGATGTAGAGCCAGTTGGTGAGTCTTTCCCAATCCACTGCCCAACCTATCTTTTAGCCCTTTTTCTGACATTGCCCAATGTCGGTTGCAATCTTTAACACTCCTTTCCCCTAGGGAATGGAGATCCCTAAATTTGAGAAGTATGGTGGTAAAGGGGATCCACAGACACATGTGTCTGTCGTTAATGCCCTGTGCACAAAATTTTTCCATCACGATGTATTGATGGCCAAACTATTCCCTCGATCTCTCAAGGACACAACGCTTGAGTGGTACTGTTCCCTACCTAACAATTCCATTTTTTGGTTCGACCAACTTGTTAATCAATTTCTTATACAATTTCAGGCAAACATCAGACCAAAGACCTTTTCAGATCTCATCCAATGTAAACAAGGAGATAACAAAAAAATCACCGATTCCATAGCATGCTACTAAGTGCTTCTCTCACAAATATTGTATCAGCTGCCTGATTCTGATGTACAAAAGGTATTCATAGGCAACTTACAAAGGCCTTGGCAAGAGAAGTTCGCCCTTATGAAATACCCTTCTTTCGTGCATTTGTGTGCAACTTTATGAGAGTACCAGCAAACAGTCGTTCAGTTTGGGGGTTCCTCCTTGTGCTCCCGTTCTGAGGGGAAATCCATTGTATCAATCTCTAGTAAAGGTAAGGCTGTTACAAATGTAGTAACCGTTGCTGATGACAACAACCTCAAACGTAACTGAAAGTTCACAAAGTTATCAAAATCTTATACTTCCATCTTTCAGAAGCTGTTGAAGGATAAGATCATAACTTTGCCAAGTCCTAAGCTTGTTAAGGAACCTTACCCTAATTGGTATGATGGAAGCACTTATTGTCAGTACTATCAAGTTAATGGACATGATACTGAACGTTGCATGTGCTTGCATCACGAGATATAGGACAACATCAAGGATGGTACCGTTCATCTCGATGGGAGTAAACAAAATGCTAATAAATCAATGGCGAAAGCTAATCAGTGAACTATAGATATACATAGACCTGTTTCCATTGCATTCTGCTAACATGATTGTAGATCCCACTGATTCTATTACTCAACCCGAGGCCTATTTCAACATGGTCATGGTGACTTCTACTACTCTACCTTCACCTGGTTCACCGAACATTACATTCACATCACAAGATCTACCCTTGAATAATAAACCATCGCCTCTCTACATTCCCCCTCGCGTCAATGGTACCATAGTGATAGGAGTCTTGGTAGACCCCGCAAGCTATGTAAATGTTATCACAAAAGAAACATTAGTATTAAATTCATTGAAAAAGGAAAAATATGAAGAAACAAAATCTACCATTTGTACGCACGATGGTATGAGTCTTAAACCTTATGGCTCGATAACCTTGTCCATCCTGGTTGGACCCAGGGTTGTTGACACAGTTTTTGATGTTATCTTGGAGTTGGATCTGTTAAGGGTGAAGCTAGACATTCCTTGGCTAGCTTCCATGAATGGAATTTCCTCCATTATTCACAAGTGTTTAAAGTTTTCCCACGAAGGTGTCGTGCATGTAGTGCATGACATCAAATATCAACCCTTGGTGTCCTATGGTGGATACTCGCTGGATCAATTTTGGCCCTCCCTAGTTGGTCCACTTCCTCCAAGAACATACCTACTTTACAAGAATTATGTAAAATATAAGACTGGGGGTAAGGAACAGCCGAAACTGACCCTTCCTGTAGTGCAACAGTTAGTTGCCTCCTCCTCCCTAAAGGAGAAGGAGAAAGCCACACCAACCACTCCCCTTCTCTGAAGAAAGAGGAGATGCCCATGCTGATTCCCTCTCCTTCTTGTAAAGGAAAAGAGAAGGTGACTTTTCCCCGAACTGCCTCATCCTCTCCCCCTTCCTAGGAAGAGTACTGGATGAGTAGGTCTAGTGGCTATCCGCTAAGTCCGATGATTCCTCCTTGGCGCAGGCCCAAGCTCAGGATCATGGATCTTCCTAATGAATACCCTAGACCGTGGTACTACTTATATGACAGAAAGAAAGGTTCGCGAAGGGAATTCAATCCATGGCCTCCTACCACTCCTCCCAAGGTATTGAGCGGGAAGAGGCCCACTATCGAGGCTCTTGGGTTAACTCCTCTCGCTGTCCTATAGCCTGTTTCTCCTGCTCCCATTTAGGAATCCATTCCTCCGCTAGAAACGACCGTAGTGGAAGTTCCTATGGTTGATCAGGAGCCTTCTTCTCCTTCATAGCCTTTGGCCTCTAGCTCTAAGAGCCGAAGAAACTACCTTGTGCTTGAACGCAAGTGCCGATGAAAGGCTCTCTTAGCTGAGTAGGCTGCCTTGCAAAGGAGGGAGGAAGAGATGACCGCCCCTACTTTAGAGCCTCCTATAGTGTTGCCCTCTTCCCTCCCTTCTACTTCACTCTAGTTTGGTTTTGCTTTGCTTCCAACTTTCGCTGTGAGTGAAAATGCACCTAACCCCAAGGGGGTACAAGTGTTCATCGCTCCTTTAGTAGAGCCGCCTTTGTTGATGTCTATTCCAGATATCCAACCTTTTTTGAAGCCTATGGATATGGTTAATACCTCAGTCATATCCACTGTGGTCCTTTCCTCCTCTTCCTCCACACCTCTAGATTCATCTATGGGGTGTTAATCTCCTCCAGTGAAGAAAGAGGTGGAGAGTGGTCCTTCTGGTAACAAAGGGCATAAGAGAAACCCACCTTCTTCGCAAGGTGGTCCTGTGTTGACTTGTTTTGTCCTAGTGACAAAACCAGTCTCGGCTTCCCCTAAGTTTGTCACCGCTCCCGAGTCAATCAACGAGCCCAGTGGTGAATCTCAGGCTCAGCCTACCCCATCGACTAAAGTTAGACACAATGCTCTTGTGGGGTGCATGTTTAATTTTGTGGATGAGGTTTCGACCTTGTCAATGATCTTCACAAAATCGTTGACCTTGAATCCACAAGAGCTCAGTGGAGAGGACCTTGAGGGGCCCTCTTCCTTAGCCCTTGTTGCGGGAGGGTTATACGCCCCTCCTCTTAACATCCCTCCACTGCAGACTCAGCCTGCTTCCCCCTATGGTGATCTAGAGTGGGAAGCGGATGACCTCTTGGTTGATCAATGTTAGGAGGAGGCCTTTTCTTGATCTTGTGTGTGTGTGTTTTGTGATGTGTTCCCTCGTGATCGTGCTATGTGTGCCTAGATGACCCTCGTCACCCTTGTTGGTGCTTGGATACAAGTGTGGTTTTTGTGTCGTAAACCTTCTTCTATTTGCATCATCATTCTTCCATGTTTGTGCTTGATTTTTGATAAATTAAGGACGATGCAAAGCATTGGAGGCATTTAGGCTTCCCTTCCCTGTTGACCCAATTTTTTATTTTTACTTTTTCTTCTCGTGCATTCTTCACATGGTCTGACATAGTAGGGGGTTGATGACAGTTCATTTATATACTATTACTATACATATCTATATATATTTATGAGCAGTTCTGACCCCGAAATATTAGGCTACCCTTGTGCCCTTTGTTTGGGTTTTCTTTCTTTTGCTCCCTGTTTATCTTTCTCTCTTCTTTGCTTGAGTTGTCCCTCCTATGTTTGACAATATTTTTTTTTAACATTTCAATTTTTAGAAAATGCATTCGTTGCCAACAGATCTTTTCTCAAAAATCCTCACAAACCTTTCTTAAGAATCGTATTCTCAACTCGAAACCCTAATGAAACATGTTTCCTTCATCATGGGTTCGTAAAGAAAGGACTTAAACCTTACTATAAAGTGGGAACAACTTTAATCTTCCCCTCGCATGGGGGCATATTCTTCCTTTTGAATTACTTGATGAAGTAATCATCTTTCAAAAGGATTCCTTGATGAGGGATTGATTCGAGAGAAAGAACATCTACTTCTGAACTGTGCATCCCTTGAGTGGACCATCTCTTCATGGTGGTTTCCCAAGGGACCCCTTTGAAAGTTTTCAAAACTATCGACAGTCTATGCAACTATCTACTCACTTGCCCACATGGCTGCTTTCTAACTCTGTGGAGTCCGCTTTCCTTTGAGCTTCCTCCATGTAAGACATCTTGGGGGTGGCCCCCCTGTAGGATTGAGAGCTTTTCGGGCGTTTTCTTTGGTTTCCTCCATGCAAGAGATCTTGGGGGTTACCTTCCCTATAGAACTGAGGGCCTATGGGGTGCTTCCTTAGGTGTTCTTCATGCTTGAGTTCATGGAGAATACCTTCCCTATGGGACTAAGAGCCTGGGTACTCTTCATGCTTGAGTTCATGGAGACTACCTTCTCTATAGGACTGAGAGCCTGTAGGGCACTTTCTTTAGGTATCCTCCATGCTAGAGTTTTTAGGAGACACCATCCTTGCAGGACTGAGAGCCTGTAAGGTGCTTGCTTCATAGGTTAACCTCCATGCTAGATTTTTTGGGGGACACCTTCCTTACAGGACTGAGAACCTATAAGGCACCTTCTCTTTACAACTTCATAGTTCTGAGTAGCTATGAATTCCTTTGCTTTCCCTCCACCTTTAGGTACGCCAAACCGAGCTCTGCTTCCTCAATAGTTCAAGTATACATTTCTAACCCTACACTCTCTCCTTGATCTACTTTACCGAGCACTCATCAGTACTCATGCTCGCTAAAGTGGGGGAAAAATGTATAGGAGTGAATTTGCATCCCATGTGTAAATTCCCCCTTTTCCTCTTTCTACTTTAGAAAACCAAGTTCAGAGGCTTAATCCCACCTAAACCTGCTACTTGCATCCCACTTGGTGCCTATTTTGAGCATCGGTGGAGGCGTTTCTGTCAGGGACGCCCGCGTGGTGCACAAACATCCACCCGGTGCACTTACGTCCCTGGCAGATTCCTGCAGGTGAACTTGTAGAGGCGTTACACTTCTCATTGGGAGTCAAGTTGTAATGCCCCCTTCGGCCAACTGACCCAAATATGGTCATTTCTTTCATTCCTTTTTCAAATTCATTCCTTCAACATGCATTCTAGCTTCTTCACAACTTCAAGCACTCATTCTATCACTTCACAAGCTCTCTTTCACTCACTTCAAGCATACAAGCTTTCCATTGTAGCAAACACAACACTCCATCTTTGGTAGAACAAGTTGGGAATGAAAAACCATTACAACAGAGGCTCGAGTACACTCATTTTCTCCCCCCAAGTAGCCTTGAGTGCTCTTGTTGGAGATGGTAAGCTTCTCTTTCTTTCCTTCTATCACTTGATTGAGTTAGCACTTTATTGTTTTGTAGTGCTTTTGTGCTTTTCACTATATTACTTTCTTTATCTCATTTCTTTGGTTGTCTGTGGAGGTGGAAACACCTAAACGGGGGTCTGACTAAGGCAGACCCCTATATAGCCACCCAACATTTTCCTCTCTTTTTGTGTGTAGATGGACGTGTCTTCAAGGAGCTAGCTAGCGAACGAGTTCTTTTGTGAGATCCTCTTTGCCACCCTGACTCTCATATTCTTACTTTACCATATTAGAGAGTATCTCATTTACTTAATCTCATTATTTTGGCCCTTTAGTAATAGTTAGTTGGGCCGCTAGCTTGTTTTAATAGGTTTAACCTTGTCTCTTCTGTTGTTTGGCCATATGGATGCTAGTGCACTTTAGAGATGCCAGTGCACTGCATTGTCATCCAAGGCCCGCACTTCTTTCCTCAGGAAGAGAGCTCCTTGAGGTGCAGTGTTGAACCTGAAAACTAGCTCGCCTAGCCCCACTTCAAAATTCAATATTTTTGAGTGGTTGCAAGACTCTATAGTCCTCATCATTCTCATCCTCATACCCTAAACATCCTATTTAGTGAGGTAAGTTAGGGAATCTTTCTGCATCTTGGCCCTCCATGACGTGGGGTCTTGCACGTGGAGGTCCCCCTACCTTACATGTTGTACTACTAGCAAGGTCACACTTATTGGAAAAGGTATTTCTGCTAAACGGGCTAAGGCTTCCTCTTGGTTACCTACACTACGTGATACAACCTTGGATGGCTTTCCCCTTGATGTTGCAGACCTATTTGAGAATAACACCCTCTTTATGATATCCATAAAATCCTTTCTCCCAAGCAACCAACCAATTGAAATATTTCTAGTATACCTGCAACTTATTGACATGGACCAACAAGGACCACTGATTCTAGATTTATTCAAAAACGACGAAGCGATCTCAAAATTCATGGGACTCTATGACAACTTATCATGGGTAGATCACAAAGTAGGCTTCAACATAGAGCTTGACATAGGGGTATACTATGGGGATATGATTGAATCCTTCAGTCACAAAATTAATGAAATGCAACTAACATGTAGATCCTTGAGTGGAAACCACCTAGTGGAACTCTCTGATCCTAAAATAGTAAAAAAAAGGACACATCCAATGGTGAAAACCTTTCTGAGGTGCCCAAGGATGAGGGATTCAATCTCCCCCTTAGTGCAATGTATCCAAAAAAGTCAACAGTGCTAGCAGAAAAGGCCACTCCAGTCAATGTGGGAACATAAGAAGTACCTAAGATCACCTTCTATGTTAAATCCTTGCTAGATGAAGAACAAAAGAACCTAGAAACATTCCTCAAAGAGTGAAGAGCCAACTTTGCATGGTCATACACAGATATGCTAGGCCTTGATCCTGAAGTGGTTGTGCATCACTTAGTGGTTTATCCTAAAGCCAAGACAGTCAAATAGAAATTAAGGAAGATGCACCCACAAATAGCACTCTTGGTGAAACTAGAGTTACAAAAGCTTCTTAACATTGGATTTATCTGACCAATAGATTATCTTGAGTGGGTTTCAAACCTAGTACTAGTCTCAAAACCCACAGGGGGCATCAAAATATGCACTGATTTTAGAGACTTAAACAAAGCATGCCCAAAGGATGATTTCCCTCTTCCTAACATTAATCTCATTGTGGACTTAATAACTAGGAATGGAATGCTATCACTCATGGATGATTTTTTAGGCTACAATCAAATCATAATCACCAAGGAGGATCAACATAAAACTACATTCACTTGTCTATGGGGAACCTATTGTTGGAATGTGATGTCATTCGGGTTAAAGAATGCAGGAGCAACCTATCAAAGAGAAATGATCCTCATCTTTCACGACATGATCCACAAAACATTTGAATATTATGTGGATGATATTTTGGAAAATTCAAGGAAGAGAAGTGAGTACATACAATTCTTAGGACCTATCTTTGACAGGCTTGAAGAATACAAGGTGCGGCTAAATCCAAAAAAGTGTGCCTTTGGGGTCACATCAAGGAAACTCCTTGGCTTCATCATCTCACAAAGAGGAATATAAATTGATACAACAAAGGTAAAAGCTATCCTTGACATGGAACCACCACAATCACTAAAGCAGATGAGAGGATTACAAGGAAAATTGTAGTCCATCAGAAGGTTCATAGCACAACTATCAGGTAAAATCCACCCCTTTTCACATCTTCTCCATAAAGGGATAACCTACAAGTGGGATCGAAAGTGTGATAAAGCTTTCCAGTAGATAAAATATTATCTACTGACACCTCCAGTGCTAATGCCACCAATACCAAACAAACCTTTGACCCTATATATCTCAACAACATCAGTAACACTAGGAGCTCTTCTGGCACAAAATGATGAAAATGGAAAGGAAAGGGCTATCTATTATATCAACAGAACCTTGGTGGGCTATGAGATGAACTATTCACTCATTGAGAAAGCATGCCTAGTAGTAGCTTTTGCTTCACAAAAGTTCAAACATTACATGTTGTCATATCAAATCAAGCTCATTGCAAATATTGATCCACTCAAATACCTATTATCTAAAGCAACTCTCACAGGATGGTGGCTAAATGGGTAATGATATTAACAGAAATTGACATAGAGTATGTTGAGTGCAAGGAAATCAAAGGACAAGTGATCGCAGACCAACTGGTAGAAGCACCCATCTATTCTAAGAACCCCTTGGTATTTGAATTCCCTAACAAATCAGTGTTCCTTATCAACCTCAAAGCTCAATGGTAGATGTAATTTGATGGATCACTCACCCAACATGGATCCGAATCAAGCATTGTCTTCATCACCCCTCAAGGTGATTGTATCCCAAAGTCATACAGGATGTCATTTCCTTGTACCAACAACATTGCTGAGTACAAAGCCTTAATCACAGGTTTAAGGATAGAAGTTTAGTGGCAGATTCAAGAGATGAAAGTCTATGGAGACTCATAGCAGGTTATCAACCAAGTCAATGACGATTATCAAACTAAAGACAACAAGCTCACTCTTTACAAGAAGATGGTGGAGAATATTAAGGATTTCTTCATAGAAATAACTTTTGAGTAAATTCCTCACATGAACAATAGAGCAACAGATGCCATGGCAACAATCGGATCACTATTAGACATACCAAACAACATCCTACAATGTGAATTCTTGGTAGAACAACTTCTCATGCCAACTTTCAAAATCCTTGAATTTGAATTTGTGTGTGTCATTGTTGGTACTGGATCCCCATGGTATCATGAGATATTTATCTACCTAAGCAAAGGAACCCTTCCATATGATATCACCTCGAACTTTAAAAAGACCTTTGTGAAAAAGGCATCCCGATTCATGATCCTAGGTGATACCCTTTGCTGTCGAAGCATCGAAGGGACATTATTACGATGTTTTAACCAAGAGGAAGACTTAACTGCTTTAACAGTACACGATGGCATATGTGGGTCCCATCCTAGCGGTATGATGTTAGCTAAGAAATTGTTGAGGATGGGGTATTATTGGCCAACCATGGAAAAGGAAGCTCATTAGTATGTGTATAAATGCATCCAATGTCAACAACATGGGGATTTGATCCATGCCCCAGCTCAAGAATTACAACCCATGATCACACCATGGTATTTTTCACAGTGGGGACTTGACCTCATAGGAAAAATCATCCCATCATCTAATGGCCACAAGTTTATCATAGCCGCCACTGAGTATTTTACTAAGTGGATTGAATCCATTCTTATGACATATATAATGGGGAAGTAGATTACCAAATTTATCTTGAATTATCTAATCTACCATTATGGTGTTCCACAAACTCTCATCTCAGATAATGGAACCCCTTTTAAGAATTAAGATGTAAAAGAGTTGTGCCAAAGATTCAACATCCAACACCAATTCTCTACATTGTATTATCCCAAGGCAATGGTCAGGATGAGGCTACAAATAAAACTATCCTAAAAATCTTGAAGAAAATAGTGAATGAAACTGGTTGTGACTGGAATTTTCAGCTAAATCCCACTCTCTGGGCTTATCAAACCAGTATCTACACGCTTGCAGGTGCAACCCCGTTCTCCTTGGTCTATGGATCAGAATCCATTCTGCCTATTGAGGTTGAGCTCCCATCCTTATGAGTGTCATTACAAAACCTAATTACTGAGGAAGAATATAGAGTGTCTTGACTGAATGATCTATAATTCATGGATGAGTGTCGTCTTGACACCCTCAATCACTTGCAAGTATATCAAAATCGATTGAAACAAATCTATAACAAGAGGGTCAAATTTCGGTTGTTCCAAGTTGAAGATCTTGTCCTAAAGAAAAATCAAAAGAACCTTCCAGATCAAGACAATGAAGGAAAGTTTGAACCTAACTAGTTGGGTCCCTTTGTCATCGCAACTAGCTATGGATCCAAAGCATACCAACTGTCAACCCCTAAAGGTGAACCCTTGTAGGAGCCAACGAACAACTTGCATCTCAAAAAAAAATGGGAAAGAGGATAGAAAAAGTAAAGAAAAAAATTGTCCTCTAGTGAAAACCATTTCGATGGTGCTTTGGGCAAGTACCTTGGTGAAAACATGGCAAATAGGTGCCTTGCGTAAATAAAGCATCTCCATCTATTCTTTACCTCTTTTGTCCTACCATTCTTTGCATCACCTTTTATCCATCATCCACATCCTTATCATAGCTTGATATTATGAAGACCCTTTAGCACTACTTGGCATATTCCAAAGGTCAATCTATCCTGCCTTGATTGAAGTAGTCTAACATGTCACACTAGGGGTATTTCACTATGGGTCATATCGAGTTCTTGTATATCTTGAGGTCTTCATAAATCCTATATCAAAAACACCAAAAAAATTCTTAAAACATTCATCAAAAAATCCAAAAACATTTGCAAAATCCTATACAGCTAAAATCTAAAAACATCCAAAAAATTATAAAGGAAAAATCCAAAACATCCAGAAAACATCAAAATCCTAAAAAGGTCGAACATTGAAAATCCAAAAAGTGGCACCCCTTGTCGAACTACATCATCTTTGAGCTTGAACGTAGGCAAGGCCATCATTGATGTGCCCTCGAGACACCCTAGGTCAATCCTTTAGGAGTTTGTCATAATAAACTGACTTTTCCATCACTGTTCATATCTTCATCTTGTTAATAGGTCAGGTCAGTCGAACTATGTGGTCTCTGCATTTATAATGTAGGCAAGGCTTATCTTTGATCAACTCCCAAGATCCCTAGGATAGGTCTTTTAGGTTAGGTTCTTTGTCAAAATTCTCGAAAATCCAAAAACATCTAGATTACTTTGAAAATCTAAAACATCCAAATATTTCGAGAAAACTCGAAAACATGCAAATATTAGAAAACACAAAAACATTTGAAAATTGAAAACTCCTAAACATTAAAAAACATTCAAAAGACCTAAAAAAAGCCTCGAATATCTCAAAAAACCCTAAATAGCCTCAGAAAATTGAAAACATAAACATCGATATAAACATTCAAAAAGACCAAAAACAACCTCAAAACATTTCAAAATACCAAAAACATTGAAATATTCCAGTAAATCCAAAACTACCCATCTCATCTCACTTTCACCCGCAATAAACCTTCACCCATAATAAATCAATTGTCACCTTCAACCTTTGGCAAAACAAGTAGAAAATAAGTGTCACAAGTCATAAAGTAAGAACTTAAGTGCCAAAATATAAAGTCTAGATCATGGGTAAATGCGTCAGTGAAGTGTATGTCAATGACTCATCTTAGCATCATCATCCTAACATCAAACAACAACCTCTGATCAACATGTCCTAGGATGTATCCTTCCTGCGATGGACATTAGCATCAGATATCACCTTAGCTAAATTAAACAAGGTAGGAGATATAGATAACACTAACTGTTTGTCTTTGGTATTTTCTTATGATTTATCTTAATGACCCATTCTAAGGACCTCTCAATGATGTCTATCAAAATGATTTAGAGAGAAAGGAATGGGGCATCAATCATTATCTTTCATTTGTTGTGCTTGTGGGTAATCTTGTAAAATAATCTTGGTGCATACTTGCTTAGTTGTGTGTAGGAAGGTCATTTAGGGTATGTTGTTGAATATTGCATATGCTTTGGTCCAATATATTTTAAGCTTCTAACTTACATTCCAATGAGGTTTCCATATGTCAAGGTGTGAACAAGAACTATCCTATCTATTTGCAGAGTCAAAGTCCATTACACTAGATACAACATCGTCTTGGTCATTAACACCTTGATGTATCATGTTTATGTGTTATATCAAACAATAAGGAGTGACGAAAAATCCCAATCCCGAAATGTGAGCAACTCATCATCCTGCATATCATCCTCATTTTACATTGTCTCATCATCATCTCTAATAAAGTCTCAATGGATCATAGACTTGTTGGATCTTCTAAAGCAATCATTAAAATCAACGGTCATTCATTCTTTATTCTTCTATCTTCCCCTCATGGTAACCTAGTATCATGATAGTCAACAAAAACATCATCAATGCATCCACCCTACATCCACAAATCATCAACATAATCATTGCATATCACATAATACATTCTGCATTATCATTTGAGCATCTTAAATCATTGCATATTATACACATTTGCATGCATACATCATCATCATAAAATGCATAGAAAATACACAAAAAAATCATTTGCATCCACATCATTTGCATCGCATATCATTCATTCTATAGCATATCATGAAAAGATACTAAAAAAGAACATAACATTGCATCCATCTCATATCACATCATCATCATATCGCATATGAATAAATAAAGTGCATCCATACATGATCAACTATAAGCGTATCATATCATATGCATGAAATAAAGTGAGCACATCCCATCATATAGAATCCATATCTGTATCATATATGTATCAAAAAATGAATGTCATGGTAAAAAATTTGGATCAGTGTATGTATAACGATCATAAATATAATATCCACAAGTCTATCAAAAAGGAGCCCATGAATGTATATATGTGGTAAAGATTCAGGCAACATAATAAAAAAGTGTCTATACATAATAGCTAGCCTTGATGGCTGCTACCCTCTCTGGCCTACCTCTCAGGCTGATCCCCGGCTCTCGGTCATGCATCACTGTGCTGCAAACAATTAGGTTGTCTAAGTTCCTATGGTACATCCCAGTGGTAGTGTTGATTATAATATGTGGCCTTTGTCACGACCTCTCTATACAATCTGGCTAAAATGGTCTTTCCATGTGTGGCCACCATCATACCTCTATTTGTTGGTGCCAGTCAACCTCCTAGTCCCTCTCTATGGTCATGGCCTATACCCACTGTAAAGCCTAATCTCTCTCAATTGTGATGGCCACCACCTATTGATGTGCCTAGTCTTGCTTAGCAGTAAGACCCAAAATCTATTAGCAGGCTTGATCCTACTCACTAGTCAAAAATTGCACCTGCTATTGCAATTGCTATATCTATGCATCCCTAGCATCTAGTGGTGGTGGTGGTGTTTCTTGCTGCTGTAGAACTGGAGGTTGTTGTCCTATTAGTAGAGCCCCTAGAACTTGACCATCCTGGCCACCCTGTCCTCTGCCTGTAGCCCCCTACCTCTGGGTCTCCCTCATGGAGGAGCACCTGCCGGATCTGTCAAACGTCTTGGGGGTGTGAACCAAGTGTCATATGTAAGCGTAGTCTGTGCTACTGCCTAACCCTGATCATAGGCCCAAGGCTGAGATGCTAACTGTCTAAAGCTCTTGACTACCTTGGAAGCTAGAATGGTCAATCCCCATGTGGGAACCTCTCATGCCGACCTAGCAAAAATGGCCCTGTAATCGTCATTTGGCCTGTCCTATGGCTCCCCAAACTGCTAAGCAACCCTATCTGGCAATTACCACTCAATAATAGTGTGCTTGTGGTAATTGAAGTGTGAGCCGTGAAAACCCTAGTTTTGGTTCTTCGTGAAGAAAAAGGTATTTTGCTTATCTGTGCTAGGGTTAACACTTCTAGGGTTTTGTACCTCAAAGGAGAGAGGAATCCCAAAAACCTTGATGGCCCACTCATGAATATTCCCTTGATATTTCAATGTAAGGATGATTAAATTTTGTCTAAGGGGAATGTCCTAGATGCAAAGAACTGATAAAAGAGATTGAATTGTAATGCAAAACTAAGGAAATACAAATTGTTTGATAACAAACTGTAATATGCAGAAAGATAGATTGAATACAATATAAAAAAAGATAGAGAAGCCAAATAGAAAGAGTGCACCTAGAAACCGATAGAGGACAAAATGAAGATTGTAAATATCTCTGAAATTTTAGAAAATCTAATTTTCTAACCAACTGGGACACTTACTCCAAGCTGGGCAACTTCGTCCCAGATAAGGGTTTCTTCCCAGAAAGTAGTTTCAAGAAAATGGGTATTGGAATCTACAAACTGATTTGGAAAATACCTCTGGTGGGACTCATACGCCACTAATGGCTACTTAGTCCACTTCCAGATTTTGGGAAATTTGAAAGTGCAATCTGTAGCTCCCAATCTGCACTTTGTTCCTCGACTGGAACCTGGATCTATTTCTATGAAAAACACCTGCAAAACAAAATATAATTTGGTTTCTAATGTGGAGTTTTCCTAGGTCAAACCCCTAATTGGTATTTAAACCTTGAGAGAGATAATGTAATATGCAGCAAAACCCTAGCCCTAAGTGCATCTAAGACTAGGAAATCTGATGTAAGATGTAACCCTATTCCAACATGTAAGAATAAGATGCATAAATGAAACTAGAATGATGCAAGAATCATTCTAAGAGACCCTAAATCACATTAGAAATGAATCTTAATGACATGCAAACCTTCCTTAAGCTGTGAATAGAGAGAAAATTGAAGATGGAATCACTTAGAAAACAAGTCCTTAGGCTTGGCTTGTTGGCTAGTTGCATCTCCCCACCCTAGAATTCTTCATGATTCTCCATAGGCATCCATGATCAATCCTAAGCAATGTAATATATTGAAAAAAAAGTGAGCTTGAAGACCTGCAAAAACCTTTAAATGTTGTCCTAAAGCTTCAACTTTGTTGTAGATAGACTTATGAATCTTCTTGTGAAAGATATTTAAGACTTGACTTTTGAATGTGTTTGTTAAAATGACTAGATGTTGTGAAAAATGACCTAAAAACTTATATCTATAGGCATCAATACCTAATTTATCATTATTTAGACCTCATAGGCTGACATCCATCAAAAATTTGAATTCGGTCAGTGATTTTCCCACTCAAAATTGAAAAATCCCCCAAAAGGGACTAAGTCGCCACCTTGGATGACTTAGTCCCACCAAAGGTTTTTGAGGTGGGTTTTCTGAAATTTGAATAATTTAAGTGCTATTTGTTAGGATTTAGATGATTTTTGAGTAGAATAAACCTCAAGGCCCAAAATAATGGGTCTTAGGGGCCTATAAATGGTAAGTTTAAGGAATGATTAATGCAAGGGTGCCAAAATAGGTCCAAATTAAGCATGAGATTGCCTCTTTCTTCAAGAGTATACAATTTTATAGGCTACATTTAGCCCCCACTTTAGCGCCCATATGAATCTACATGCATATGCAAGCTAAAGGACTCTAAATGGTACACTTTATTTCAAAGAAGGATACTCATTCATAAGGTGGGAGAATGAAGCCCCCAGTGTAGTACCTGTAAAACCACAACATTGGGAACCACATCCTACAACACAAATTCATTAGTTTTCAAAAAATCCTCTTATGCAACTTCTAGAAATCAAATTTAAGGGTAGATGTATGCCCTCCTTGATTCTATTTGATTTACAGAGGTGGAATCAAGGTAGCAATCTAGCCATGTTGAATAAGGAAAAACATATCATAGGGCATTTCCAAGTACCATGCCACATAACGATAGATGATTGACGATGTTGGGTGCGGAATCACAGTTCCAATGCAACAAACGACGTCAAAAACGGAGCTCACTAGCACCTGTTATGTTGTTTTGAATAAAGCACTTTTTAACCCTAATATATTAAAAATCCTAGTTTTAAACATGTTGGAAGAATGAAGAAGAACATCTCATTTTGTAGATTCTATGTTGTCATTGATGTCACCATGATATATGAGTTGCAACTGCAAGTTCAAGTTCCAGCTTGTTCAAGTATTTTGGACTGGTATTGAACCGGTATGTAGTTGTTATCCTCTGGTATTTTGGTCTAGAATCCTCTACTAATGTTCATCCTTGATTGCGGTTTTGGGAAATGGTTTTTGGTTTTTGGAAGGCTATATCTTCAAAATATCATGTGCACAGGTGCTCGTATGATGAGTTGACATTACTCTATTGTTTCTTTTTGCTATTAGGTCTTTCTCTGGCCAACCTAATGTACAATTGATGTTTTGATGAATTAATTTTTCTATGCGGATGTATGAGTGACCTATCTTAGGTCCATGCCGACATGATGTAGTGTGCTGCACATTTGAATTGTTTTTTTTGGAAAGCTTTTGTAAATGCTTGGAGCCGACAATTGATTTTTGGTGAATAATGGTTGCATCTAATTAGGTCGACCTAATTGATGCTTGTAGATGAATCAAATATATATGTTAGATAGTTTTGAGGATGATGAAGAAATATGTGGAGTTGTGAATGTGAAGAAGTGTGAAAATGATGAAGTGTGTTAAGTTAGTTTACTGAGCTTCAAAGGAACTGAATCAACACTTGTTAGGTGTACTTTATCAGTTCATTTTCTAGCTGTAAGCCATTTTTTCATTGTATTTTTGTAGGCAGTGAGCCTCCCATTTTGGACAATGAATCCTGGCAGTGAGCCACCCTTTTATAATATTTTATAATCAGTTATAATATATTGTGAGCTAACCCTCATCGTGGTTTTCTCATTTTGGGTTTTCCACATAAAAATTTTGGTGTTCATGTGTTGTGTGATTTCATGTTTTGTTAATTCTCTTTCTTATCTTGATTGTGATATGCATTGGAATGATTGGATGGTGTTTGTTTAATAAGTTTAAGAAGATATTGATTCACCCCCCCTCTTAGTATCTTGGGTATTCAACAATTGGTATCAGAGCTTGGTTCCTCCAAAGAAGCCTAACAACTTGAGGAAGATCTTGAAGATTGAACAAATGGATGATAAAGAAGAACTCATGGCTTCTTTTAAAGATATTGACAAGGTTGAAAGTGAAAATAGAGATTTGAAAGAAAATCTTGATGAGGCAAATGAATTTGTTTGAAAATTGAAAGAGCAATTGAGGAAGTTCAAAGAAAGAAATAGAGAAGTAAGTGAGTAGTTGAAACAAGCTAATGAATAGGTTACCAGATTGAAGGTGCTAGTGGAGGAAAAGAAAAAAAATGAAGATTTTCTAAATACTGTGGTGCAAAGCAAGATTGATGAATGCACTAGGCTTGAGCAAGAAGTGGTGAACCTGAAAGTAGAATTGGAGAAAACAAAACTCTATGAAAATAATTTCAAATCTAGCTCTAACAAGCTTGATGAGTTAATTTTAGTGTAGAAACCAATTAAAGACAAAGGAGGTTTGGGAATGGAAGGAGGTGAAAACTCTAAGGATAATCAGAAGACTCATAATAAAGGGAAGTAGAAAAGAAATCCAAGAAAATTTTCTAGGAGACCACCTATCCGATAACCAAATGCTCAAAGGTACCCATCCTTCAATGGTGTTTTCTTTTCATGTAATAAATTTGGTCATAGGGAAATTGAGTGCATAAGTAGCTGAATGAATCAGTTTGCTAGTTCCTTCTCTATATAATGTTTTGCATGTAAGAAAATTGGACATAGATCTAGTGAATGTAGAACTCAGATGATGAATTGGTTTAATGTAGGTAGAATGAATCAATCCTTTAATGGCTACTGCTATACATGTAATAAGTTTGGACATAAAGAAAATTAGTGTAGATCAAGGGGTAATGAGGACAAACAAATTAGAAAAATGTTGTCTGCTACAATTGCAACAAACTGGGACATATTTCAAGAGTTTGTAGAAGTAAAAAGGGAAAGCAGACTGCTCTGGTAGAGAAGAATGAACTAGTGAAGAAAATTGATAATAATGAGGTTAAGAAAGAAATGAAGAAGATATGGAAGAAGAAAAAAGAGCCTAAAACATCTGATGCATTTGTGCCCTCATCCAGTGCAAACAATTCCTTTGGGAACTAGACCTAGCATGGTCTTAGGGGGAGCTTTAACAGAAAATTGTTCGAACCCTCTGGATGTTTGGCATGTCAGTCTTTGGAACAAGGATATGTTGTAAGGAATGAATAGGAAGAGGTTATGCAAAAGGAACCAAAATAAAAAGTGCAGGAATGAACATTTGCAGAGCAAATTAGGGTTTTTTTAGTGTCGTGAAGAAGGGTTTTTAGCAACTTTTTGAAATCTGCCACATTTATTGTGAATTAGGGTAGATCATTGTTATATAAAGTGATTTAGTAAGACATTTTAATCACTTGTGTGTTTGAAGAAATTGGAGAGCATTTTGGAGCATTCTCAAGGTGATTTGAAGCGTGAGCCATGAAAACCCTAGTTTTGGTTCTTCGCGAAGAAAAAGGTATTTTGCTTATCTGTGCTATTGTGGGTTTGTGTGAATTTTTGTTTGAAATCATTTGAGCTTGATTTGTGGAGAAATGGAAACCCATGTAGTCATTAATGTGTCAGAAAGACCTAGACCGTCATATAGGAAATATTCTATGAAGGTTTTCAAAGACGACCCTATGGGCGCCTTCTCATCTATTCCTCATAGGGTTATGCTAACTGAAGATACAAGAATGTACATTCAAGTCAAAGCCGATGAATTCAATCATAGTAAATTGATAGAAATTTGGTAGAATGAGCTCATAGGGGATAATTTCCTGGTAAAACTTGAATATTTGAATATTGTTGCAAAGAAATTGGATAGATGGAATCACTTTCCTAATTTCAGCTCGGTTGTTGATGACATGTAAAACCAACCCTCAATAGAAAGAATGATAAATTCTTGTGGACTGATAGACCCCATCTAATAATAAGGGAGCAATTAAGGTTGTTACCAGACTCTATGATACTAGTTCGGTACCCGTGTTGAAAGCCGTGAAGAATGAAGTGGTGATGGAACTCACTGGAGCCACATATGATAGGAGAGCTCTAACTATAAATCCTATCAATAATCTTGTTGTGAAGTATGCTACAATAATGATCGGACATAAAATTTACTTCACTAACAGAGAGAACTCTATATCTGCTACAACGATTTATACTAGTTTTGATATGGCAGTTAATGGTGCAAATTATGATCTGTGTGAACTTCTCTGATAGTAGTTGCTTGAGAACTTGAGAATGGCCAGGGAAAAGAAGTATGCATTTAAATTTGGCTCCCTGATTGTTTGTCTGTTGTTCTACTTTCTTAAGAGACTTCCTGGAAGGGATGATATGGTGTTTTGGGATTCATCCAGACTAGTTTCACATCAAATCTTTGACTATATGCATAGTTTGGATGATTTGAAGGCTCAAGTAAATTCTCTAACAACACTCTTTATTGTGTTCAAGAGCAGCATGAATGAGAGAGAAAGGATTCCAAGGATTTTTTTTGAGAAATACAAGAATGATGTCATCTTTATGTCTCTTCTGATGAATGTATGATTAAATCTATTGAACCCCAGACTATATGGATTCAACCATTGGGTTATGAGATTACTCAAGATGAATCCAAAGGTTATGTGCAGGTACTGTTGAAAAGTCCTAAAGATGTCAATAAACCTAGGGTTGGGACTTATGCAGAGAAATCTATGGAAGTACACTTGGAGCACAGGAAGCCTATAATAAGAAAGAATGTGGATAAGAAGAGTAGAGAGGCAGGCTTCACTTTTGAGCAGATTACACAAGGTAGAGCTATGGGAGCGCTGATGGATGGAGAATCATTACAACCAAGGAGATCCAGCAGGACTGCTCCTTCTAAGCTCTCTGCAGCTCCTACAGTAAAGGTAGAGCCTAGTGTTCCTAATAAAGGCAAAGGCCTGACTCCTAGAACTAATACAAAATTTGGGAAAAGGAAAGAGACTCCTTCGGTGGCATTTGGTAAGAGAGGAAAGAAAGAAAAGGCTACAAGGGGGAAAAATGTTAACATTACTGAAGATCAAGAGGAAGAGGAGGAGGACCCTGTAGTAAATTTAGTAAGGAAGAGAAGAGGAAGCTTATCCTCTAGTGAAGGTGCTTCTCAAGAAGCTACTGTTGGCAACAAAAGACTTCATATTGTATCATCCTCTGAAGAATATGAAGAACAAGAATTTGGTGTTCATGTGCACACCAAACTAGAATCGAAGAAAGCAAAAGTGTCTGAAGAAGCCTCCCCGGAGTAGGTAGGACAAAAGGAATCTCTGGTAAGACTTTGTTCCCCTTTCATATTAGAGGCAATACTAAATTCCTTGTTACATTTTGAAGATATGCTAAAGCCTACAACAGAGTACTATGATCAAGTAGGTAGAGAGGACAAAAAAACATTAATTTTGGCCACTATTCAATATATTATCACATTGGATGTCAACTGGAATGATGTAAAGAATAATGTACTTGAGAAAATGTTGGTAGCCTTGATGAAGAGGAGAAAAAAGGCTATTGAATTAGATGAGAAGATCAGAAATGATGCATTTGAGAAAATTGGGTTTTCTTTGACCCCGAATGATTTGGCAACCCTGAAGAAGATATGTGCAAAGATGTTTTGGATGAAGAAAAGAGTGAACAATTTAATGAAAAAGGACAAGTAGATAAAGAAAATAAGGAGACTATAGAAGTAATCAAAGATACAACTAAAAAATATGGCATGCTTGGTGCACTACCATCTCGTTCTGCACCTAAGTCATGAGAAGAAGTTTCTGCAAAAGAAGTTGAGGAAGATATTCCTTTTGGTACAGGTGATACAATTATTCCTTTGGAAAAAAATGATGCAGAGATCCCTCCAAATACAAGTATTTCAAATGATCCTCTGGAGATGGAGAAACAAAATGAGGGAGAAGCTAAGCCAGAGAAATATAATGATGTTCCCTCGGAGCAGGCTGAAGGTGAAAAAGATAATGTTGAAGAAGTAAAGGATAACAATGAAGGTGAAAAAGATAATGTTGAAGGAGAACAAGATAAAAATGGAGGTGAAGGAAATGATGAAGAAGAAGGAAACAAAGACAAAGATGAAGATGCAAAAGAAGAAGATAAAGATGAAGAAGATAAGGAAGAAGAAAAAAATGTAGAGGAAGAAGAGAAAAATGGGGAATCTGTCAGGAAGAATGAAGAAAATCAAAGGCAGGTTGTAGAATCTTAGAGATTTCTTGGAGAATCTTCCTCTGATAATGTTTTGAAAGGCTTGCTATCCAAGTAGATCAAATTCCATCCGGTGATTCCTCCGGAGCTTCTACAACTTCCCATGATTCAAGGTTGTGTGGACTTAGATAAAATTTCTCCTATTCATAAGTTGGTGTTAGGAGATGCATTGCATGCATTTGGTAGAAGAGAAATTATGGAAAAACACCAGAAAGGGGCAAAAATAATTGATGATGCTCTTAAAGCTTTGTAGGAGGCCACACCCGATACTTCAATGGATACATCTCTCACTCGGGTAGAGAATTTGAGACTGTTATTGGACTCCTTTAAGGAGTATGCCTCCGGACTTGGTGAGAAGACAAAGCAAGAAGTTGAGGAGAATTTGGTAGAGAAAAGGTTGTTGGCACTTCAAGACAAATGTTCTCTAGCACACACAAATGTTGAGAAGAATTTGGAAGCTGTGCAAACTTGTGAATCTAAGGAAAATGTTGTCTTGCTTATTGCTTGAAGTGGTTAGATGCCACTCAGAGTATTAAGGATCTTATGGAATCCATTGAGTCTTAGTTGAATGCTATCTTTGGTACCTACAATGCATCTAAGGATAGAGATAGATCAACTTGGAATGCCATCTTTACTCATAGAGAAAAAATCTTTATTTTACAAAAGTAGAAGGAAGATATCATCAAAAAATTTGGTCAGTTAGGTGACCTTGTAAGAATGGAGTACACTTCGGCTTCCAATGCTTTGGAAAGTGTAGAGAAAATTGAAAAGATAAATTTGACTCCAGATACTCTGGATGATTTAGGGGAAATTCTGGTGGAATTGGAATCCTTGAACAAAATGTTGATTGCTGCTAAGAAGAGTTGGGAGAATGGAAAGGGATTTTGGCAAGGTATTCTTAAGGAGCTTCAAGGCTCACCATCCTTCGGGTAATGTTTTTCAGTTTTTATATTTCTTTTTGGACCACCCTTTGTCCTTGATGTCAAAGGGGGAGAGAAAAGTGATAGGGGGAGAGAATACTGGTGATAGGGGGAGAGAATGTTGTGGAGAGAATGTTGAAGTGTTGTATATAGAAAGTTTTGTAAATTTTGGCACATGTTGCCATCAATGGAAAAGGGGGAGATTGTTGGAAGAATGAAGAAGAACATCTCATTTTGCAGATTTTGTGTTGTCATTGATGTCACCATGATATATGAGTTGCATTTCTGCAAGTTCAAGTTCTAGCTTGTTTCGGTATTTTAGACCAGTATCTAAACCGATATGCAGTTATTATCCTATGATATTTTGGTCTACAATCCTCTACTAATGATCATCCTTGCTTGTAGTTTTTGGATGTTGGAAGGATTTATCTTCAGAATTTCATGTGCACAGGTGCTCGTATGATGAGTTGGCATTACTCCATTGTTGCTTTTTGCTATTAGGTCTATCTCTGGTTGATCTAATGTATAATTGATGTTGTGATGAATTAATTTTGTTGTGCGGATGCATGAGTGACCTATCTTAGGTCCATGTCGACATGATGTAGCGTGTTGCATGTTTGAATTGTTTTCTTTTAGAAAGCTTTTGTAAATGCTTGGAGCCGATAGTTGATTTTTGGTGAATAATGGTTGCATCTAATTAGGCCGACCTAATGGATGCTTGTGGATGAATCAACTATATATGTTAGATAGTTTTGAGGATGATGAAGAAATTTGTGGAGTTGCGAATGTGAAGAAGTGCGAAAATGACGAAGTGTGTTAAGTCAATTTACTGAGCTTCAAAGGAACCAAATCAACACTTGTTAGGTGTACTTTATTAGTTCATTTTCTGGCTGTAAGCCATTTTGTCATTAGATTTCTATAGGCAGTGAGCCTCCCATTTTGGACAGTGAGTCCAAGTAGTGAGCTACCCTTTTGTAATATTTTATAACCAACTATACTATATTGTGAGCTAACTCTCACCGTGGTTTTTCCCATTTTGGGTTTTCCATGTAAAAATCTTGGTGTTCATGTGTTGTGTGATTTCATGTTCTGTTAATGCTCTTGCTTATCTTGAATGTGATATGCATTGGGATAATTGGATGGTGTTTGTTCAATAAGTTTAAGAAGATACTGATTCACCCCCCCTCTCAGTATCTTGGGTATTCAACAAAACATACATAAGAGTGAAGTAAATTGTTACTTTGTGATTTTAGCTTCTTGTAGCTTGACAGTGATGAGAGAATAGTGAAATATGTCGATTAGGCAGGGCTATGAGCCTGTGAGACTGGATGTGCTACGAGACCAGGTGACACTCGGTGAGTGTCAGCACGAGGTGAGTCGATTCTGCTACCTTTGTTTTGTTTCTATGCAATTAGGTAATGATTTTTATGCATTTCTAGGTGTGAGATGGGGTTAGAAATCAAATAGCATAGACAAAGTGATAGCCAACACTTCTAAACTATTAACCTCATCCAAACAAGAGAATACAATCATATGAAAGGAGCAAAATGAAAACAATGAAATAAAGTACTCCCCATTGAACTTGAATCACTTCTCTTGCTCTCCTTCTTGTTATGCAACTTTGCCCTCAAATTTGTTGAAACACTTGTGCAAAACCAACAAATGGTAGCAAGAAAGTTGGAGACAATTAGTTGTTAAGTTGAAAATGGAGAAGGAAGGCTGGGTAAAAGCACAAAGCTGTGTCACACTTTATAAAGGAAACGGCCAACAGTGATCCAACTTTTAAACTTGAATCACTAAAAAGTGACATATATGTTTTGAATTTTGAAATGATGTAAACTAGTAAAATATGCATTTTTTTGTATATTTTATGTTTGTATTTTTTGAAAAAAATTGAAAAATTATTTTAAACTAGTTTTTAATAAATTAACACTATAATTTAGTTGCTGATAAAATGCTGAAAAATGAAGTTGCATGGGACGTCAAACTTTTTATAGTAAATTTTATTATTTTTCTTTCAAATTTTTTGTGTGTATTTATAACTTGAAACTTTAGTGCATGGATATATTTTTTATAATTTTGATAAGTATATAATTTTAAATAAATATGAAAATGTGCATGAATCAAAAAATGATTGTTTCCATCGGACATCAACTTTCATATTAAATATTTATCTAAAATGGAAAAAAAACTATACCATCTTGAAATAGATTCTTTTATCAAGTGCATCATATTTTTTTCAATTTTTAAAAATAATTTTTAGGATTTTTCCTTGGCATGACAATCAACCTAATATTTTGTGCTGATAACCTACTTTTAGTAAAAATAAAATATAAAATATAAATAATAATTAAACTATTGAAATAAATATATTTTTGAAAACTACATTCATGGATCTACAAAAGGGTATTTTTATATTTTTTTAAAAATGTTATTTACATTAGCAAGAGTTATTGAAACCTCAAGCTTTTCAAATAATTTTATTTTTTTGGTAAATTGGACTCAAAATGGTGCTCCATGTATTTTTAGCAAACAATTTTAGTTGAAAAAGTTGTGGAAGTATTTAACTTAGCTAGAATGAATCTTACTACATTATATGTTTGACAAAAATTGATTTTTAGTTAGAAATACTTAAATTCAGTTGTGCTGATAAGTTGGCTGAAAGTGTGACACAACTTTGAGTTTTTACCTGGCTGCTTTTATAGACAACCTTTTGAATGGATGGCTGAGATAAACTCTCTAGAAGGATTCCAAGATCAATGGTCCATAATTGATGTACCAAGAATATGCTATTCTTGGAGGAATCATGACTGACAGACATGCAAGGACATGCAGGCTATGACAGACATGCAGGGACATGCAAGCTATGACAGAGACATGCAGATGATGACATGAAATAATGACAGGGTATCTTTGACCAGGTGGAGGTGCATAAATAATTTATTTTAAATTATTTATTCAAAATGGAGGAAAATGACAAGTCGAAAATAAAAAATTTATCCAAATTATTTATTTAGAGAAAATGACAAAAGGAACATTTAATTAAATTAATCAATTTAATTAAATGGGGAGGTGGAAATTAGATATGGATAATTAATTTGAATTATTTATCCAAAATAGAGGAATGAAACACAATTAAATAATTTTGACAATTATTTAATTATAGAAGAATAAAAGGTCAAATAATGATTATTATTATTATCTGACTATAGATGAAAGATAAATAATTAAATAAAAAAATGATTTATTTATTTATTGAAGAAAGGGATATATTAGTGACGCAATTAAATAATTTTAATTGATCAGGATAGAATAAAGATGAGAAGGTGAACTAATTAAATAATTAAAAATTATTTAATTAATAGATGAATGCGGTCAAACTTAATTGAATAATTAAAGTTATTCAATTATCGAAGGACAACGACCAAGAAAAATGATGCTCGCAGACTTAGGACATTTTTCAGTGTCTACATTTTTCCCCTCTTTGAGACAATGCAACTTGTCGCGTTGTTTTAAAGAAAAAGATTGATCAACTGATACATGCCCCAAAGATATCTTGGTAAGGATTATGATAAGAGTGATATGCCCCCTCGAGAGATTGATCAAACAGATTGTAAGAAGATTAATCTCTTGATAGATGTCTAGAAAGTGATTAGATACCTTATATTGCACAAGTGATAAAGCAGTGATGTACATTTTGATGAAAATGCAAAGTTGATGGGCGTAACTGAACAAATTATGGAAATGATTAGTATAGCCAGGTTGATGAGTTTATGAAGCTGATTGAGCTAATTAAGCTGATTGAGAATTATGCTTACGCAAGACAAGGTGCTGCAATGATGGATTGACTGATTGATTAAGGGGTCATGAAATTTCAAGAAGTAGGTTGATTGATTTGAGATTTGATTCAAGAGACATCTATCAGTGATTTAAGCAATTGATTGATTTCTCTGCGACAAGAAAGATGAAGAAAATGAAATGCAAATTGACATGAAATGTAAGATGGAAGAGAATGAAGGTGATGAAGCCTCTTGTACCTTTTAAGTTCTTTTATCATCATCGGGCTTATTATGTCGCAAATTAGTATAAGCGTCTAGATAACATGAACATCTAGACAATCTGAATACTGTTTGCATTTTTATTTAGTAATGAAGTATAAGCATCTAGGTATAAGAACCTTAGATGACCTGAATACTTATTGTATGGAAGACACTATTAGACAAGGAATGCTCTCATCCACATTAGACTCATAGGTCCTCGATGGTTTTAGACAACCATGTCCTAAGACGAGTCATCTTGTGAATAAGAAACAATCCAAAAATAGCAAATAAATGAACATGCCCCATCCTTGCCTCTCTAGTCAAAGACATCCTGAAGAAGCTAAAAGACATGTCGCCAAAGATAAAACCATAAAATAAGAAAAGATCAACAAACAAATAGGAGTCCTGCTTCGATGTAAAACTAATTCTCGTTACAGTTTATGCATTTGGTTGGATTTGAAAGATGGGTTGATATATATGTTATAATGTTTGCTTAGTTGTCAACACTTGTGCGCTTTGATTTTGTTGAAGTTCAAAGTTGCGTGGTGATCTGAAAGTGTTACTATTTTTTGGGATTTTTGAAATATTTGATTTTTTTGGATTTCTTTAGGACCTTTTATGATTTTTTTGGATTATTTCAGGTCATTTTATGGTTTTTTTTTTTTTTTCAAGACATTTTATGGTTTATTTAGATTATTTCAAGACATTTTATGATTTTTTTGGATTATTTCAGGACATTTTATGACTTTTTTTTTTTGGATTTTTTTTGAAGTTTTAAAGATGGAGTGAAATGAAATGGGATATGACTGATTGAAGGAATAAGATCTTCCATAGTAGAGGTAATGCAACCATGGATAAATGATAGATCAAAATGAAAGATTCACTGCAAAACATGTCACACAAGCAACATATCCTTTGTCAAAAGATGATAATGGTTCGTTGATTGGATGCCAGGAATGATTGATTCCATAAGGCATGATGATGATAAGTAATTAGGATCACTGATTCCTCTAAGTACGATAAGATTGATGATTGTTGATGATCGATTGACAAAAAAAATATGAGTATTGGATAATGTTTTACAGCTAGGCTCAAATATGATTCACATAATAAGATTCAAGGTTGGAAAGGGACATGATGACCAACATTGGAGGTAATTAAATCATGGATAAATGATAAGGATGTGAACTATGATGGAATGGTAACACATAAGAATATGAAAGAAAATCCAAAGCATGTGTCTGTAATTTTTCCCCTAATCTCATCAAGAACAAAGCAAGGAAATGGGACATGGATTTTGATAAGCTAGGAGATATGGAATGGAAGAATGCAAAGATAAGGATAATGAATAGGATGATCAAGATCGATAAGATATGGACACAATGCCTAAGTATTTTGCTCCTATTCCTCATCAAGACCAAGGAAGGGAAGAAAGGATGCATTAAGATAGGATGGTGGAATATGGATATGGTGAATGAAATGGTACGGAAGATATGTATAAAGTGTATAGGATAAGATATACGATGTTCAAAAAGATTCTTAACCTTGTCAAGATCAAAGGTGGAAAGGTAAAGGATGAACGTAAAGAGGATAATGGATATAAATGAAAAGATGGATGAAACTTTCCCCCAAGTGTAGAGTACAAGAGGAATATGGAAGACAGGATATGGATATGGAAGGTAATATATGCATGATAGGGAGATGGAGGGAGGAATCAAGCATCAAGTTTCACAGCTAATATCCCTTTAATATGTGCTCTAATAAACCATGGAAAGAAGGATTAGACTCATAAACATTGGTAGATTAATGGTGTGATGGAAGAAGCTAAGGACTTATGCAAAGGTTTGGATTAAAGGAGGATAATGGGGGATAGATGTTGGATAATGGGTAGGAGGTTGGAAGGCTTGTTGATGGATAGATGAAAAGGATGGAGAGGATGGAAAGATCAACATCGACACACACCTTGAAGGGTGGTGGAGTGATGGAGGAAAAATGAATTTGGAAGGTGATAGGTTTTTAGATGGACGATAGGAGGAAGCTTTTGGATTAGCAAATTTGGATGCCAATTTAGATTTTATTGCTTCTACGAGACTTTTAGGAATCCACATAGCTTTTGACTTTTATTTTTGATTCATGGGCCTTTGTGGCCTTTGAGATTCTTCTTTTTGCTTTATGGGCCTTTGTGGCCTTTGAAATTTTTCTTCTTGATTTATGGGCCTTTGTGGCCTTTAAATTTTTTGCTTTTGACTTGATGGGCCTTTGTGGCCTTTTGGATTATTTTGACTTGGGATCAAATTTTCTTTTATTTTTGCATGGCTCTTCAAGGAGACATGTTGATCCTTTGATACATGTGGATTTTGATATGGAAGCTTTTGACATTTGGCACCCAAATTGCTTCCAAGAGCAATGGGATGGGTGGATGGAGATGAATGATATGGTGGCTTATGGATGGGTTAATGTAGGTAGAATTTTGAGAGGGCGTCAAGGGTGTGTGCCTTTGTTGTTCTTGATGAATAGGAGATGGAGGGATGTAGGGCCCCAATATGGATGGAAGGGTTGATGAACTAGGGTTTGTATGATAAGGACCAAGGATAGATGGAAGGCTTGATGGACTAGGATAAGGACCTAGGATAGATGGAATGTTTGATGGACTAGAATAAGTAGGTTTATTTTGATGGAATCTAGGCTTATGATGGGTACGAATGTCTTGAGCGTGAGTTGTATAACCAAGGCCATGATAGTATTTGTTTTCTTGGATATAAAGGGGTTCTAGGATACCTTGTTCATGAAGGCCTAATCCTTTGACTTTGTAGTTCATACTTTGACACATTTGTTTGCCAACGGGATATATATTGTTTATGAAACAAGATGCAAGTCCATCATGAGGTGGTTGTGATATGGAAGGAATAAAAATATCTTCAAGTAAACCACCTTGGATAAAAGTGAGAGAACCCATTTGATAGGTAAGAGGTTCATGGATAGTTTTAATAGGGGTGATAGACTCTTGTGGAGGATTGTGGTCATGAGAGGAATTAGGATGTGTGATAGGATCTTGACATGGGGATAAAGGGGTACTCTGATCTTGACTTGGAAAAGGATCAAGAGGTGTAGGAGATGGAGTAGCTTTCTCTTTATTAGGTATGGAATCATCACAAAGTGGTATGAAAGGCATGTCTTGATCATGAGAAGGATGAACATCATCATGGAATGAAAGGGTATCCTTGAATGGAGGTATATCTTGATCTTGACGAGGAAGGGAATCCTTAGATTTTGTGGAAAGCATACCTTGATCATTGGATATGATGGAATCATGAGATGGTATGGATTCATTAGATGAGGTGGAAGGAGGACTTGGAAGGATACTTTTCTCTTGAGATGGAAGGGAATCATCTTGAATGAAACAAAAAGAGATTAGAGGATCATCGTGAGGTTCTTGAGAGATGGGATCTTGGTCAAAGATTGGAAGGGGTTGTGGAATTTTGGTATCATTGGATGGAGTGGAAATAATGCTTTGATCTTGATGTGCAAGGGAGTCTATGATAGCATGCTTTGGACTAAGAGATTGACATGAATCATTGGATGTAGATGGCATGATAGGAGAGGATGGTTGAATAGATTTGTTAACTTGGGTGGAAGACTCATGAGGTTTATTTTGAATTATGGGGGATGAAGATAGATGCATGACATGGTAGGATTGCACAATATCATTTGTGTTTGAGGACTTAGATTTGGGTTTCTCATTTAGCCTTTGTAGAAATTCATGGAAATTAAACTTGGATGATGTAGTTTTGGATGAGGATAAAGCCTTATAAGATGATTGCATCACTTCATTCAGATGTTGAAATTCAAGTTGTTTTTCAAGCTCTTTCAAATGATGGTCAAGATATTCAATCCTTTGGTTTCATTCATAGGTCGTGGATGAATATGGAGGGTAGCGGTTAGATATATTTGGTTGATGGTTTTGGAAATTTTTTGAGGTGTTGCAAGTTATTAGGTGTGATGTTTGTTTGAGGTCCATTTTTTGTGTTCAGATTTGTGAATGTGGTGAATACTGTTTGAAAATCCAGAAAACACTTGACAAGCATGATGTTTTGGTCTATGCAAACGCACATGAGACAAGCACAATCCTAGTAGGCCAATGGGCCAAGGGTTTGTATACTTGATATAGCCCACCGATATACCCCGGATTGGTGCTAAACACCTTTCCTTCTTGAGAGCCGATAGCTCAGAAGTTTGGTGGCACTGGCTCCCCTCCATGACTCATTAACGTCATTCGGGCACACCAACTTTAGATTATTGGGTAGTCACTTCCCAAGAATTTCTATCTCTACTCAAGGGGATTAGTAGTGAGTGTCTTCGGGCATGATACTGTACCCTGCACTATACCAAGCAATGACTAAAAAATGGTTGGCTTCTAAAACAATAGGTGTTTAGTAAGGGCATTCCGTTCGTAGGGCATGATCCATGAGGCGAGAGTCCCCTTTCAGATCCATCTTATTGGAACCATACGCGTGATTCTTGGGCTTTCCCAAAGAATCCAATTTTATATACCGGCTAGAAGTCCCTCGGGTTCAGGGTGCTACCAGTCTGAGTCGTCCTAGGGTGAGTACTTTTTCCCACCAGAACAGGCCCAAGTTCTAGAGTCGGTAATTGTTTCTCTTACACCCAGGATCGCCCGAAAGCACAAGGGGAGATGATACTTCGATTACTAAGTCTTAAAGGTTACAAAAATAAAGTGGGTCTGATTTTTTGATCACCAAGTTTTCACAGGGTGAGAGCATAATCACCTACCACATCAAGCACAATCAAACACCTACAAACAAAAGTTCATTTTAGTGCACCAAAAGAAGTGTTTTCTAAACTAGAAAGCGCAAACACATTGTTTGAGAAATGAGTCTTCGACTAACGGAGCTGAACAACCACAAGTTAGTAGTTTCATAAATGTCTTGGACCAACGAGAAAGCTGCAAAAAAAAAAAAACTAAGTTAAGAGATTAAAAACCAAATTAAACTTAAAAGTCGGTAAATAACTAAACTAGAAAATGAAGAGACTAAAATAAGCTAAGAAAAAGAAATTAAAGAAAACTAAAAACTAGGAGCTCAATTTTTTTTGTTGCTCCAAAAGAAGCAATTTTTGAGAGCCCCACTCCAAAGCCACACACTACAAATAGAAGATTAGTAAACCAAAAGAAAACTTGAATGAAAACAACAAACTAAAATAGTGATAACTTTCTCAAAACTAAAAAAAAATTTAAACCATAGATATCTATGGAAAGCTAAGACATAGACCTTCAAAACCCATAATTTTTTTTGGAAAATCTTGCAAGACAAAAGTGTTATAAACAAAAGAAAATTTCGGGTCTTAATAGCTAAATCTTAAAAAACTGTGATCACTAAAATAACCATAACTTTCTCAAATCTTAACGAAATTTTAAACCGTTTGATGTACCGGAAAGCTGAGAAAAAGAACTAAAAAACCTAGATAATGGTTTTAAAGTATTTCATGCGCCCATTTTTCTATGCTCAAAAGAATATGATGGGATTTCATATGAATTCTTGGCTGTAACCTACAAAATAGCTAAAATAAACAAGAAAACACACAAATTTCTCTACATTCATGTCGGGTTCACCAAATGTGAAATGGCGTTAGAAATCAAATAGCATAGAAAAAATGACAACCAACACTTCTAAACTATTAACCTCATCCAAACAAGAGAATACAATCATATGAAAGGAGCAAAATGAAAACAATGAAATAAAGTACTCCCCATTGAACTTGAATCACTTCTCTTGCTCTCCTTCTTCTTGTTATGCAACTTGGCCCTCAGATTTGTTGAAGCACTTGTGCAAAACCTGCAAATAGTAGCAAGAAAGTTCGAGACAATTAGTTGTTAAGCTGAAAATGGAGAAGGAAGACTGCTTTTATAGACAACCTTTTGAATGGATGGCTGAGATTCATTCTCTAGAAGGATTCCAAGATCAATGGTTCAAAATTGATACACCAAGAATATGCTATTCTTGGAGGAATCATGACTTACAGACATGCAGGGACATGCAGGCTATGACAAACATGCAGGGACATGCAGGCTATGATAGGGACATGCAGACTATGACATGAAATAATGACAGGGTATCTTTGACTAGGTGGAGGTGCATAAATAATTTATTCTAAATTATTTATTCAAAATGGAGGAAAATGACAAGTGGCAAATAAATAATTTATCCAAATTACTTATTTAGAGAAAATGACAAAAGAAACATTTAATTAAATTAATCAATTTAATTAAATGGGGAGGTGGAAATTAGATATGGATAATTAATTTGAATTATTTATCCAAAATAGAGGAATGAAACACAATTAAATAATTTTGACAATTATTTAATTATAGAAGAATAAAAGGTCAAATAATGATTATTATTATTATCTAACTATAGATGAAAGATAAATAATTAAATAAAAAAAATGATTTATTTATTTATTGAAGAAAGGGATATATTAGTGACACAATTAAATAATTTTAATTGATCAGGATAGAATAAAGATGAGTAGGTGAATTAATTAAATAATTAAAAATTATTGAATTAATAGAGGAATGTGGTCAAACTTAATTGAATAATTAAAGTTATTCAATTATCGAAGGACATCGACCAAGAAAAATGACGCTCGTGGACTTAGGGAATTTTTCAGTGTCTACACTAGGTTAATTTAGGATCTTGGAAAAAAAGTTTGCAAAGTGCCCCCTTTTTTCGCGAAGTGTCCCATTTGTTCGCGAAGTGTCCCTTCTGTTTGCAAAGTGTCCCAATTTTTCGCAAAGTGTCCCGTTTGTTTGCGAAGTGTCCCAAAATGGTTCTAAAGTGTCTAGGGCCTTTAGGAAAGCACACTAAAGGGACTTTAGAACACTTTTATGACGAATAATGTAAAATTTATAGATTTGAGATTGCTTATAGGATATATTTTTACTTTATTGATAGGTACCTACATGTTCACGTTAGCGTCTAAGTGGGAAGAAACTTAGCTTTCTTAGAGACCTAGCCCTTGCACTTTCAGCAAAGGACACAGAGCACTTGTAGGATGTTTGGATATATTGGTTGTACCTCATGCCCCCCATGAGGTACCATGATGTGATGTTGATGGCTCTAGCTGAGCATTGGGATGCAGACACCTGTACACTCCTTCCTACTGGTGAGATGATGATCACTCTAAAGGACATCCACCGTATCCTCTGAGTTCCTATTCGAGGAGAACAGGTACACTTCTAGAGACATCATACTTTTTACGAGTAGAAGGGCAACATGCAATATTTCCTAGATGGGCCAGTGCATGATGAGTGGGTGAGAGGATGGATGGATCTTGCTATATTGCTATATTCACGAGCCCTGGTGGTGAGACAGATTATGATGCACACAGTTGCACTAGTACTCATCCTAGACGGGTGTGCAATGCACCTAGAGGGAGGACTAGTACACTTGATACGTGAGATGGCAGAGCACAAGATAGTATACACTTGGGGGAGTTGTATCCTAGCACATTTAAACTATGATCTTGGATGGTTTGTGTTTTGGGAGGTGGATAGCATTGTGCACTATACGCTTCTACAGGTTTGGTGCCTTGAGCATATCACATGTACCAAACCTACTGGCTTCTCGTGTCTGACAATAGTGGGGTACCCTTGGGCCTTTAGCGATCGTCTATGATAGTTGTGGTAGTACGGGGATTTACACTTTCAGAGAGTGAGATTTGACCGACTAGAGGAGGATGAGATCTTGTGGAGACCCTATCAGCTTACACTTTAGTGGCCAGATCACACAAGGGAGTTGAGGAGATTACAACTAGACAGATTTTTGGTTGGCCGACATGACCACGTAGTACGTCCCTTCTACTATGATCGAGTCATGCGGTCGTTTGGGAAGATTTGGACACCACCTAGGGCATGACCCTTTTTTAGGAGATTAGTATAGAGTGCCTGGAGACCAAGTGATACAATACAACTCACTTTAGACAATTTTTTTGAGAGTGACTCTGAGTACTCAGATCACGATGAGCCTCTAGCCTCTGAAACAAATGACGTCAGTGCCACAGGTGATTATGAGGAGTGGTGGATAGTATCATGACCAACTCCTGTATTTCTGATTGATTAGCCTATAGGAGATGAAAGACCATTGCCAAATGAGGGAGATGATAAAGAGGACAAGACCGAGGAGACATGATACAGGGTTGCAGAAATATTTACCGATGTCATTAATGAGGTGTATGATGAGGATACAAATCCTGACTATGATGGCCAAGATGGAGGGGATGAGGATGAGGATGAGGAGGACCAGGAGGAGGATGAGGAGGAGGAGCCACTCATGAGTGAGGATGATGAGGCAGTAGTTGAGGATCAACATGAGTTGGGAGAGCCCTCATCCATTCGTATGACTAGATCATGAGTAGTGGTTGCAGAAGACATCAGTACCCACAGTCATGGAGAGGCTAGCACATCTTCCATGCCCCCTACATAGGATGAGGTTGATGTTTCTCAGCCTACCAAAGATATAAGTGATGATACTATATTTATGCATGTGATTTATATATATATATATCATGATGTGTACTGATTGTGTATTGTTGCTACCTTGCAGGAGCTACGAGAGATTGGAAGGATCTCTATCATCAAGCAAATATAGAGATAGTGCCAACATCTAGATTGACGAGGAGGAGATGGACTCAAATTATATGCCCCCATCCATTATGGATGAGGACCCAGAGTCACTCAAGCCATTCGTGAGATTATGAGCAACATATGAGAGTTTGAGGAGGCGAGTTTGTCGAGCCGGTGCTGCAGCAGAGGCACAGTCATCCTGGACCCTAGCAGAGTTCGAGAGACTAGAGTCAAAGGTAGCTAGGCTATCGGTGGAGAGAGATCGTATAGTAGGGGAACATCGGGAGGCCCTAGGACAAATACGAGGCTTAGAGTTTGTGCTCAGATTCAACGGATCACAATCACGATCACATACTACCGTCTCCCAACGTTCTACTACTAGACCCACGCGAGTACCGGATCTCGACGGGTCTAGTAGCCAGTGATAACTTTAAGAAACCCCCTCAAAAAAAGATATAAAAAACTAGTGAATCTTTCATTCTTTTAGGAAAAAATACTAATTTCTATTGGCAAATCTTTCATTTTGTTGGAAAAAAATATTAATTTTATTGGCGATTTTTTTTACATCACTAAAATTTTGTAGAAAATTTTGGTGAATCTTGAAAAATAATAGGAAAATACATTAATCAACATGGAAAATCCATCAAATCTAAAAATAATTCTCATGGAAAAGTAGGGTCCCAAGGGTGGAAATTATTGACGGATTTAAGGGGTAAACAATAATATTTACTTGCCACCATTGTTTTAAAATATATTATAATGGCCCTCATTATATTCTACAAGGTAAAATGTACCCACAATATGTAATTCTCATGGGGCTCAAAATTTGTTTTAGATCATCAACCTAAGGACCCTCATTGTACTCTCTGAGGTAAAATGTACCCACATTCTATAATGCTCATAAGACCCAAAATTGTGGGTCCCATGAGCATTATAGGTCGTGGGTACATTTTACCTCATGCAATACAATAAGGGCCATTAGATTATACTATAAATAAATGGTAGAAATTAAAGATTAGAAATATGGTCCTCAAGCAACTAATAATTATGATATACTACTGGCAAATTAATATAGGTTTCTACTATAATTTATAAAATTTAGGCTAATCTAATCTAATCATGTATTGAATATTGTGGTGAATTTTTTAGTTAAATTTTTTAATAAAATAATTTCTTTGGTGATTTAAATAAGACTACAATAAATTTTGTAAAAATGTGGCGATTCAAGTCATGTTATATCTCAAATTATTAGCCAATTTTGGATTCCAAAATTTCAACTATTAGCCAATTGGCGAATATTAGCCACTAAAAAAATCACTACTGGTAGCCATAGACCTTAGTGATATTGTATATATTGAGGATATGTACATAAAACTTTTGATATATATATAAGCCTTTAATGTTGTATTACTTGTCTTTATGTGTGGAATGTTAAATGGAAATGTGATTAATTAAATAACCTTTATAAGATTACTTAATTAATGTCTTCATGATTTAACAAAGCTTATGTGATCTAATTAAAACTTACTATAGTTTCTTTTAGATACAAAATGGTGATTAAGTATAGTATACTAAATTAACATAACACACAAGATGAATTTGAATAGTATGAAACCTAAAGTAACTATTAACTAATCACTTTAGTGCTCAAGACACACAGATAATTGTTTTTCAAGAAGGAAGCAATGCAAAAGCATATAGGATATAATCGATAGCTCTAACAACACTGCTTTATCATTCATACTATTCAAAGGGATTAGAGATAATATCGACACAGATGTGCGACATTGATAGGGTCTTTGAGGGATGTACCATATAGCTCTATTAATGTGTAAGCATCAGATCCATAACTTGAATTGATTATATATGGTCCTAACCAATTAGGACTGAATTTTTCTTTTTCAGCGTAGTCTACAGTAGTGTTTCATTGATTTTCATACAAGACTAAATCACCCTTATTAAATATCTGAGGAATGACATGATGATTATGTTTATGTTGTAATTTCTTAGTGTAGGCTTGGAGATGCTCAAGAGCATTAATGCGTTGTTCATCAAGCATTTCAAGATGGTGTAATCTTTGTTCCTTATAGGTGTTGTTATTGATAAGACCTTGAAGAGCAATCCTTAATGTAGGAATTTCTAACTCTAAGGGCATGATTGCCTCGGTACCATAGACAAGGTTGTAGGGTGTAGTTCCCATAGATAATCAGACACTTGTTCGATAGGCCCATAGCACATATTGTAATTGTGTGTGCCAATCCTTGTGATGTTTCTTAATAGTTTTCTCAAGGATTTGTTGGAGAGTCTTATTAGTGATTTTAGCTTGACCATTAGATTGTGGGTAGTACAGTGTTGAAAAGCAATGTTGGATATGAAATGTGTCTAGGAACTTCTTCATGTCATTGTTCTTAAATGGCATTCCATTGTCTAAAACTAACATGGAAGGGAGTCCAAAGCGGGAAATAATGTGTTCCAATATGAAACGAGATGTCACATCAACAGTGGTGGATCGAAGGGGAATATATTCTACCCCTTTTGTAAAATAATCGGTTGCTGTAATGATAAATGTATGTCAAGTGGAAGAAGGTGGTGAAATTTTTCCAATTAGATCCAATCCCCATACTGAGAATGGCCAAATAGGTATTTGGGCATGGAGCTCAGAAGCAGGAGCATGAATCAAATTTTTGTGTTCTTGACATTTATGACATAGCTTAACATACACAAATAAATCTTTTTCCATATTTCTCTAGTAGTATCCCATACAAATGAGTTTTTGTACTAAGGATCTTCCTCCAAAATGACCTCCATAGGAACCCGCATGGGCCTGTTCAAGTGCTATATTGATTTCAGAATCCCTAAGACACCTAAGTAAAACACCGTTAAAGGATATTCTATATAACACATCGACAAGGATTATGTACTTGGTTGCTAATTTTTGTAACCGAGTTCGGGTGTTTGTTGTTGTTGGCTCGGGAATGGTACCATATTTTAAATAGTTATATATGGTATCATACCATTCACTCGAGTCTTCCTTGGTAGTTGTTAACACTTCTTCAGATTTCATTTATTGAAGGTTTCATGATTGGGTGAATAGTAAACATGACGTTTTTGGAACAATCTTGAGGTGATATAAGAGAAGCCACACTTTCCATTGCATCCACATGTCGATTATCTTTTCATGGGATGTTATCAATGATGAATGATTCAAACTGTTCCAACAAGGTCATTGTGAGATCCTTATATTTTGATAATTTGTCATGTTTAGCTTGGTAGATTCCATTTATTTGTTTGATGATTGTAGTTAGGGTAAAAATTTAGGGAAAATACATATACAAATTATAATGAAACCCTAACAAGCACAATGAAGGACAAGATACATGAAAATCAAAATAATAAATTCAAATGCAAACTGATCTCCATGCTAAACTTGATTAATCTCCATTGCTCTTCTCAACCTCGCATGAGAATGCAAGATTTCAAAGGATTGTTGATGGAGGAATGTTGGTTGCTCACTATTGCAGTAGCATTAAGATGAAGATGATAGATGAAAATAGATAAATGAAAGATGATGGATGAAAGAAAGTAGAGATAATTCGACAAAGTAAGGGTACTTGAAAGTTCATCCATGCAAATGGATTGGTTGTGGGTTAATTTATAGGTGAAGATGGGAGGATGAAGGGATAAAAATTTTCTTTTTGTGAGTGGTAGTGGAATTAGAAAGTTGATTGTGCAACTTGAGAGAAGAAATGGAAGGTGGATCAAGTTAACTTAAGAGAAGAATGGAAAGGGGATCGAGTTAACTTAAGAGATGATTTGGAAAATGATGAAGTCATCTTGAGAGATGATTTAGAAAGTGAATCAAGTCATTTAGGGAAATAATTTAAATAATTTAGAATTATTTAAATTATAAGAGATGTGAGAGGATAAGGATTAATTTAAATAAATAAAATTTATTTAATTAATTAGTTAAAGGATAAATGGATTAATTAAATAAAATTTATTTAATTAATTGGCTAGAGATTAAATAATAGGGATGATGAAAGGGGTAATGTGAGGTTTAGAATAAAATATGTTGTAAGATGTAAAAAATGTCGTCAAAAGTGAATGTCACAAGATATGGCCAATTTTAGGTGACTACAATGACTAACTATGAATCACCAAATATCTTAATATCTTTGACACCCATGATTAAAATAACACATAATCCAGTGATTAACGCCTCATATTTGGTTGTGTTATTTGTACATAGGAAATTTAATCAATACAACAAGGGAATATGCTTTCCTATGGGCGGAATTAATATAACCCCAACGCCAGAGCCTATTCTACACTTGGATCCATCAAAATATAATTCCCATGTAGGAACTTCTATTGTCAACAAATTGTCATCAGGAAAAGAGTCATTACTAGGTAGTGCTAAAGGAGGAGCATTGGCTAAGTGGCCGGTCAACGCTTTCCCTTTAATTGCTTTTTGTGAAACAAACTTAAGGTCAAACTTAGTCAACAACATCACCCATTTAGCTAGATGTCCTAATAAGTCTATTTTATTAAAAAGATGTTTGAGAGGATCAAATTTCATCATTACTTGTATTTTTGCATTTAGTAAATAGTGTCACAATTTACTAGTAATGAATACAAGAGCCAAACATTGTTTTTTGACTGGTGTGTAGCATGTTTCATAATCTATTAAAGTTTGGCTAATATAATAAACATGATGTTCTTTACTGTTGTCATCTCGCTGAGCTAACAATGCTGCAAGAGCATGGGCTAATGTAACTATGTAAAGGATGAATGAATTGCTTGGCATAGTGGGTTGTAGAACGGGTGGAGTTGTAGGGTATTCCTTCAAAATCTCAAAGGCCTATTTACAATCCTCATTCCAATCAAAATGCACATCCTTTTTGAGATGTGTGAAAGGTAACGTTCGATTGGCTAAGGATGTGATAAAAAGATGGATGGCTTGAATTCTTCCTTATAACATGCGCAATTGGGAAATGTTTCTAGGAGGTGGCATGTTGATTATAGCATCAATTTTATTTGTGTCAACCTCAATGCCTCCATGAGATATGATAAACCCTAAAATTTTCCCACTATCTACTCTAAAGACACACTTTTTTGGATTTAGTCTCATATTGTATTTGCACATCCGTTCAAAGATCTTCTGAAGGACATTCACATTGTCTTGTCGTGTTAAGGATTTGGCTAGGATGTCATCAACATTTCCAAGATTTTATGTATGTAATCATGGAATATCAATGGCATGGCTTGTTGATAGGTTGTGCCTTCATTCTTTAATCCAAAAGGCATCATAACCTAGTGAAATGTCCCCCAAACAATTGTAAATGTTGTCTTATATTGATCTTTTGAGTTGATGAATATTTGATTATATCTAGAAACTCCATCCATGAATGACAACAAATCATGTCCTGCAATTAAATCCAATATCATGTTGATATTAGGAAAGGGAAAATTGTCCTTTAAAGAGGCTTTATTCAAGTCATGAAAATCCATACACATCCTAATACGATCGTTAGGTTTTGCAACTGAAACAATGTTTGAAATCCAAGGAGAATAATAAATAGGTTGAATGAAACCTACATCAAGGAGTTTTTCAAGTTCTCCTTAAACAAACAAGGCTATTTTATGATTCATTTTTCGTATCTTTTGTCGAATAGGCTTAGTATTTTCAGCAAGAACGATGCTATGTGTCACTATTTTTAGATATATTCCTAGCATGTCTAAATATTTCCAAGAAAATATGTTAGGAAAGTCATGAAGAAAGGTTGTAGTATCCTCTTGTTCTTCATCATCAAGGAACTTTCCTATTTTAATAACTTTTTCTTTATCATCTATGTCCATTGGTCTATCAAATGTATCTCCCAAGGGAAGTGCATTTTACTTAGGAAATTTAGGATCATATGGTTCCATGCTTGTGTCTTTCTCATTGGTTTCAATATCTTTTTTCTTGGTACTGATCATAGCATAGGTAACTTTTCTCTTTGAAGAAGACGCCTGGTGTAGGAGCACCTGTTTGATTACCTGCATCCATGAGGCCATATTGTATAAATTCATTAAATTAGGTGTTTTAATGTTGTAATAAGGTTGAATGAGCCATTTTATATATGTTTGAAGTAATTTGGAGTCATTGATGAAGGTTTGGTGTTTTTTTAGTTGAAAAATGAAAACATTGTCAAAAGTTGTCAAGTGTTGTCATAACAACTTTTCTTGTCAAATGACCACTTTTTAAAAGTTTGTTAAAAGTTGTTAAATGGTAGTTGTATGTTTTTTGGGGGAATAAATTGATTGTAAAAGCATAAAAATGGGCCTCCAAGTCGAATGGGGGGTTGGTATGTAGATTGAACAAGAATTTATGAATGAAGACATGAATTTTTCTACAATTTCCAATGTTCTGCCCTGTTCTTTTACATGGTACGGATCTGTATGAAGTTTTACAGATATTGAATTGATTTTTATTGATAGAGGAATGGATATAGTTTCATTTTCACTTGGTTTGATCAATTTTCATTTGGTTTTGATTGATTTATGACATTTTTGGTGAAGACTACTCAGTTCTGGAACTAGGGTTTCCAGCAGATAAGAAAAATTCATATCTTTTTATTCCACCATCAAAAAGTAATAAAAATTGGTGAAAAGTTCTAGTTTTACATGTTATAAAAACCCTTTAAAGGAAAAAGATTCATTTATTTATTTTCATGAGTTATGGTAGATTGTGTGTTTCATTTTGGTGGAGAGTGGTCAAAGAAACATGGTTTTCTTGATGTTTGAACAAATATATGCATAGTTTGTTTATGGTTGGACTTGGGATCAAGGAAATATGTTGCGGAAGGCCTATAAAATCAAATAATTTCAATTTGTATGTTGTTCTCTTTGTTAAGTTCCCATTAGGCCATTTTAGCAACGTTCTTAAGATGACTCATGTTGCATTTTGTCATTGTTGATGATAGATCATTGTTCAAATTATGTCAAGTTGGTTTAGTTGATTCCTTTGCTCTGCATCAAATTGGTATCAGAGCATAAAGATGCTTTGGGAAAGCTGTTTGTGGGTTGTGTGTGTGGTTGCTTGTAGGTTGGTGCAGTGAGAAAGTCCAAGAGACTAGGTGAGTGGATAGACCTAGGTGAGGCAGAGTGTTAAGATGGATTTGGTGAGAAGATTGGGAAGACATTTGTAGGCAGAGGAAGAGAGGAAAAAGAAGAAGCAAGACAAAAAAGAAAGGAAGAGAAAAGAGGAAGAGATGAGGAAAAAGGATATTGAAGAATTAAAGCAAAGGATAGATCAATTGCTCAAAAGAGTCACAAGTTGGCACTTGAAGATCAAGAAATGGGTCACATGGCCTATTGAGAAGATTATGATGAAAAGAAGACAAGAGAGAAAGCAAGCTAAGAAGATGAATACTATGTTGAAGGAAAAACAAAGAAAACAAGTTGCAACAATTGTAGTTGATGATGAAGAGTTCAAACAAGTAGAAAAAGAAGAGCATTTAGAGGTTGAAGGCCTTGAAGACATGAAGACAACAAATGTAGAAGAAGATTCAATGGTAAAGGTAGAAGATTCAATGGTAAAGATAGAAGAAGACAAGGACATTGAGGTTTGAAGTGAATTGGTGTCAAGATTGGATAAGTTGGTCATGGGTGAAGAGGAGTTTGCAGCATAAGAAGACAATGAGGAGACCTCAAGGTCTCTATATTTTGATTCTAATTTTTCTTTGGATTATGTATGTGCAGGTTATGAAGGACAAAGTGAAGCATGTGATGATCTGATAGAATTTTGGGACCTCCAAGTTGCAAGAATGATTGATAGAAGAAGGAATAAGAAGAAGAAAAGAAATAAAGGACCAAAGATGATTGAAAAGAAAAAGGAAAAGATACAAAGTAACTGGAAGACTAGGAAGAAGACAATTCAAAGGGGCTTGAATTCTCTTACCCTCAGGAGTTTGGTGTAGGAGCACCTGTTTGATTACCTACCTCCATGACGCCATATTGTATAAATTAATTAAATTAGATGTTTTAATGTTGTAATAAGGTTGAATGAGCCATTTTATATATGTTTGAAGTCATTTGGAGTCATTGATGAAGGTTTGGTGTTTTTTTAGTTGAAAAATGAAAACATTGTCAAAAGTTGTCAAGTGTTGTCATAACAACTTTTCTTGTCAAATGACAACTTTTGAAAAGTTTGTTAAAATTTGTTAAATGGTAGTTTTAGGTTGGTTGGGGGCATAAATTTATTTTAAAAGCATAAAAATGTGCCTCCAAGTCGAATGGGGGGTTGGTATGTAGATTGAACAAGAATTTATGAAGGAAGACATGAATTTTTCTGCAATTTCCAATGTTTTTCCCTGTTCTTTTACATGGTACGGATCTGTATGAAGTTGTACAGATCTGAAATTATTTTTTATTGATAGAGGAATGAATTATATTTCATTTTCAATTGGTTTGGTGTTTTTAATTGAGTTTGGAGTAAATTATGACCATTTTACCATTGGCAGCCCTATGGGATTGTTTTCTCTGGAAGTTGCAGGCTGTTGTAGAGAATGGTACAGATTGTATAGATCAAATAAAGACCTCAAACCTATTGGAAATATTAGATATGTGAATCTAGTTTCATTTTCACTTGGTTTGATCAATTTTAATTGGATTTTTATTGATTTATGACATTTTTGGTGAAGACTACTCAGTTTTGGAACTAGGGTTTCCAGTAGATAAGAAAAATTCATATCTTTTTATTCCACCATAAAAAAGTGATAAAAATTGGTGAAAAGTTCTGTTTTTACATGTTATAAAAACCATTTAAAGGAAAAATATTCATTTATTCATTTCATGAGTTATGGTAGATTGTGTGTTTCATTTTGGTGGAGAGTGGTCAAAGAAACATGGTTTTCTTGATGTTTGAACAAATCTATGCATAGTTTGTTTATGGTTGGACTTGGGATCAAGGAAATATGTTGTGGAAGGCCTATAAAATCAAATATTTGAAATTTTTATGCTGTTTTCTTTGTTAAGTTCCCATTAGGCCATTATAGCAACGTTCTCAAGATGACTCAGGTTGCATTTTGTCATTGTTGATGATGGATCATTGTTCAAATTGTGTCAAGTTGGTTTAGTTGATTCCTTTTCTCTGCATAAATGTCTTATCATAAGCACCTAGCATTTTTTTCAGAGCCTCATCATTTTCAAAGTACTCCCATGATGGTGGTAAATCCATATAAAGTAATTTAGGGTGCTTTATTGTGAGATTGGTTCTTGGTTTAAATGTGATGGTATTGATGTTTAACAATGGTCATTGATTTTCTTTTGTTATCTTAGAAAAAGAATATCCCAAACCAGTCTCTATCTCTTGTGTATTAGGTTCTATAGGAACTCAAATGCCTTGTTCATTCTTTCCACATCCTTTACCACTATATCCTAATTTTTTCACGAGTTCATAACCCCTTCCATAAAGTCTTTCCATTTTCTTTGGGTTAGGCGGTTGTTGATAATCTATCTCATCAAATTTTGTTGTGTAAGTTGTATTTTCTTCCAAAGTGGAGGAGGTAGATGCTTGGGAAGGTTCTTCCGAATTCTAAGCTGGCATAACCGTTGGTTGTTCATGTTTTTCATCCTCTTTTCGTGTGATCATATATTCACCCATAAATGAAGGTGTGAATTCTAATGATCCCCAATCATCACCTAGCAATTTAGACATGGGTTCTTCTTCCTATTTGTTAGTCCAAGAGGTTCTATGTGAGATGTTGGAATCAATGTGTTTAGAGGACTTCTCGTTCCTTTTTCAAGTTGTAAGTAACTTTCAGGCTCATGGTCTATTTCAACTTGATAAAATTTGTTAATATAGACATATTTCATTATTCGATGAAGGGTCGAAGTCACTGCATGCATCTCATGTATCCATGGTCTTCCCAAAAGAATATTGTACAAAAGATCATAGGGAATGAAATGAATAGGAGTTTGCAAGGTAGCCATTTCAACTATAATAGGTAAGGTAATTACACCGAGCGATTGCTTTGTTATATTGTCAAATCCTCTAATAGATAACGAATCAGGTTTGATTTGCAATTTATCCACATGTAATCTATCTAGAAGTTTCACACTGCACACATTAAGGGAAAAGCCATTGTCAACAAGGGTCTGTTTGATGCCTATTCGATTGAATTGGGCTACTATCATAAAGGCTTCATTTTGTTTCCTTAATTCTAATGGAGGGAGCTCATGTTGATGGAAGGTAATGTCTACATTAATTGTATTCATTCCTTGTATTAGAGTTGCCACATCATTTGCATTCGTACTAGGAGGAACCACTATTTGTTGCAATTCTATTTGGAGCATAGTGTGATAGTTTGGTGAATTTTGAAGAAGGTCCCAAAGGGATATCTTTGCAGGAGTATTCTTAAGTTGTTCAACGAGATCATACTCCCTAATGTGTGAATTTAATTGAGGAGCACTAGGCAATATGGGATTGGGAAAAGGTAAGGGTGATGGGGTGGGTTGTTGTGGTTGTAGATTATTTCTAGTGTTGTGTGTGTGAGCAAAAACATCATGCTTAGGTGGGTAAAGGGTAAACTCGAGTTTAGGTGGAGGTTGAGGCTTATGTGAAGGTGGGTAAAGGATGAGTTGAGGTTGAATTACATTGACATCTTTTGTTTTAGGTTTCTCACAACAAACCTTAGTGGATGGCTTTGGTGAGATGAAGTCTTGAAGGGCTTCATCTAACATATCGAAGTCATCATGACTAAAAGGTTTGCAAGGTAAGTTATCTTCGGTTGGTTTGGGTTTTTCATGACAAACCTTAGTGGATGAACTTAGTGAGAGGAAGCTCTGGAGGGCTTCATCTAACGTATCCAAGTCATCACTACTAAAAGGTTTGGATGATATAGTTTTTCTAAAGTGAAGCATTGTTTTTATTTTTCCATTTGATGTATTTAGTTTTTTGTTTTCATTTTATGATGAATCTGATCTAAAAGAACTAGGAACTAATGCTGCAATTGAAAATTGTAAAAATATAATGCTATCCATAATTGCCATGGAATGAAATGATGCTAGTTCTAATGATTTTAATGTAATAGAAAATAACTAAATGGGAATAGAAAAGTAATTGAGACAAACAACAACTTAAGAAATTGGAAACTGAATTCTGAAAACAGTGATGCAAAATGTGTATTGGGACTAAGTTGCCCAGGGTGGCGATTGAGTCCCAGTAGGCATATTTTTTTAGTTTTTCTAAATTTTTTGATGGATGCTTATATCTTCTATGTTGTACATTGAAAATCCAAAGTGCAGATGCAAAATTTCACTATTGTTCAAGGAAATAAAGTGCAACAATGCAAGCTTAAATGAGCTTTTCACTAATGCAAAGTATGAAACCCTAGAATGTGAATGAAACAATGAAAAAGGAAATGTAAGCTATTCCTAGGGTGTAAATGCACTCTAAATCAGAAATAGAATGTTCTAAATGCAGGTTCACCAAAATGAATAGAAGATTTTTTGAATAGGGGACTCTCTTACTTCTAGGGTTTTGTACCTAAAAGGAGAGAGGAATCACAAAAAACTTGATGACTCACTCAAGAATATGCCCTTGAGATTCCAATGCAAGGATGATTGAAATATATCTAAGGGGAATGTACTAGATGCAAAGAACTGATAAAAGAGATTGAATACTAATGCAAAACTAAGGAAATGCAAATTGTTTGAAAACATGATGTGATATGCAGAAAGATAGATTGAATACAATATAAAACAAGATAGAGAAGCCAAATAGAAAGAGTGCACTTGGAAACTGACAGAGGACATAATGAAGATTGTAAATATCTCTAAAATTTTGGAAAATCTAATTTTCTAACCAATTGGGACACTTGCGCCAAGTTGGGCAACTTAGTCCCAGATAAGGGTTTCTGCCCAAAAAGCAATTTTAGGAAAATGGGTACTGGAATATGTAAATTGATTTGGAAAAAACCTCTGGTGGGAATCATATGCCACTAATGGTGACTTAGTCCACTTCCAAATTTTGGGAAATTCGAAAGTGCAATCTATAGCTCCCGTTCTGCACTTTGTTCCCCGACTGAAACCCGGATCCGTTTCTGTGAAAAAACTTGCAAAATAGAATATAATTTGGTTTCTAACAGGGGGTTTTCCTAGGTAAAACCCCTAATTGGTATTTAAACTTTGAGAGAGATAATGGAATATGCAACAAAACCCCAACCCTAAGTGCATCTAAGACTAGGAAATCTGAAGTAAGATGCAACCCTATTCCAACATGCAAGAATAAGATGCATAAATGAAACTAGAATGATGCAAGACTCATTCCAAGAGACCCTAAATCACATTAGAAATGAATCTTAATGACATGTAAACCTTACTTAAGCTGAGGATAGAGAGAAAATGGAAGATGGAATCACTTAGAAAATAGGTCCTTAGGCTTGGCTTGATGGCTAGTTGCATCTCCCCACCCTAGAATTCTTCATGATTTTCCATAGGAATCCATGATCAACCCTAAGAAATGCAATATCTTGGAAAAAAAGTGAGCTTGAAGACCTGAAAAAACCTTTAAATGTTATCCTAAAGCTTCAAATTTGTTGTATATAGACTTATGAATCTTCTTGTGAAAGATATTCAAGACTTGACTTTTGAATTTATTTGTTAAAATGACTAGATGTTGTGAAAAATGACCTAAAAATTTATATTTATAGGCATCAATACCTAATTTATCATTATTTAGACCTCACAGGCCAACATCCATCAAAAATTTGAAGTAGGTTGGTGATTTTCTCGCTCAAAATTGAAAAATCCCCCAAAAGGGACTAAGTCGCCACCCTGGGCAACTTAGTCCCACCAGAGGTTTTTGAGGTAGGTTTTCTAAAATTTGAATAATTTAAGTGTTATTTATCAAGATTTAGATTATTTTTGAGTGGAATAAGCCTCAAGGTCCAAAATAATGGGTCTTACTGGCCTATAAATGGTAATTTTAAGGAGTGATTAATGCAAGGGTTCCAAAATAGGTCCAAATTAAGCTTGAAATTGCCTCTTTCTTCAAGAGCATACAATTTTCTACGCTACATTTATCCCCCACTTTAGCACCCATATGACTCTACGTGCATATGCAAGCTAAAGGACTCTAAACGATACACTTTATTTCATAAAAGGATACTCATTCATAAGGTGGGAGAATGAAGCCTCCAATGTAGTTATCTACAAAACCACAACATTAGGAACCACATTCTACAACACAAATTCATTAGTTGTCCAAAAATCCTCTTATGCAACTTCTAGAAATCAAATTCAAGGGTAGATGTATGCTCCCCCTTGATTCTTATGCTTTACAAAGGTGGAATCGAGGTAGCAATCTAGCCACATCGAATAAGGAAAAACATAGCGTAGGGCATCTCCAAGTACTATGCCACATAACGATAGATGATTGATGATGTTAGATGAGGAATCATGGTTCCAACATAACAAACGGTGTCAAAAATGAAGCTCACTGGCAACCATTATGTTGTTTTTAATAAAGCACTTTTTAAACCTAATATATTAAAAATCCTAGTTTTAAACATGTTGGAAGAATGAAGAAGAACATCTCATTTTGTAGATTTTGTGTTGTCATTGATGTCATCATGATATATGAGTTGCAACTGCAAGTTGAAGTTCCAGCTTGTGTTCTGGTATTCTGGACCGATATCTAAACTGGTATGCAGTTACTATCCTCCGGTATTTTGGTCTGCAATCCTCTACTGATGATCATCCTTGCTTAAAGTTTTGGAAAATGGTTTTTGGATGTTGGAAGGCTATATCTTTAGAAGCTTATGTGCACAAGTGCTCATATGATGAGTTGGCATTACTCTGTTGTTGCCTTTTGCTATTAGGTCTATCTCTGGCTGACCTAATGTACAATTGCGATGCCTGAAAGCATTTCAAATTGTGATGCCTGAAAGCATTTCAAATTGAAAATAACAACATACATCGCCAAACACACGGGCGTCAATATCTAAACTTTGGGAACCCTAACCCTAATTTATAAATCGGTAGAAGTGTCGCTATACAAGTATGCATCATAATTTAAAATTAGAAACCCTAATTTTAAATTGTGACTAGCTTCACCATGTACATATGCATAGCTATAATTCATTTCAATGTCACCAATTGCAATTTGGGAATCGCTATATAGCGACACTGCCAAAGTTTAAATTTCAAAGCATAATAAATGCATCAAAAAGTCAAATTTCAAATCAATTTTGGAGTTACATACCAATGGTCCTGCACCTGGAAGCCACTGATGCTCTCAAACTCGGTCAGAAATGTGCCTAGGAAGCTCTCATCACGCCATTTTGTCAGAGGGTCAGAGCTCAAAATTGCAAGAATCTCTCAAGTGTGAATGGACAAGTGAATTGAAAGTGACCCTTCTTGGCTTATTTATGCTAGAAAATTAGGGTTTTTTTCCCTAATTTCACCTTCAAGCTAGGGTTTATCATCATTTTTACCAAATTTTCCAATTTGGAACTTATTTTGCATCATTTTTTGCATTTTTGGCATAATTCTTGCATCCCAAAGCCTTTCTAGACCCTTGGGGTAGCTTTTAACCTTTTATCGAGAAATCAACCCCAAATTTAAATTTTTTGCCCGATTTCTCTAGGGGCCAGGGAATCAGCTTTATCCTTTTGCTAGGGCATCTGAAAAAATAAAAATGAAAATTATTTTTTGATTTAGGTAGTAGTTTTGATCCAAAGAGCGTTATTCTTTGAACCAAAGCAACAGGTACCTCACTTCAAAGAGGGGCAAAATGTAGACACTAAAAAATGTCCTAAATGATATCATACACTCGAAATAGATTTACTAACATCATTTATTCTTTAACCCATCTTCTTTTCACTTCATTAATTAAATTAACCTAGTTAATTTAATTAATTGTATCATTTTCATCTATTAGCCTAATTAATTTAATCGGGTTAATTCATCCTCCTTCATGCTAACATTTCATATCATTAAATTAAAAACATCAAAGTATTTAATTTAATTCCCTAAGTCATCTTATTTAATTAAATAATCCTAAGTTATTTAATTAAATATCATTTCATCTCTCCCCCATTCATTAAATCATTTAAAAATTTAATATCACTTTTAATTCTTTAAATCCCATAATTGCATGATTAAACCTTGTTTAATTATAAATTAAACTAATTTACCTCTAAAGGGGAATATTCCCATGGAATATCCCTTATCCTTTTTTTGCACAATTAAGAATTTCTTTTAATTTGAAAAATGTCTTTTATCATCACCCAAATGAATATTCTTATTCCTCCATCATTTGAAAAAGGGATATTTTCACTTAGCTTCTAATGAAATTTTTAACCTTTAACCTTTGAATAAGTTGCCTTTGACTTGTGTGAGTAGGTTAAAAGTGTATTTGTTTGAGGCAAGTGTGGGCTGTTGATTAAATCGCATCATGCATTTTCATCCGTTGATGAGAATCCATGATCCATGCCTCTTCTTCCTTTCATCTTTGACTGTTGATTGATCTTTTTGATCTCAACCATCCATTTTTCATTTGCTTTCCTATAAATAGATCACTATTTGGAGACAAATGGATCCATCTTTTTCAAAGCAAACTTATGTTGTTGAACTTGTTTACATCTACACTCATCTTTTACTCACTTTTAGCTTGTTTTAGTTTATTTCTAATTGCATAATAGCTTAGAGCATTCATTAATGGCTTCCATGTATCCATCTTAGTTTGTATATGAATTAGGGTTTCCATATTTTAGCTTAGAATTAGCTTAGCAATAGCATAATTAGTTCATTTTTTAGCATAAAATCATGTTAACTTAGCTTGCATCATGTTTAATTTAGCATAAACTAGGTTTTCATCCATTTATCACAATGGTTTCATCAATTATCTTCCATAGAATTGACTGAAACAGGCTCACTATTCATGGGATTGGGAAAGGATCATCGTTCCACAACAACATGACACCAATTCCAAACCAAGATAAGTTTCAAATGGGTTAGAGTAGGAATTTAACTGTTTTCATAGTTTAGAATTTTTAGTTTCACTAAAATGCTTAGTTTAATCTTTTCAATTTGAATGATCTTGTTTGGTAGATTGAGGTTTAGTGGAAAAATTGTGCTTTGATCCATTATGGATCAAGCATTATCAAGCCACCCTGATATTTCCTCATCTCATAGAAAGATGAACCAATTGACATCTAGTGGAAGGGTACTCTCCCTTTGCAGGAGGTTAAAATAAGACTATTTATAAAGAAATTATTAATTCTTGCACTCCCATTGAGTATCTTAACAAGGCCTGGAGGCCTAACCTTGAAAATGAAGACTAGAAAAAGGATTTATGTTATTTGTGGCATAATGGGATAGATGAAAACAAATCCCATTTTAGATGGCATGTTTTACTGCAAAAGGTTCCTTTTAAATTAAAAAATACTTATGTTGATATTTGTGAAATATGAAGGGTACCTGAAACTATTTATCATATCTTCTTTGAATGTTTTTATGCTAATGAAATCTAGAATTTGTTCTAGAATGGTCATGATACTTGGGGTTTAAATAGGAAATTCAATTGGAAAGAAATTTTAATGGGTTTTGATAGTAAACTAAGTAAAGAATTACATTTATTCTAGTTTCTTCTTACAACTAAAATCTTGTGGGTTATATGGAAGGAAAGAAATGAGGAAAAATATAGTGGGGTTCAGAGGATTCTTACTAAGTCAAATAAAAGACTCACATTCTTTAATGTTGCATTGTAGGTTGTTGCCACCATGGATATCATGGAAAGCAAGTTCATAAAGTTTCTCAAATATGGAATGGTGCTCGTTCACCAAAAAGAAATCATGTACGGGAATTCATGGCAACAGGGGCAACCCAATTTGGCTATATTTATGCAAACACTAGAGGAATTTAAGGAAGAGTTCAAAGAGCAGATTAAAAAATGGAAAAGTGTCAAAGAAGACAAAGGACCTCAACTGTTCACCAATTCCAACTATGAGGTTGAAGAAGTGTTTTCCAATGAAGAACTTAAAGCCATCAACACCTTGGTTAACTGGAAATCTTTGGATGATTGCAGTGAGAGCAAAAAATTTAGAAATGAAAGATAATACTAATTACAGTCTAATATTTTTGTAATATGTTTTTTGTTGTTGTTCACAAGTCTACAATCTTTAAGTGTATAGTCCAATTCATGCGTAGTTGCATGGTTTTGCTCTATATAGTTGATAGTATAAGGTTGATCACATATGAACTTATATGATACTATATAGCTAACAAATGCTATAAAATGATGTAATCTTGTTGTACTGTGCTTAACCGATTATTAATACAAAATTTTTTTTGGAGGACTCTCTAGTTTGAACTTTTATACCATGATGCACTTCATCAATGGAGGTGTCCTTAGCCTTGGAAATTCTCTTATAATTGGTTTTCTCTTCTTAATATCTAATAAAAACCAATACCTTACCCTTAACAATCTCTTTAAAACAAAGAGTTTTATCCTTAATCCTTTCCATAAGATTAGGGCTAGGAATAGGTTGAGCAATATCTACAACTATACCTTATGTATTGATATTCATGTTAGGAAGTTTATTCAAAATAGGGATACAATATAAACTTTCTTGCATTTATTCTTAATATTATTAGAGGAAAAAAAAGCCCTATCACCCATAAAGTTGACCTTAGAATCCTATAAAACATCAACATTATCCTCAAAATCAAGGATTGTGAATTAGCAATCTTACATTTCTTTTTGGAAAGCCCCTTCACACTCTTACCCTTACTCTAAGAACTATTACTATTAGAATATTTTTTTCTCAAAAATACCTAGGAGACTAAAACAACATTCTCCTTGAGTGGTCAGGCTTATTCTCATCAACAATTCATTGATGATACGATCTTCTTAGGGGAAGCTTTTATGAGGGAGACTAAAATTGTCAAATCTATTCTGCTTAATTATGATGTTGCTTCTGGGAAAAAAGTCAATATCCCCAAAAGCACCATTTTCTTCTTGAATACCCCTGATCCTAGGAAGAGAAAGATTGCTAGGATCCTTTAGTGTGATGTTGGAAACCTTCCTTCCACCTATTTGGGTTTTCCCTTATGTTCCAACAAAGTCCCTAATTCTTTTTAGTTGGGTATTATTAATAATTTTTAGTCCAAGCTTGTTGGTTGGCAAGGTTCCTTACTCAACCAAGATGGTAAGGTCCAATTAATTAAAGCTACTCTCCAAAATCTTCTAGTCTACATGTTGAGTTTATTTAAGATTCCCAAATTCTTCTTGGATAATATCGAGAACATCCAAAGAAACTTTTTGTGGGTTGGGACTAAAGAAAGGAAAAGGATACACCTTGTGGCCTTGGAAGATGTTTGCAAACCTTAAAAATTGGGTGGTCTTAGGATAAGGAAGATTAAGGAATTTAATTATTTCTTTCTTGCTAAACAACCGTGGAGACTCTTGTCTTAAAACAATAAATGGTTGAGGATTATTACTAGCAAGTATCTTAGAGGTCATGATAGGTTCAGGGATCTTTTTTAGGCCCAACAAGTTCCTCCTAGTTCAACTCTATGAAAATTTATGATGAAATCCAAATTTATCATTTCTAAGGGTCTTATATGGTCTTTAGGGAACATGCACAATTTACTCTTTCTTGGGATGACTAGTGGATTGGGAATTATCCTCTAAAATATTTACCTTGGGTGATCTCTTTCAAGGATTTATGTATCAAATCCTTTGGTTATTTAGTTGTTGATTATATTATTGATTTCAGATGGAAAAATATCCTACCTATCCACCTGGGTCTTGTTGATCTCCAAAAGCTACTTTCTTCGATGCATATTCCTGAGTTATTCCTCTTTGATCGTGTGGTGTGGAACTTCTCTTCTAATGGTAAGTATTATGTAGCTTCATCTTTCTATCAACAGTTGGATCTTCGTTCCCCTCCCCCCTTTTGGGCATCCTTTTGGAACTCTAAGTTGATCCCCAAAATCAATATTTTTATTTGGTTGTTGGGGAAGAATAAAGTGCCTACTATTGATAATTTATCCAAAATATGCTTTGTTTTACCTAACAGATGTTTTCTTTGTGAAGAGGATTCTAAGATCTCTATTCATCTAATAATTAGTTGCACCTATGTCAAGGAAATTTGGGCTCATGTGTTTTCTCTTTGGAAATTAAATTGGGTTTTTCCTTTGTCTTTATGTGATTTGTGGTCTCAATGGGTTGCCCCAACCAATAATCCCTCTCTTCTTTGGTCTTTATCAATTCCTCATGTTGCATGGTGGATTTGGATTGAAAGGAACAATATGATTTTTAGGGACTCTTCTTTGTTTCCTCTTAGACTGTCCTCCAAAATTTCTTCCTATATTTTGGAGAATTTTCTTGTTGGGATTTCTAATGCTAACATGGTTGGACCTAAATATTTTGTTTTTGAGTATGATTTCTAAGTTGCTAAAACGTGGAGGCTCCCTTTTGATATCTCCATTCCTATTGTAAAAGTGAAGCATTCCAGGGAGAATGTTTATTGGCATGCTCTTCCTAGAGATTGAGTCAAAATTAATTTCGATGGAGCGACTAAAGGAAATCCAGTACCCTCTAGTTGTTGGGGAGTGTTGTGTGATTATAATGGTAGGTTTTTGTCTATGGTGGTGCTCCCTTTGGATATCCATACAAACCACTTTGCGGAAGCTTCTACAGCCTACCATGCTTTGAAGTTGGCTCATTCTAATGGGATCAAGAAGGTGTGGCTAGAGGGAGATTCGTTGAACATCATAAATTTCCTAAAACAAATTCAACCTTCAAGTTGGTCGATTGAAAATATTATTAGAGATTTTATCTCTATTATTAAGTCCTTTAAAGGTTTCCATAACTTTGATATTTATCGAGAGGGCAACAAGTTAGTTGATTGCTTTGCCAACCTTGGGGTTGATTCAAGGTTTAGAGTGTGGGATTATCATGACCACCTCCCCTCGATGTCAAGATCATTTCAAATCATGAAATTTAGCAATCATAATAGGGTCAGTACAAGATCGTGGGGGTCCAAACTAGGCCTCTAAGTGGTAATGAAAATTCAAAAAATTAGAGTTAGGCAACTTGACATAAAAAATTGAATAGGTTATTAACATAATTTGAAAAATATGTAAGAACAAAAGTTGTAGCAAATTGAATATAGTTTCTAGGCTACTAGTCCTTTTTTGGAAAAAAGTAAATTTGCTTTGAGAAAATTTGAAATTTCAATGTAGTGGTACTAAATTTTCAGGAAAAAGATAAGAAGCAGGTGTATGTTTGACCACCCTAAGTACAAGAATTTTTTTTTTTTTTTTAATTTTTCAATATAAGTAGAGGACACATGCCCGAATGTGCCGTATTTTTTTGTATTTTTTTTCATTGTAAATAATTAGTTATGATTTTTTTATTAGAACTTTTTAGAATTATTAAAACGTCTGTGTCTGACCACCATAACTTGGTCAAAAATTTATGAAATTCAATTTTTTTTATCCTATAGTATGTGAAGCATAGAATGTGGTGCATCTTGTAGATTCAAATTTTTTTAAGTAGTTTGAAAGCTAAAGAAGTTTTTCAATCAACCTATTAATCAGGACTTTAGACATAATGTAGGTAGAAAATAAATAATAATTATTTATTAAATTCAAAATAAGGAAAAAGTTATATTGGTGGAAAGCTGACATTTTTTTCTATAAACCCTTTTTGTTTGATGAAGTTCAGATTAAAAAAAGTCGTTAGCCACAAGGGCGAACTTCAGAAAACTAAGCAAATTTTCAAAACACATTTTTTGGGTTGACTTTCTAGGTCAGGCAATCCCAAACCAAACCCTGAGCCAATATCCGTTTTGGTTTGGTAATACCAAACCGAAATGGATATCTGTTACTTGTATTATTTATAATACATAATACTATATAATATGTATTATGTATTATGTATTTATAATACATATGTTCATAATATATAATATTATGTATTATATAAAATATATTATATATTATATTATATTATACATTATTATATTATATATTATTATATTATATATTATATATTATATATTATTATATAGTACATATATTTTGTACAGTATATTATTATATTATTATATTATATATTTTATATTACTATATTATATATTATATTAATATTATGTAATATATATTATATAATATATAATATATTTAATACATAGTATATATTATACACTACATATTATATATTATATATTTATTGATGTGCAGCCAATTCACGAGAGAGAGAGAGAGAGAGAGAGAGAGAGAGAGAGAGAGAGAGAGAGAGAGAGAGAGAGAGAGAGAGAGAGAGAGAGAGAGAGAGAGAGAGAGAGAGAGAGAGAGAGAGAGAGAGAGAGAGAGAGAGAGAGAGAGAGAGAGAGAGAGAGAGAGAGAGGGTCTTGAGAGAGGAGAGAGATAGTTGAGAGGGAGAGGAGAGAGGGAAGGAGATAGATATATAGAGAGAGAGAGAGAGAGGAGAGAGAGAGAGAGAGAGAGAGAGAGAGAGAGAGAGAGAGAGAGAGAGGGGGGGGGTTGAGAGTGAGAGGGAGAGAGAGAGTTGAGAGGGATAGCATGAGGTAGAGAGGGAGAGAGAGAGGAACCTGAGAGTGAGAGGGAGAGATAGAGAAAGGGTGGGAGAGGGAGAGAGAGAGGGAGAGAGGGAGAGAGGGAGAGAGGGAGAGACTTGAGAGAGAGAGAGAGTTGAGAGGAAGAGTGTTTTCCCATGTTGGGACCCTCTAGAATAAGAAGTGATACAACCATCAAACAAAACCATTACAAATCAATTCAACATTCATGCCATTAAAACCTTCAAGCTTAATAACATGTCATTAGATCACTCATGTAAAAGATATGAAATCATCATGAATAAGAATCATTATCTTTCAATCATGATAAATAAAAAAGAACATTATGTACACCAAAGGGGTTTGATGCAACTTTCAAACAAAATCTTTAGAAGACATCAAGATACATGTTTATTAGATTGTTCATGTGAAATATATACAATAATTATGATCAACAAATAAGACATCAGTCAACCATGATGCATGAATAAACACTATATATGCACACTATATATGAACAAACACTAAATTAATAGATTATTTAATATTTATTACTAAATTTTTGTCTCATCATTATACTATTATATTCATAAATTCAACACTAAAAATATCCATCCAACCAAATTCTTTATAAAATATCCATCCAACAAAATTCTTTATAAAATATCCATCCAAGATCAATTTTTTTATAAAAATAAGATCATTGTCTTAATAAATTTTTGCGGCTCTCAGTTGCATCTCTTCATTTCTTTGTGTTTTCCTCTTTAGATTGGGATTGTCTCCTTTCCTCTAGCCATTGTTGATGCTCATCTAAGTCCACTTCCATGGACCTAACCGCATCAACAATAGTTTTCATTTTTGATGCAAAACGCCTCAATAATGGGTGAACACATTCTTCATTTTGAATAGCGTTAACTTGATCCTAAATGGTTCTAACATTCACATCGACTTGTTCTTGAAAGCGATCACCATTAGATGCAGGTGGTGGAGGTGGGGGGGGTTACAAGGTGGAGTGGGTGGAGCTAGAGGGCATTGATCCATGATTTAGATATAAGTGAACCTGCATTAAATTTGTAATTTCAAAATGCAAGATACATGTTTTAAAATCCCCTTAAACCATTCAATATAAATGACTTAATTGAATACAAATGAAAAAGTGTGTAAAGCTTCAAATTGATTCAATAAAGGTGGAAGTGTTAAGCTCCAAATTGATTCAACATAAGTGGAAGTGTTAAGCTCCAAATTGCCAATACTCAGTGAATCTGTATACATAGTTAGTAATGGTTAAACAAAACTTGTCCCTGCAGCCATAGGGAAATGGGAAAAGTTAATGGGTAATAATTGATGGGTTGTGTAGGAGGCTATCATACAATATGATACAATATGATAGCCTCCTGCATAGCCCATCGATTATTATCCATTAACTTCGCCCATTTCCCTATGGTTGCAGGGACAAGTTTTGTCTGGTCAGTACTAACAATGGATCCAGATTCACGAAGTATTGGAAATTTAGAGCACTTCCAACAAGGATCCTTTCTATTTTGAGAGCTGAGGAGATTCAAAACAATTAAAAATTAAAAAAAAAATTGTTTAGCAAAGAAATACTAACTTAAAAGAATAAGAAACAAAGCATGAATTTAAGAAACATGAGAATAAGTGATAAAGAAGAAGGAAAAATAGTCAAGAATGTAAAATAGTTTTAAAAAATGCAGAAAGGGGGTAATGAAGGTTCAATTTTATATTTGTTTAGTATGCTAGGTTCAATTTTATGTTTTTTTCTAGTAATGAAGGTTCAATTTTTTTGTTTGATGTTTTTTTTTTGTTTTCCACTAACTAGGGTTTCATTTTTTTTTGTAAGGCTAAATAGAAATGAAAAAATTCAATAAAACTATAAAGAATGCAAAATAAAATAAAATCACTAATTAGGAAAAAAATGGAAAAAAATGCAAAAAACACATACCTGCAACTCGTTGGAGGTCGCTAGAGGTTGTTGGAGGTCGTGAAAATGAGGCAGGGTTCATGAAAATGAGGTAGGGTTTGGGTTATAAAGTCCTCAACAAAATGGATATCTGTTTATTATACAATAGATTTATTGTATATAAATATACAATAGTATATTTCACATATACTATATATTATATAATATATAATATATAATAAATATATATTATATAGTATATAATATATATTATATATAATATATATAACATATACTATATATAACATATAACATATAATATATATTATATATATTATATACTATATACTATATAATATATATAATATATATTATATTTTTTATATATTATATATTATGTAATATATATTACATATATAATATATTTAATATATATTATGTAATATATATTAAATATATTATATATTATATAATATATTTAATACATAGCCTCTCTTTGAAAATGAGGGAGGGTTTGTCCTCAGAAAAATGGATATTCGTTTATAATGGATATCCATTTTGTAATAGCATTCTGATCATATATAAATATACTATAATATATATTATTTATATTTTAGATATATTATATAATATATTTAATACATAGTCTCCCTTTGAAGTCTCCATCTCCCTCTCAGATCTTTAATATATATTTAATCATTATATAATAAAGAGAGGGAGAGAGAGAGGGAGAGGGAGAGAGGGAAAGACCTAAGAGAGAGAGAGAGGGATAGTGTGAGAGAGGGAGAGTGGGAGTGGGAGAGAGGGAGAGTGTGAGATAGGGAGAGTGGGAGAGAGAGTGGGTTTAGGGTTTAGGGTTAAGGGAGAGAGGGAAATACTTGAGAGGAAGAGAGGGGGAGTGGGAGAGAGGGAGAGTGGGAGAGAGAGAGGGAGAGAGAAAAGGACCCCGAAGAAGAGGAGGTAGAATGGGAGAGGGAGAGAGAGAGTGGGAGAGAGGGAGAGAGGGAGAGAGGGAGAGAGGGAAAGACTTGAGAGGAAGAGAGGGAGAGAGGGAGAGAGGGAGAGTGAGATAGAGTGGGAGAGAGGGAGAGAGAGAGAGAGAGTGGGAGAGAGAGAGAGGGAAAGACCTGAGAGGAAGAGAGGGAAAGAGGGAGATTGGGAGAGGAAGAGGGAGATGTGAGAGGGAGAGAGAGAGAGGGAGAGAGAGAGAGAGGGAGAGGAAAGACTTGGAGAGGAAGAGAGGAGAGGGGAGAGGGGAGAGAGTGGGGTTTAGGGTTTAGGCTGGGGAGAGAGGAAAGACCTAAGAGGAAGAGAGGGAGAGAGGGAGAGTGGTAGAGAGAGAGAGAGTGGGGGAGAGGGAGAGAGGGAAAGACCTAAGAGGAAGAGAGGGAGAGTGGGAGAGAGAGTGGGTTTAGGATTTAGGGTTTAGGGAGAGAGGGAGCGTGGGAGAGAGAATGGGTTTAGGGTTTAGGGAGAGAGGAAGAGTGGGAGAGAGGGAGAGATCTTAGAGAGAGAGAAAGTCCTGAGAGGGAGAGAGAAAGGGAGAGAGGAAAAGACCTGAGAGGAAGAGAGGGAGAGTGGGAGAGAGAGAGAGAGAGAGGGAGAGAGGGAAAGACTTCAGAGGAAGAGAGGGAGAGTGGGAGAGAGGGAGAGTGGGAGAGAGGAAGAGAGGGAGAGTGGGAGAGAGAGTGGGTTTAGGGTTTAGGGAGAGAGGGAGAGATCCCAAAGAGAGAAATTTTTGAGAGGGGGAGAGAGAGAGTGGGAGAGAGGGAGAGAGAGGGAGAGAGGGAAAGGCCTGAGAGGAAGAGAAGGAGAGTGGGAGAGAGGGAAAGTGGGAGAGAGAGGGTGGGAGAGAGGAAGAGAGGGAAAGAGTTGAATAGGTTTAGGAGAGGAAGAACTGAGGAGGGAGAGAGGGAGAGAGAGAGGGAGAGAGGGAGAGAGAGAGAGGGAGAGAGGGAGAGTGGGAGACACCTAAGAGGAAGAGAGGGAGAGTGAGAGAGAATGGGTTTAGGTTTTAGGGTTTAGGGAGAGAGGGAGAGTGGGAGAGAGGGAGAGAGAGAGAGAGGGAGAGAGGGAAAGACCTGAGAGGAAGAGAAGGAGAGTGGGAGAGAGAGTGGGTTTAGGGTTTAGGGAGAGAGGGAAAGACCTGAGAGGAAGGAGAGAGGGAGAGTGGGAGAGAGGGAGAGTTGGAGAGAGGAGAGAGAGAAGGAGAGAGGGAAAGACCCCGAGAGGAGGAGAGGAGGGAGAGGGAGAGAGGGAAAAGACTGAGGAAGAGAGGGATAGGAGGGAGAGTGGGAGATAGGGAAAGAGTGGGAGAGAGGGAGAGGGGAGAGGGAGAGGGAGAGAGAGAGGGAGAGAGGTGAGGGAGAGAGGAAGAGAGGAAGGGAGAGGGAGAGAGGAAAGACCTGAGAGGGAAGAGAGGGAGAGGGAGAGCGAATAGGGGAAGGTTTAGGGAGAGAGGGAGAGAGGAGAGGGGAGAGGGAGAGAGGGAGAGAGAGAGAAAGAGGAGATAGAGAAAGTCCCAGAGAGAGAGAGGGGAGGAGAGAGTAGGGAGAGAGGAGAGGAGGAAAGACCTAAGAGGGGAAGAGAGAGAGGAGAGAGAGGGTTAGATTTAGGCTTAGGGAGAGAGGGAAGACTGAGAGGAAGAGAGGAGGAAAGTGGGAGAGAGGGAGAGAGGGAGAGGGAGAGAAAGTCCTAAGAGGGAGAGAGGGAGAGAGGGAGAGAGTGAAAGACTTGAGAGGAAGAGAGGGAGAGTAGGAGAGAGAAAGTCCTAAGAGGGAGAGAGGAGAGTGGGATAATATATTATATATTAATATATTTATATATATATATATATTGTATACTATATATTAATATAATATTAATATATAATATATATTAATATATAATAAATATTTATATATCATATATCATAAGAAATAGTAATTCTTAAAATTCAAATAAGAGATATTTGTTTATGACGGATATCCGTTTTGTTTGTTATAGGTTATACACTTGGACAAGTAGCAATATATATTAATATATATTATATATAATATAATATTAATATATAATATCTATATAATATATAAATATATATAATAAATTAATATAATATTAATATATAATATATAATATATTAATATTTATATAATATTAATATAATATATATTATATATTAATATATAATAATTTAACATAGTATATTAATATATAATAAAAATATATATTATGACATTGAAATTTATAAGACTAGAGGTAATGGATATCCATTTTCTTTTTGATGATTGTGAAGGTCGACTTGCGGGCATGTCAAGTGGAAGACATAACGGATATCCATTTCAAAATGGATATCTGTTTTGTAAGTTATATAAAAAATAGAAATGAAACCGTTTTGAGTATTTCAACTGTCCCTACATTCTTTTTGTCATGAAATTCTCATGCTTTCTATTTGCATCAGACAAAATTCATCTTTTCAAAGATTCTCTAACACTTTTTTTTAGAATTCCAATGATTTGTGTGTGTTTTTTTGTTTGTGCAATGGGGAGAAGCAGTTGGCGTAAGAGAAAAGGTAAAAGGAAACTCACAACAGATAAAATTGAAGCATATAGAGCAAAAGATAGAGAAATTCATAGGAAAAGAAGACAAGGTATGAAAAATATTCAAATTGAAGCTTCTTTTGAACCATTAAATGTTAATTCAAGTGAATATGAAATAGAAATTGAAAATATTGAACATCATATTGAAATTGAGAATGAAAACATTGAAATTGAAAATGAAAATGTGAACAACATTGAGGATGAAAATGTTGTTGAAAATGTTATTGAAAATGTTGAAAATGAAAATGTGGTTGAAAATGAAATTGTTATTGACAATGAAAATGTTGTTGAAAATGAAATTGTTATTGAAAATGCCGAAAATATTGAAAATAGTGAGAATGAAAATGTTAATAACATTGTACTTGAAAATGAAAATGTTGATAACATTGAAAATGTTGAAAATGAATCTTATGTAACACCTAATTACAAAAGAACCCCTAAATGGTTGGTTGAAATAGATGAGAACATAATTGATAATTTTGAAGGAAAAAGGTCACAACAAATGGTTCGTTTGTGGGCTACGAAAATGTTCAATGAATTCTTTTCCGATAAGACATTAACTGAACAATGTCAATTTTTTGTGTAATTAGTTAAGATTTACAAAATGAGACCATTATTAAAAAAATTGAAGATTCATCTCACAAAAAAAAAAAAAAGTCTTATTGTAAAAAATATTTTTAATGCTCTAACCTCTATTGGAAAGACTAGTAAGGAAAAAGATAAAAGGTTGCTTGAAGAGTGATCACAACCTCACTAGTAAACCATCATTTGAGAAATGCTCATTTAATGAGACAAACTTGTATTGATTTTAACTTAAATTGTAAAACATTGAATAGAGCACTCTCAAGAAGAGGAAGACTCGATGGTGTTATTCAAAATGATACACGGGATTTTAGAGTAACACCCGTCGTGCAAACCCCAAAGAACAAACATTGCAAATAATTTTTTTTTTTTTAAATAACATAAAGTAAACATGCAATTTAACATTAATTACATTTAGATTATCACACTTAGTTCTCTGGGGCACGCGAGATTACATCGCAACATCTAATAACAAAAGAAAAAGATAATATCAAACAACTTATCCAAGAATATTACAATAACCATTAATAGAGTACATCCATGAACTAAAAGTTATAGTATCACTTCATCAGATATTACAACCACAAAGAATCTCTTACAATATTGTTACAAGGATCCTAACTATTACATCATCGTTATTACATTACAAGCTCTTGAAAAATGAATTACAATAAATTTCCCAAACATGTGGGATGATACAAAGTACATTAACATCTAAATTACAAAGGGGACACTGGTACAACTCCAACTGCAGAATGCTGAGAAGATAGAATGCTGACGGGGAACCCAACGGGTGCGGAGCACGTTCCACCCAACCATGTGAATTATAAATAACTCACCCCCCGTGCTCAGAGGTGACAAGAAAGTTAACACAACCATGATTGTCAAACCGACTCCATGAACAACATAGTACAAACACAAATACAAACTCAAAGTTTACAATGACATAATCCACAACATTTACGAGGCAACATAATAAGATAAAGCTATGAAACTCATCACAATTAATCAAATAAATAACAATTAAACAAGTCAACAAAGAATGTTCATAAATCATTTTCAAAATAATTTGAAACAACATATAGAAAACAATTCCAGAATAACTGACACAACAAACGAAATAAAAATTCCAGAGGCAACAAGAAACAATGCACAAGGGTGTCTAGTGGAGAGTGTCATCACATAGCTCTCATGGGATCTCCTGGCCCTTCCTCCAACTAAGGCGCCGACACCCATCTATGGATCTCCTGGCCCTTCCTCCTACTTGAGGCGCTGACACCATAGGGTAGCTCATGCGGAGCTGATAACCTCTCATGGGGACGAGGTTACGAATTTGCTGACCACGGCCTTCTCAGTCCATCATTAGTCCATGATAGCTCTAATGCATAGATGAGGTATCCAATATTTATTATCTTGTGTGTTTTACTACCCGTCCCCCTAAGTTCTATTTTTAGGTTATCACTTGTTATACTACTCTTACATGGGTTATCCTAAGCCCTTCCTCCTTTCGAGGTGCCAACGCCCATGAAGAGCCACTCTCCCTAAGACCCCTATCATAAAGCAAAAACTAGGCAAGGGTTGTACCATAACAAATAAAGCATAAAACTCAAAACAAGAACATGCGAGGCAAACCCATCTCGTAATAACTCAATAATCACAACGACCATAATCTTGTACAACCCTTCCAAATAATAATGCTTAAAACAATGTAAAATTCATATCACAATAGCACAAGAATAAACATCCAAGGATATAAAACATGCCTCTGGAACAAGGGTTTGTAAGACAATAGGGTTCCCACATGGACAACACTAAACAATAACCATAACGGAAATGAAAACTCAAATTAATTTTGCAAGATTGCACCATTAAATGTAACTCATTCCCAATTAATCAATTAAATTAATTTCACCAAATGGCTGATCATTAAAAAAAAAATATAAGATTCCAATTTTCAAATATAATGAAATGCAATTGTCTCTAAATAGTCCATATACAATATGAAATAAGGCTAATTTTCTGTTTAAATTATTTATTCAACATAATAAATGATAAAATAATGCCCTCTATATATATATATATATAAACATTAATTAACATATTAAATAAAATAACTATGATTACATTTTTAAATAAAATGAAATATAATTATCATTAAATAAAATAAATATACACCATATATATATATATACAAGAAAGCTCACAATTAAAAGAAAGGTCGACGACCTTATGTACTACACGCAGCAGTCTGTAAGATTGTTGTGGCAGTACTGCCGTGACAGGGGGGTATGGGGAGAAGGGTACAGCTTCGGCCGTCTCTTCAACCCTCCCCAAAACATTTAAAATTTATAATTTGATTTAAAAATAATAATAAGAGTCTGTAGGAATTCGTTTAAAATTCTTTGTTTTCATTTTATATTTATTTTTAGTTTATTTCATTCATCACTATAAAATGAAAATGTGATTTCATTCGGCCGATGCACAAGTACATACCATTTCCCACATAATTTATAATTCTGATATACAAATAGGTATATATATATATATATATATATGAACATTTACACAGGTACAAAAGACTATACAAATTGAAAATAAATCAAAAGAATAAAATACTTAATTTAATTAATCTAAAGGGAAATAATTTTCTAACACGAAGTTATAACCATACTAAACATTTTTCTGAGGTCCAAACAATGAATTTTTCCATAATCAGAATGAGACACACAAAACACTTTTTTTCTTTTCAAAATCACAGGTTTAATCTCTTCCATAAATTTACTATTCAATAAAAAGAAAGTTTTCTTTTCTCACACAAGTCATATCTAACTATTTTTATTTTTCTCTGGAACAGAAAGACGAAGGAGGAAACAAGTGGAACCTGGAGTCCTGCGCTTAATTGAGAATCTGATGATGCCTGCTTGATCCTGATGGCCTCTACGCAGAGCTTCTCGTTCCTGCTTCGAAATCTCCTCTCCAGAATACCGTGCTCGAATTCGAATCTAAACCCTTATTCAAAAAACTCTCTCCAAAATATTTCAAGCAAAAGAATGAAAATATCTTTCCCGAAACTTCAGAAGATTCAACAATACAGAACAATTATTTTCTGCAACTTTTTTTTCTCACTAATCCTCTGTGTGTCTACAAACTCACACATTTTCCAATAAATAAAAGATATTGCCTTTGCACTCTAAAAGCTCTAAAAATCCAAAATAAAAGAAATTATTTCTTTAAAAACAAGCTTTTCAGTCAACTCTCAAATCCCATTCGTCCTTTCATCTTTTTCTATTCTTTTATTTATTTATTTTTCTATTCTTCAATACTTTTTGTTTTAAATCAGCTTTTGCAAGCTTTACTTGCTTTGCACATAATTTGATTCATTTAATTAATTTATTTTATAATTATCTTCAACAAGATAATTTAATTAAATTAACAAAACACAATTTAATATTTAATTAGCATTTAATAAAATACATGACTTTTACACTAAACTTTTAAATATTTAAATACAAATTAATCTAACATTATAATAAACAATTATTACCACATTTTCAAAAAATAAATCACAACTTATAAAATACCAACGTAAATAACATACAAACAGGACACTACACAAAACACAGTAATAAATTATCTAAATGACAACACAATGACACACAATACCATTCAATCAGGACGATTTGACAACATGGGATGGGATGACTTCCAAGTCATCTTTGTTTCAACATTTTGCCATTGGGTTATTGGTGCTCGCCCTATCCTGCCAAAGCAGGTGGAATCAAGACTCTGTACCTGCAATCCCTGCATACAAACCAAGTCATGTACATGTGCATACATTTATATAAAATCAGAGCATAACATTGTGAGAAGGAATTGCAGCATAGCAGGGCACTCACGAACAAGTGATGCTACACTGTCCTTTCATCACATCTATTCTAACAATATAATATACACGATGATATAGCATTTATAAACTAACAAATCATCTCATAACATAATTTATTAAATCACTGCATCATAATATAATTTTGAAATCAACTAACATCACCAACCACAATATCATATGAAATAACCAAGTCCACAAATGTATAAGCATAAACACCAAAGTCTACTAGCCAAACTACCAGACCAAACAATACTAGTACCATCATAATCACGAAGTAGCAAACGGAAGCATAGAAAAATAATAAATCCAAACAGTAAGAGCAGGGGTATTACATTTAGTGGGAGAATTCCACGTGTTAATAAAAAGCTAACCGATAATGTAAAGATGAAAATTAAAAAATATTGGAATATTCACTCTAGAGTATCACTGAATGTAAAGGATGTTTTAAAGTTACGAATTGGTAATCGAGATCGTACACCACATCCTAAACATTTTTTTGGAATGTAGCCAAATAATTTTGTACAAACAATTTTGTCAAGAACATCCATATTTGCAAATCTCACAAAAGGCTTTTGAGTCTTGCAAGCCATTTTATTATGTTCTTATTAATGTTAGTAATACATGTTATAAATAGCATGTTGAGTTTTCAATGTATCATGAATTGTTATGCCATACTCGTTCTACTATGCATATTGATGAAATGTTGCAGGAGTGTCATGCAGTGCAACTTCCCAAGTCATCCAGGGAGTTGTTAGATTAATTTTTATGCATTAGAGGTGATGGTTGCTTATTTTATAAAAAATGATTGTTTAAATGAAATGTGTTTGCAATGTGGTGGTTTATCAAAGTTTGTAACATGCTTTCATGAGGGCAACAATCATGATTTTGGTAACAAAATTGTTGAGAATTTTTTTTTTGAGACAGTCAAATACACATTGAAGAGTGGAGGTGAGGGTTCTAGATGCGAGTTGGTTGCAAGAGAGGTAAGTATTGTTGATTTTATTTCAGATTTTAAGAAAAATATTTTCTATAAGTATGCAAGGCATAGCCACAGGTCGCAGTGGTTGGATCGATAATTCGGGATGTGTAAGGACTCTTTCCCCATTGGAACTATTGTATCTATAGTTGATTTTGCTGAAAATTACACATTGCAACCACAAAATGAAGTTCAATCACACTATTATAATTCTATTCAAATTGCTATTTTTTTCCACATAACATATAGGCATGCCCCTAATAATATAGAAGAGGACAAGAAGATAATCAGGGAGTGCTATTTTTACATGAGTGATGATAGATCTCATTCATCTGAGTTTGTACAACATTGTTTTGAAAACCTTTTTGAGTTCTTGTAGGAAAAAGGAATTGAAATGGGTCAACAAATTTGATTTGGTCAGATAACTGCACAAGGCAATTCAAGAATGCTCGCATGTTTTATTGGTTGAGTAGGATGCATATAGAGAGGGGTGTACCACATATTTGGAGTATTTTTGAAGTTGGGAATGGAAAATGCGAGCATGATGGTGCAGGTGCATGTGTGAAGAGAGCTTTGGTTAAGGAACAAATGAAGATCAGAGGTGGTGCAACATTTAGTGATGCTCATTCTATTATGGATTGGTGTACTTATGCACTATCATGAGGAGGGACACTTGATTCACAAGTGTGTAGGTTCTTTTGGTTGGTTGAGGAGGGAACAATGGGAGACAGAATGGGATGCCAAACAATTATAGATTTTTCAAAGATGTATTCATTTCAAAGCTCAGATGTGAGTGTATGGACCATATGGACATGAGAGATGGATTATTTTTGTTAGAATTATATTGAATGTGATTGGGATTAGTGTGAGTCAAGTGAGTGGGTAGATACATGGATTCCACAGTACCTAACCCCTTTATCTGTAGCACAATCCTCATTAGAAGATGTAATGGAAAGTTCACTTGACTATGATCATGTTTCATATCTTGTACAACTAGAACATGTCTATACAATTGTAGCACCGCAGGGGAATGAAGAGGGATAAAACTATTGGTTGACATGATGTGTACATGGAAAGAAAAAGCTAACACAACTGATGATAGATGATGATGGGTTCATGTATCTTATAGGTTCAATTGTTGTTTCTCGAACTTGGTTGCATTACCATTTCATCATCGTTTAGGTTTTTTACAATAATATAGATTTTTTATTCTAAGCATCTTTTCTATTTTGCATTACCATTTCATCATCATTTAAGTTGTTTAGATGAAATATAGATTTGTTATTCTAAGTATATTTAGATGTTGATAAAAAACTTATGATCACACAGGTTTAGTTGTTGTTTCTAGAACTTGGTTGTGAACATATATGATTAGAAAGAATGACATACCTAAATTTTAAGACTATCAGAAACAAAAAACCATTCTCATGTATTCACACCTTGTTATAGCAACAAATATTAAGTTATTGAGACATCATGCTAGACCAAAAACAAGAAAATTATGGACAATTAGTAGTGTTGTTCATGAAGCATTACTGGAAACTCTGAAGATAAGAGATGACCCTTCAAACACACTTGAGTAGCGAATCATTTGTTGTATGGGATAGGTATGATATTGTTCATCACATTTTGATATTGTTTATCTGCTAAGGTTCATTATTTAGTTTGTTTAGAATAATATAGATTTTCTATTCTAAGAATCTTTTCTATTTTGCATTACCAATTCATCATCATTCAGGTTGTTTAGAATAATATAGATTTGTTAGTCTAAGAATATTTTCTATTGTGACCATATAGATTTCTCATTCGAGGTATATTGCGATGTTCTTGGAATGATTGATCATGGAGCTGCTGCAACAATAGCCAACTTTGATCCTTTGACAAAGGTATGCGACAGATTAGAATAATATATATTTTTTATTCTAAGCATCTTTTCTAGTTTGCATTACCATTTCATCATCATTTAGGTTGATTAGAATTATATAGATTTTCTATTCTAAGCATCTTTTCTAGTTTGTATTACCAATTCATCATCATTCAGATTGTTTAGAATAATATAGATTTGTTAGTCTAAGCATCTTTTCTATTCTAACCATATAGATTTCTCATTCAAAGTATATTGCAATGTTCTTGGCATGATTGATCATGGAGATGTTGTAACAATAGCCAGCTCTGATCCTTTGGCAGAGGTATACGACATATTAGAATAATATATATTTTTTATTCTAAGCATCTTTTCTAGTTTGCATTACCATTTCATCATCATTTAGGTTGATTATAATTATATAGATTTTCTATTCTAAGCATCTTTTCTAGTTTTTATTACCAATTCATCATCATTCAGATTGTTTAGAATAATATAGATTTGTTATTCTAAGCATCTTTTCTATTCTAACCATATAGATTTCTCATTCGAAGTATATTGCAATGTTCTTGGCATGATTGATCATGGAGATGTTGTAACAATAGCCAACTTTGATCCTTTGGCAGAGGTATGCGATAGATTAGAATAATATAGATTTGCTATTGTAAGCATCTTTTATAGTTTGCATTACCATTTTATCATCAATTAGGTTGTTTAGAATAATATAGGTTTGTTATTCTAAGCATATTTTCTAATTTACATTACCATTTTATCATCACTTAGGTTGTTGAGAATAATATAGATTTGTTATTCTAAGCATCTTTTCTATTGTATGTAGTTTAACTGCTACCTTCATGGTTTGTATAGGTACTTGTTACTCTAGAATGTCAACATGCTACTGTTGTGGAAGATTGTGTCGATTGCGAAGACAACATGTGATCTATTTCCTTCCCCTACTGGGAAATGACTATGTATTAGGGTCATTTGTTGTATGCCTAAATGGAATTTTATAAATCCTATATTTGATAGCAATTATTGAATGATAATATCATGTGTATTGTGTATACTTTATGTGTATTCAAGTGTATACTTTACAACTTATGTGTATACTTTGTAACTTATTAGTATTCCAATGTATACTTTATGACCTATGTGTTTTAATGCATATATTTTGTATTCATGTGTGTAGTTCATGACTTAAGTGTATTTGAGTAAATGAATCACTTTTTCACTTACTCACGAGGAACAAAACAAACCCTAAACCCCTTTGCACCTTTACATCACATCCATCTGACCCTTTTTTCTATCAAATGAAAACTTGACACCACATGCAAACGCCTTAGAGATATTAAAAACCGAGAGAGGTTATTATAGAGGGGCCCTACATGATCCCGTAGACTCAAACAAATTGTCTCTAGGTGACAGTTTCTGAGTAATAGCCCATCAAAGATTGTTGCCTTTTAGCACTTTGGACTCTTAAGGGAAATCGACGATCCAATGTAGCTCATAGTGGTTCAACATGTTTGGGTGCAAAATATGACATTCCTAGTGTAAACGTACCCATCCAGACGTGTTGGAACAATCTGTTTGGTTGGATGAGTTGTAGAATGAAAGTTGCACCACTTTGCAACTTTACACTGCTTGCATTTGACAACTTTTTCCTCAACTGAAAACTCATCACCATAGGAAAAAACCTCTGAGATAGTGAAACCTGAGAGAGGTTATTGTAGAGGGTCCCAACATGATCCCATAGCCTTAGATGGAGAGTTTGTAAGCATCACAATTTCCAAGAAATAGCTCTTCAAAGATTGCCGCCTTTTGGCACTTTGGACTCTTAAGGGAAATCGCTAGTCCAATGTAGCTTGGAGTGGTTCAACATGTTTGGGTGCAAAAAAGGACCATACCTAGTGTAAATGTACCCATTCAGACGTGTTGGAATAGTCCATCTGGTTGTACGAGTTACATAATGAAAGTTGCACCACTTTGCAACTTTACATTGCTTGCATTTGACAACTTTTTCCTCAACTGAAAAACACGTTACCACGAGAAAACACCTCCAATATAGAAAAAATTAAGAGAACTTATTGTAGAGGGTCCCAACATGATCACATAGCCTCAGATGGAGATTATGTAAGCATCACAGTTTCCAAGAAATAGCCCTTCAAAGATTGTTGTCTTTTTGCACTTTGGACTCTTAAGGGAAATCGTTGGTCCAATGTAGCTCAGAGTGATTCGACATGTTTGGGTGAAAAAGAGGACCATTCCTAGCATAAATGTACCCATCCAGATGTGTTGGAACAATTTGTTTGGTTGTACGAATTGCAAAATGAAAGTTGCACCACTTTACAACTTTACACTACTTGCATTTGACAACTTTTTCCTCAACTGAAAACTCATCACCACAAGAAAATGCCTCCGAGATAGAAAAAAATAAGAGAGGTTATTGTAGAGGGTCCCAACACAATCCCATAGCCTTAGATGGAGAGTCTGTAAGCATTACGATTTCTAAGAAATATCCCTTCAAAGATTGTTGTCTTTTAGCACTTTGGACTCTTCAAGGAAATCATTGGTCTAATGTAGCTCAGAGTGATTCAGCGTATTTGGGTACAAAAGAGGACCATTCCTAGCATAAATGTACCCATCCGAATGTGTTGGAATAGTCTATTTGGTTGTAAGAGTTGCAGAACGAAAGTTGAACCACTTTGCAACTTTATACTGCTTACATCTAACAACTTTTTCCTCAACTGAAAACACGTCACCACGGGAAAACACCTTCGAGATAGCGAAAAATGAGAGAGGTTATTGTAGAGGTTCCCAACATGATCCCATAGCCTCAGATGGAGAGTCTGCAAGCATCACAGTTTTTGGGTAATAGCCCATCAAAGATTTATGCCTTTTAGCACTTTGGACTCTTAAGGGAAATTGCTGGTCCAATGTAGCTTGGAGTGATTTGGTGTGTTTGGGTGCAAAAGAGGACCATGCCTAGCATAAACGTACCCATTTGGTCGTACGAGTTGTAGAAAAAAAGTTGCACCACTTTGCAACTTTACACTGCTTGCATTTGACAACTTTTTCCTCAACTGAAAACTTGTCACCACGGGAAAACACCTCCAAGATAGGAAAAGCTAAGAAAGGTTATTGAAGAAGGTCCCAACACAATATTGTAGCCTCAGACGGAGAGTTTATAAGCATCATGGGTTCCGAGTAATAGCCCGTCAAATATTGCTACCTTTTTGTACTTTAGACTCTTAAGAATCATCATTCCAATGTAGCTAAGAGTGATTCAACATGTTTGGGTGCAAAAGAGGACCATTCCTAGTGTAAATGTACCCATATAGTATTCCTAGTTTTCTTATTGATGCATTATGGTTAGCAATATTCATTTTTGTGCATTACAATAATACAAATTGCATGGAGAAGGTCGAATAAGATGCATGTCATGGAGTTGTATTTGGTTTGTTTAATGGTAGTATCACACTCATTTGGTCTGTGTAATGGTTGCATCATGGTTGAGTGATGTCTTAATTGTTGATCATGAATATTGTATATATTTCACATGAACAATTTAATAAACATATATCTTGTTTGGTTGTAAGGACTTTATTTGAAGGTTGCATCAAACCCCTATGGTTGAAAGATATTGATTCTTATTCAAGATGATTTTATACCTTTTACATGTTATTAATCTTGAATGAAAATTGAGTGACATTGATTTTTATGAAGATGATTATATTAATTTTGAATGAACACTGTAATATGACATGTATTTCATTAAGTTGTATCCATTTTTCATTAATTTTAACTTCTTTTGAAATAAAAATCAGCTACCCACTTCATTACATGAGTTCAAAAAAATGAATAATGTCAAATGTAAATTCATTAAACAGAGCTTGAAATCATGGGTATTCTCAAATTGAGTGTTTAATAAAAATGTATTGGTAGACATGTATGAAAAATGTGGTACAATAGAAAAGGACATGAATTGTTTGAAAAAACTCCTCAAAGAAATATGGTCTCATGGAATGTAATGTATGTGAGCCTTAATATGAATGAACTCTAATATAGATGGATTACCGATTGTAATTTATAAGTTCTATTAAAATGAAATTTCGTTAATCTATAACATACATTATCAATCATAACTTTAAACCATTCTAAGATAATTATACATTCCATTTTAAAAATTTAAAGTAGAAATATATGCACATGAGGAACAAATTAGATCGAATATCAATTCTTATATGTCAAACTGTAGAATCATTATGTTTGTGCATATACAAATTTGGCATATGCCTACTCAGAACAAGTTTTACAAAATGTGGCATATATGCCATCTCAAGATCTATCAAACCCTAAGTACATATCAATATATATCATATCCCAATCCTGTGTTGGACCATAAAAATCAAGCCTCCTCGAAGAAGTTAGTTGCTCTGAAGTTTCCTGCACAATAACAATTCAAACCACAAATTAGATTAATTATGTGAATGGTTGACAAGATAGACTACTAAATAGAAACTTATATACCATCATTTATAAATTATGAATTTAACATCAAAATTAGTATACATGAACTATATTATATCAATAATGTAATTCTTGTTTACCTCAAGTCTTGCTCTCTTTTCTGCAAGACGGTTTGCATATGATTGTCCCTTAGGATGATTGAGAGTCCTCATATAAAGTAATGGTCTCACACTCGTCACAGTGCTGAGTCGAGCAAAGGACTATAGCAGATAAAATAAAAATGATACAAATTAACATATAATTGTTAACAAATAATCATATCTACTAAACACATATCTACTCCTATCTAGACATAAATATTTGCAATATAAAATAAACACATACCCGCTATGATGCTACGACACTAGATGGGATCATAGTGGATGAATCAACTAAGATGATTTCCTATATAAAAAATGACAAGAATGTAACACAATTTAAATGCACATGCACATATAATCATAATGTCGAGAATAAAACAAATATATACTTGTGCAACTTCATCCAATGGGTCAGACCCAGTCAACAAGGTTGTATAAGAACTAGGTTGCTGCATAAAAAGATAAGATTACATTAGACTATCAATATATAAAGTACATGTATTTAAACATAATAGATTTCAAAAATTAACATCTAAAATAACAATTTAAATAATATCGTATAGCAATTTCCTATATAAAAAATGACAAGAATGTAACACAATTTAAATGCACATGCACATATAATCATAATGTCGAGAATAAAAAATATATATACTTGTTGTGCAGCTTCATCCAATGGGTTAGACCTAGTCAACAAGGTTGTATAAGAACTAGGTTGCTGCATAAAAAGATAAGATTACATTAGACTATCAATATATGTAGTACATGTATTTAAACATAATAGATTTCAAAAATTAACATCTAAAATAGCAATTTAAATAATACTGTATATTGATTCTCTAGGGAAAATGAAATGGTAGTATGTGTAGCCTCCTGCACTTGCGGCATCTACTCCTCTATCAAAAATTGTTAAAGATTCTAGCACATAAACATATATTAGTACAAATATCTCTCATAAAATATGAAAGAATTTACATAAAACACACTATGAAAGTGTAATGCCCTAAATTTGCATGAAGGGCATTAACACAACTAATTTTTTTTATTTATTTTTTTTCATAAAGCTACAAAGTGTTAGCTAAAACACTAATGAACGATAACCATGTGCATACATAATTGAATACTATATGCATTGAGGAACATGCTAGTGCAATATTACCATCAACATGATGCCTGAGAGCAGGGAGTGGAGGAGTAACGAAGTCGGGTGCATGAAGCCCAACGCATGCACCCTCAATCCCCAAGAGGTAGGCTCAAAAACCTAGGCTAAACAAAGATTCTAAAGATGACCTAGTTATCTCAAGATATTACATATTAGGTTTACTTAGCTTTTAATTTCTACGTTCACAGAGCTAGGGTTGGTATAGTGGTTATTCATAATGGTAACATTCATTATTTTTTTATTTTATTTTATTTTATTTGGGGGGGGGGGTTTCAAGTCTAAGAGTACCAAGTTTTGGTTCCATGGCATACATTACCAAAATTTATCCTTAATAGACATATTAATGAATCACTACGATGGTAATATTAATGGCATTGTTCCAAGAAACTTAATATTATTGTTATGATACTCATCTAGAAAGATGCCAATACCAATAGAATTAAAAACAACCATATTATTGATACTCTAACCTTACAAATAATAATTTTATTTTGTATTAAAAGAACATCATAAATATTAACGTTATAATTCTAATAAAGAAAACAAGTTCATTTATTATTACCTATATATATTATTACATATCAATTTATTTATAATCTATTTGATCACTCACTTAATTATATACAAATGATTACACTATGGCTACTTACATACATATTAATTTATTTTTCCATAGTAAACAAAGTAAAGAGAAACATATCCTAGTAATACTAAATTTAGCCTAAAAGAAAGCTTTCTTCTTCTTTTTCTAAGAATATGGGAAATATTCCCCTTACTTTATTTTAGGAATAAGTTAACTTTAATTTACCACGACGGATCTTCTTCTTTTATTTACTTTAAAAGATAGCCTAGTGGGTAAAGAATAAAGGAATCATTATACATAGGATTATGTGGGGACCTCCTAATTCGTAGGGATAGGATCTATGAGTAAAGGTAGGGAAAAATGTGTCTTGGTTTATTTGTTATTCTTTCACGTAAAGTTCTATTTAAAACCTTACTACTAAAATCACGGGAGGACCATTATAACTACCATAAAGCATATCGTGGCGCTTTAATTGCACATATTAAAAGAATGAAATCTTCTCCATAAGCTAGATTCGGTGACTATTCCGCTTCTTTTGTAAGACATTATTGTGATAGACGTTTCTTTCATTCCATAGAGTTACTTATTATTGTTATCCTTTTATTTTATTTTTACCTGCTACATTTAAAAGAGCAACGGCACTATGATTTGAGATTTAGAAAACTATTATCTTATTCACCATCCTATCGACAGGGAATTAAGCGAAGTAAATATTTGCTCACCACGCTGGCCAACTACCACTGTCAGAGATTGGTTGATGGCAAGTAAATCATTTGTCACACCACAATCTTGGATTAGCAACTGGCCATAATTAACTTAACTCACCTCCATGACCACGCTTGCTGGCAGTGTTCAGACACATTGATGTTTGAATGCTGGAGAACAACACAGCTTTCTCCATGATAAATGCAGCAGCACTAAAGTCAAATCAGGGACCGATATCTTAATAAGGTCTCTAAACTATGGGTTCGCTGTACTTGGACACCGCCGGAGAAGGAGTAATGCATCCATTAATCTCAACTAGTACGCACTACTTGGGCCTTACATCAACGTAAGGAGCTGAATAAATTTAGGTTATTCTTTTCCTACTGACAGGCTAGGGTGGTTGGTAAAGGGCGCAGTAAAAGAAAGCATAAGGAAAAATAATAAAGGCAGAACCTCAGAGCGCTCACTAGGAACAAGAAAGTCCATTCTCATCTGTTGCAGCTGGCGAATTAAGTAAGGCGTATAGGGAAGGTCTACTGGGATCTACGTCCAATCTCACCCATCCTTTCACATGCCAGCTACAATATCGATAACCAAAAAGGAACAGCACTTCCAAAAACTCTCATTAATTGGTTAAATGTGAGACTGGTGAGCTGAGCGATAAGCTACCCTGAGATGATACACTACCCTCCTATACACTGCTTGTTGAGTGATAGCCAAAATAATCTTCAGACTAAATGCATTGTCATGGGCTCACTGTGCTATGAAAGAGACTCAGTTTAGATATATATGATTCTTTTGTTGTGACCAATGTCTCTACCAGTTTAAGTTTGAGCCTCTACATAAAGAAAGAAACGGCTGCCATGGGAGCAAGTTACAAGCAGCTGCTACGCAACTGGAAAGAGAGCATCACCAAGCTAATAGGGGTTGTTTCAGGGTTAGCTTATATCGCAGTTTCTTCTACAAACAGGATGGTGTTTCTTACTAGCACAGATTCATTTCATTACTATGGTAAGAACACAATACACGAATTTGATTTTTCCCTTGAAATATTAACCACATATATATACAAATGAGGAATCAAACATAACTTCTCTTCAACAAGATTCAACCCATACAAGCAGGAATTAATGGAGAAACATTCTTTCTTTCTTTGTATCAAGAAATTAAAATACTTTTACTTCTCAAAAATCATTTATTCTACAGCACAACCATACGCTAGATGGTAACCACATTTCTTTATATGTACATTCTAAGCATGGGAGGGACATTTAAACAGAACTCTTTTGGTGCAACAATATACATAAAAATAGTTTCACTACATTTTACTCATACAAATATACACCTACTAAATGAATGAAGGATACTATCTTCGAGTTGCAAATATCTAATTTACACACACAGATACATCGTAATCTAATATTTTCTGCATCTTACAATACGGTTTTGGAACCACGCTTATCTACACAAATCTTTCATTTGTCTGTATTTACAGGTTAAGTAATTCCCAACTAGTTTCTCAACAGAGCTAAGAGAAAAACAATGTAGGAATATTTTCTTTTGTAACTGTATTATAACAGAAGTAAAAATAAAGATCTTAGAAGAAACACTTATATATATTATATACTACATCCATTGGACGAAAAGATACAGGTATTCCCTCAGAGCTATTTTAGCAGTCGAATACCCATTACAGAGCAGAATGTTAGGAGGGCATTCCTAGGCAATAACCCTTTCTTCACATAGGGCAGAAAATTCACGATAATAGTTCTTCCATCAAATATTTTTATACACTTTTACATACTTAAAAAAAATAAACATATTCACAAGATACAATATAGCTGAACATTGAAGACCATATATCTTTCTTTCAAAACCTTTTTACACAGCTGCAAAGGTGATCTTTAAATCTGCAAGTTATAAATAAAACAAACTTTCTCATGGCCATTTGGGTGTGCTCACCTCCCAACCTTGGGTTGGAAAACCAACCACCCCCTGAGCTAGGAGGTAACCAAGCTACCGGGTACACACAACAATAGAATAAACAACCATTTCAACCCACAATGCTCAAACGAAATACTCCCAACCAAGGTTTACACATTTACATAGGAATTCTTTAAGAATCTCAATGATGGGGATAGAGGTGGACATCACTTCCATATGGGGAGACCTATTAGCAAGTAAAAATAACCAACAACACAATCCTTCTTTTTCTCCAATCCACCCATTCAAAAAAGCTATTCATATCATACATCCTCCATACAACAATCTTCCCAAAACACCATACTATCATGAAACAATTTTGGGTACTCATACCATTTTTGTGCCTCTCCTTCTCAAAGGAGGAACAATCTCCCCATAGAGGTTCCTACACATTCCTATCCCCCACAAGGATTCTCTTCCCACATTGGGTGAGTTTATCCTATACAACCCCAAACCAACACAAGGAAATGCAAAAACACATAAATGGACAACAACCCATATAACTCATGTTCTCAAACTTCCATACAAAGAGATAAAAGACATGAAAAGAAAACATACATAAAGATAGAGTAAAACCTACCTCAAATCCAAGCCAACAATGAGAGAGGGTTGAAGATGAGCTCCAAATCTCTACTCCTTCAAGACCAAGCAAAATTTTCCTTCCTCCAAGCAATCCAAACACCAAGCCCAAAAGGAAGAACCCTTTCCTTTCCTTTTCCAAGGATTCAAATAGGAGTCAAGGGTTAGAAACCCTTGGAGGAGAGTGTGACACATGTCAACCTCCTATTCACTCCCATGGACACACCTCCCCACAAGTTCTCACACATGTGTGAGAACTCTTGGGGAAGTGAAAGGCCAAAGAGTGTTCAACACTCAACAAGGTTTTCAAATCTCATAAATGAGATTTTGGAGCCAACACTCCAACCCATCCCCAAAATCCGTCACCCTTCTTGATGGCTAATTAAGAAGGGTCACAACTTGCAATTTTGATAAGCTATGGGTTTGATTTGACCCCTAACCCATAGGTGACTATCCTAGGGGTTAATTGAGGGCCAATTAACCCAATTTAAGGACTAAAATAAACCTTTGAAAACCCTCAAAATAGAAATAGAAATTTTAACCTAATAAAATAATTCCAACATGCCCCAAAACCCTCAATAAAAGTTTGATTGACTTTTAAAAAAAACATAATCTCAAGATTCAACATTAAATCTTTTTAATCACAAATTAAAATACAACACAAGAGGCTATGGTCCACTCTTCATGGACCATAGTGGCTTCACTAGGCTGACACAATTGGGTACCCTTGGTTACCTCCAATCCCATTGGCCATGGGCATGTACCTGCACACTCAATGTCCACATGTCAAAATATCCAATGCATGATAATCAATAATTAAATCATAAATTCATATGCATATATTTAGCACAATCTAACTCTGAATCAATAAATTCAATATATATAATCATTCTTCCTCTAGCAATAACATATTTTATCAATTCATGTATAGTCATGGCATAATAAAGAAATCACATCATTACTAAATTAAATTTAGCATCCTATCAATTCCATCTCATTTTAAAACAATTGTCCATTTCAATCATGATAACCAAATCATATGAGCATATCAATAAAGGAAGCATAATGTGCATATAATCATCATAGCATCATAAGCATAAAACAAGCATAACATCAAGAGGCTATGATCATCCAAAATAGTCCAAAACACATAGAGTATCAACATGATCAAATCAAAAGATGGCCAAATGGTGTATCAAATGGTAGGCCTCACAGAAAGTACTTTAAGTCTTACCGGTCCTCCCATATTGTCCTTGGTAGTCGATGTCTCTCCTACAAATGGTCCACTCTGTGCTCTATCAACTCCTACATCTAACATATCATGAACCTCATAGTGAGGTGTGTCTATGGAAGCCTCAATGGACCCTCAGAGAGGACCCAAACATAAATTTTTGCACATCATGCAACAATGAGGCACACAAATATGTCCCAAAGAGGATGGTGTACCAGTGGGAGATGATGACGGTGTACTAGTGGGAGCTGATGCAGTAGGTGCACCACCATCATGTTGGGATGTATTAGGTGCAGCACCATCGTGATGAGATGCACCATCAAATGATTGCGCAACATGATGGCTCTGCGTGACCAAATGACCACTCAATGAATGTAAGGCATAAATGCTCAGATTCTTTGCATCTAAAACAATCTCAGGGTAAGGTAGTGGATCCAGGGCAGAAATAGGCAAAGCAGGATGAACTGGGGTGACTCGACATGCTCTAGGTCAATCTTGTGGCATCCCTCTACTATCACCTTGGAAATATCACATGCCAAAGTAATTGACATGTTTCCCTAGCACAAACTCAACATATAATTTTCAGAGAAAATACTGAGGGACATCAAGATTGTTGTTGGGTGGTTTATCAAAAACCATCCACCAATGTCTCTAGAAATTATCTAATATGCCTCTATGGGTGCACCATTTAATTGGAAATTTGGGTTCGACACATTAACAGGGTGTCCTGTTCTGTGATCAATGAATAACTAGGCTAATTGGGATTTCTCGATATCAAGTGCCTTCACCTCATCATATGATAACCCATCGGTACAAAATTGTTTTTGTTCCTCTCGCCACTATGCAAATCTATTGTGATGAGTTGCGAAAGTTTCCACATTTGAAGTGATTGTTTCCAAAGTTTTTTTCATTTCTAATATCTCATCGAGTGTCTCATAGATTCGACATACATTTCTCAATTGATCTAAATTTCTATGAATAGATTCATGTATTGTTGGTACATTTTGGTTTGGAAACAATGGTTGCGGTGAAGGAAGATTTGAAGGGTTTTCATGTTGTCCAGGGTTAGGGTTTTCATGTTGATCCATTTTCAACCTGTTAATTGATAAAAAAATTCAAAATTAACAATTATTTTAATGCAATAAAAAACCTATCATAGTTACCCTATTTTTGATTAAAATTAAAAAAAATGCAAAAAGAATATAAATTGAATAAAAACATAAAAAATCCAAACATACCTTTGAAATTTGATTGATTTTGAACAAAATGATCCCTTGTGAATGGATATCTGAGTTGGAGGATAAAATAACCCACACACAATGAGCTAAATATGAGCTCTTGGGTTTTTCTTTTTTAATTTATAACACAACAAACAGATATTTGTTTCCTGTTTTATACTTTTTTTAATATATGGTCATGTCTGGGACCGACCATATATTAATTGGCAGTGTTTTTTTCAAATGTATAATATAAAAATATAATATAGAATATATAATATATTATAATATAATATACATTATATTATAATATAATATAATATAATATATATTATAATGTAATATAATATAATATAATATAATATAATATAATATAATATAGTATAATATTATATTATTATAAAATAAAATATTATTATATAATAACATATTATTATATAATAACATAATATAATATAATATTATTATAAAATAATAAATTATTATATAATAATAATATTATATAATATGAGCTCTCGAGTTTTTTTTTTTAATTTATAGCATAAGAAACATATATTCGTTTCAAAATGGATATTTGTTTCCTGTTTTATATTTTTTTAATATATGGTTAGGTTTGGGACCTGGCCATATATTAATTGGCGACATTTTTTTTCAAATGTATAATATAAAAATATAATATATAATATATATTATATTATAATATATATTATATTATATTATAATATAATATACATTATATTATGTATAATATATATTATATTATATTAATTATAATATAATATATATTATAAATAATATAATATAATATATATTATTTATAATATATTATAATATAATGTAATATAATATAATATAGTATAATATAATATAATATAGTACAATATAGTATAATATTTTATAATATAATATAGTATAATATAGTATAATATTTTATAATATAATATAGTATAATATAATATAATATTTTATAATATTATATTATATATATATATATAATATAATATATATATATATATATATATATATATATATATTATATTATAATATAATTATTATATAATATTATATTATTATATAATAATATAATATAATCATAAAATATAATAAATTTAATATTATATTTAATATATAATATTTAATATTATAATAAAATATAATATTATAATACATTAAATATATTATTATATAATATTAAATTAACAAAAATTATAATAATTTTTTTTAAAAAAATATTATTATAATGTTTTTTAATTTAATGTTGTTTATGATAAATATATTAAAAAATTATTATAATATATAAAATAAAAAAACTGGTCAGGCCCGAACTTGACGGAAGTAAAAATTCTAACTTAAACTAAATGGATATCCATTTAGAAATGGATATCTATTTTAAAACATATATCTATTTTGGTTTGGTATTACCAAACCAAAACGGATATTGTACCCAAGCCTGCAAAAAGTCAAAGGCAAAAATTTCATGTTTTTGTGCGTGTTAAAAACGTCTCTTTTTCACATTGCCACTTTTTGGACCCCCATGATCTTGCACAGACCCAAGATGGGTTGTAATGAGATGATTAGAGAATGGGACTCTAAGGTCCCCTTCCCCCTTGTCGTAAAGTTCATTATGAACTTTTATATCAATAGTTTCAAGAAGGCTCGACCATTAATTGTAATTATTTCTAGAAGTCACATTAAAATGACCCTTACACAGATTCTAGGTTTGTTTTTGTGCCTTTTTCTTCTTGTCTTTTGGCAGAACTTAATCATTATCTTAGACCCTATTAATTTGTGGTGGGGCATGCTTAGCACTGTTGAGATTGTGCTCTAGATTTTTGTTGATATGGGAGGTTAGAGGAGTAGGGTGGAGCCGGTTTCCTATGAGGGAACTCACAATAATGTGAGGGTTTCGAGGATCTTGGAGGAAGGTAGTGTAACCTGCTACATTGAAAAGCTCCATGAGTTTGACCTATAGGTTTCTAAAGTGTTTGTCTCTGGTTGGAAGGATTAGACTCTTATGATAAATGGCATTGAGTTTGACATATCGAAGGAGTTCATAGGGAAGATCTTTGGCTTATTGATAGAGGGTAGAAAGATTTACTAGGATAGAAAGGCTTCTGATGCGGCCATAAAATTATTCTTTAAAAGAGATGAACATGAGAAATTTTCTAAAGTATCATGTGGTGGCTATGATAGGAGTACCATTAATCTCATCTAGGTAGAAACTATTGAGGCTCTAATGTTCTACGTCACCTTGGATGATAGGTTTATTGTGCTCTTCGGGTATCATTTTATTTTGTTGAATCTTTTTAGACATAAGAAAAAAGTCTCTTTTCCTTATTATCTCTTGGCCTCTATGGAATGTGGTATCAAAGATTTCAAGAAAAACACTAGGTCACCTATATTGCATGAAGGTCTCATTTTACTTATTATGGAGCATGTTGTTTAATATTTTTCCTGAACCTAAAAAGTCCTCTATATCCTATGTGGCCATAGTCAGCATGTTGAGCATCTCTTGAATTATGAGATGAGAGATGAGATGGAGAAGATGAGTGGTGGCCGAGGATGATGATGGGGAGTCAATGGAGATTTACTCCAAACCTCCTTCTAAAAATGCTCCTAAAACCAAGAAATTTTCCATGAAATGAGAAAAGCCCCAACTTTCTTGGTATGATGGATCCTTTACAAGGGATGAGGAGTTAGAAATTAATGTGCCTTCTTCCTTTGCTAAGAGGAATATTCATAAACCTGTTAAGGGGAGTGTTGCGGGTGTGGAGGATATTGAGCCTAATGTTCATGTTTTTGTTGCAAGAAGGAAGAGACCTAAATCTATTGAGGAGGCCATTGAGGGTAATGTGGTGGAAAAAATTCATGTTGTGGAGAAGGGGGAGAAGAAGTTTGGTCTTGAAGGGGTGACTGAAGAGATGGAGCCTAATGTACATTACTCTATTACTATCAAAAAGAATTTGAGACCTGATGAGGGGGTTGTTGAGGATATTGTGATGGGGATGTCTCTTGGTGTTGACATAAGGAAGATGAAACCCTCTCCTGAAGGTGGGAAGAAGGCTTCTTAGCCTAAAATTAAGTTGATGGAAGAATATGGTAAAGGAAAGGAGAAAGCCAAATGGAAAAACATCTTGGATGAGGATATTTCTCATGAGGAACAAGGTACTCCTTTGCTTGATTATGTAGACTTGAATGTTTTTAATTGTAATAGGGAGAAGATATTTAATGTTCTGGGTATGGATAAGGATGGTATTGTCAATTATTTCAAAGTGTTTAAATGGTTCTTTTTGGAGATCAATCATATTAAGGTGAAAGTTCAGGCTTTGAAAAACAAGACCGAGGAGAAGAATTCTAATGAGGATGTGGCAAAAAACTATACTGATAATAAGAAAATGAACATTCTTCTCCAAGAGGTGGCTAAGGATGTGGGAAAAATGAAGAACAAATTTAAATCTTGTATTATTGTTTTAGAGGAAAAATGGAGAACGTGCACCAGAACCTTGAGAAAGTGGTGCAGGTCAGCCAAACTATGCTCTAGAATAATGTGGAAGGGCTTTTCTTCCTAAATGAGAAATCAAAAAGTAGAAAGATGAGGATTTGGGTGGGGTTCCGAAGGTTACTAATGCTGGTGATGTTGGATTGGTTAAAGGTAAAAGGGGTTTGCATTCCATTGATGTGGGTCTAAGTACTCATACTCGTAGCCATTCAAAGATACTCATGGATAGTCAGAAAAAATATTTGTTGGAGGTTGTTAAGCTTCACAACCAAATGATCACATAGGACTTAGAAGCAATCAAGATTGTTAAAGATTTACAATAGGTTGTTTTTCATTTGTTGCATAAATTTTTTATGGTTTGTTGATGGCTGGTTGCTTGTTTGTTCTAGATTTTTCTTTAGCAGCATCATTTTTGTAAAGTGTTTCAGGTCCCTTCAAAACTTTTTTTACCTTTAATAAAAAACATTATCCTCAAAAATAGGGGAATCCAAAGCAACCAAATTACTATTAGACTTATTCTTTGGAAAAGGATACCCCTTCACACTTTTACTCTTATCCTACAAAATTTTACTAGCCTTAAAAATAGTAGGGTTGGACAACTCCATAAATGGGAGATAAACAACACCCTCACCCATCCCTTTAACAAGGGAACCTTGATTAGGGTCAATAATATTATTAAAATTACAAGGGATAATATTCTACCTAGGGATTAAGTCTAATTGGTATTTGTAGAGTCTAAAAATTAAGACCCTGATACAAAGGGAACTCTACACTATTAGGCATAGCCTTGACAATAAAATTCTCTAAAGAATTCAATAAAAATAAAGAAAATTTGGTAAACATTTTATGTCTTAATTGATTCAATAAGGGAAAGTGGTAATAAAAAACACATTTAAATTGACAAGGTAAATTATTAAATCAAGACTCAACTCACCTCATCCATTTAGAAGATAACCCCTGCCATTTGAAGCCATTTGTATTCTTATTAATATTTTCACTAGCTTTCAAGAAAGCCTTTATACTCTCCTTATCTTCGTGTTAGCTTTGTTTCTTAACCTTTCTTCAATCCATGCTCAAAATTGTAGAAAAAACAATTTTCTCTTCTTAAACAAGTATTTGAATACCTTCAACTAACAAATTTTGGCCATTCCAATACCTAGAAAATCATTTAGACAAAACCTAATCATCAAAAGATGATGCCTCCACATGAAATATCTCACCACCATTCTTAGATGTAGGCACCCTAATAGTGAAATCAACCTTTGTAAAAAACTAAAAGGATAATTAAACAACTACACAACACCCAACAATGATAAAATTAGAGTTAATATAATGTTGAAGCTAACCAGTGATAATATCATCAACAACTGTCATGGAGCCACCATTATGAAATTTGGTGCAAATCATAAGACTCTTGAAGCTCTTCACATGCAAATTAATAATTAGAAAATATACCCAAATAATATCTATGAACTCAACAATAATCATATCAAAAATTATGACACCATAAGCCTTCGTCATCTAAGAGAATATGCCTTGGTCATCTCAAAGAAAGGATTATTGGGAAATGTTAGAAGATTAGTTTTCCAGTTATTAAGGTTCTTCAAAATATCATGAGAATGAAAATTTAAATCAATTAGACCCTTATAGACATAGATATATCTAAATATATGACCAAAAGGATCAAAGTCCAATAACCAAGTTCCCCACCATCATTTAAGGAAAAGTCACCAATTCTCTTAACAAAAGAACTAACCATCCTTCCTTGAAGTTTTTCCATATCATAATTTAACAATTGTGGGGTTGACTTAAGGAAGATTTGAATTATTGTTCCAACAGTTCCAACCCATGACTTAATTATTGTATTAGCCATGTAAGAATCATCAAGTTGTACCCATTTTTTTCCTTACTATAAATTTAATTAAAAAAATTATAGGTTCTTTCATCTATATATTTAGGCATTTTCTATCCATACAAGATAGGTACTCATCTATTCATATAGAACATGTACTAATCTACCCATTTGGGATATCATTCATTTGTTTATATGGGATAGATAGTCTTCTCTAGCTAGAGAATTTGAATCATTAGGATAGTCTATATTTTGAGTCCTCTTGATAGACCACTTTACCCTATTGGAAAAGCATTTAGATAACTATTTATCAATAATTATAAAATCAAGTTCACAACCCACCCCATAATTTGGCCTAAATCCTCAAAGATGTGAAAAAAGTTCATCAAGAAGTCATTTGAGTATACAATTATTTTATTTTATTTTTATATTTAGTTAAGTGATTTTATTAAGTTATTTAAATGTTGGCACAAATTGGTATATCCAATCATTGGAAAAATAACCAAATTTACTTCATAAAAATTGAATAATAGAACCTCCTTCATTTACCCAAACTACCTACATACTTGCATCCATAAGAGAAAGGTATAATACATGTAATTATTTTTTTGTTTATTTTAATGCGATATGTTAAGAGTGGGTACGTGGGCCCATTTTCTCCAAAAAATTCATCTTCGATTGCTATCTATAAAGGGAAATGTTGATTCATTAATACTTAATAATTTAGAGAAAGACTTGTTTATTAATTTTATCTCAAATAATTTGAATAAACATTTCTCTTGGCATTCTAGGATAATGATTAAATTATTGTTAGTTTTATTTATCTGAGGAATATTTTTCATTCACTTGTATTTAATTAAAGTAACTTAAGATGTCCTTATTACACCTTGATGATTTAAAGGGACAATTCCATGGACATTGTTGTAACTATGTTAGACTATATATGTAGTAGTTCAATTACAATGGCTTAAACCGTAAATGTGAACTAGAGGCATTGTTAATATCAAACATTATAAGTGGTTTTGGTTTTCATATCTTACTTTAAATATTTTTAATAAAAAATGAAAAAAAATAATTAAAAAAAATAGAATAATTAATTCTACCTAATTGAACTACATTTTTTTGTTGAAGGGTTTTATATCAAAAATATATAATCATTTTAGTTATCCGATATGGGAGTATGAACCTTAGGCTAAAACCTCTTCAACTCAGAGCCAAGAACTAAGAGGTATCTATTTTGCCAAATTTATATGGAGCACGATCATGACCTCATTCCTTATGGTGTTGGGGCCTTACACCCAACAAGACTTGATCCCTAGTGGGCTGATTCAAAACCATTCAAGGTCACTAGTTGACTAAGGGTCCATTGACAATTGAGCTACATTTTGAAACAAGATTATAGCAATGTTATTTAAATTTTATCAATTAATTGATATAATTACTGAATTCTACATATTGGATAAAATTAAAATAATACTATTTAAATGAAATCACCATAATTGATAAATCAATAATTAATTATATTGGTGGAGGTCTAGAAAATTTCATAATAATAGTTTACCTAAGAAAATATTTTAATGATGAATCTCAACTAACCACTCATTCTAACTTTTGAGAATCTAAGTATACTAACTTTTCAGTCATCCTAGATTTTAAATTATACACCTTAATTAAATAGATAGGAAGTATTTCTAACTAAATATTTAGTAAAGTGAAAATGTAAATATAAATGATATTTTAAAGAATCTATTACTAAATAAAGTATATATATATATTTGGTGAAAGACATTATGCTTGTATATTATATTAATTTAAATAGCTTATTACAAAAATGCCAAGCATGTCAAAGAAAAGTTTCTTCAAAATTCTGCATAGCAGTGTTTATCTACCACTGATATCCCTAACAACTATAAAATAGAGTAAAATTCACCCATATTTGCTATTATACCCCCATATGATCTCCCCATATTGACATTGAGCATATTCAACCTTTTACAAAAAATTAATTGCATGTGTGACAATATCTATAAACTATTTACAAACCCTTCTTGACTGCCATACACTAGAAAGAAACAAACTTAATGCCCCCCCTACGAGGACAAAAAACTAAGTTCTCATCTTGTACACCTTGAGAAGGAAATTAAATTTAGATTGTTGTTGCTGCTTGTGTATGAACAGTGATATTAATATCAGGCACTTGAGGAACCTGTTTGTTATTCCCGCAAATAAGTGGACCACCTAAAACTTGCAGCCCTCGAATACAATAATAAAGTTTGAGGAAAGAAATAGCATGAAACTTCCTTCTTCTTCCCAATGAAACTCGGAATGATACTTGTTGAATTCTTGGTTTAGAAAAGAAGAAGAGTCATGCAAGTTTGACAGAATGAACCCTTGTAGTGCCTCTGCATATCTTTTCTTATTATGAAGGAAATTCTGAGGAAACAAACCTCCTATGAAGCCATCTCCTGAGTTGAATTCATATAGTTGCACTCCTCTCAATAAGGCATCATCCTCCAAGTAGCGGCTAACAACAACCTTATTTGCTATCACCTTTAAAGTGTTGTAATTCTGCACCAAATCTAGAATGTTAGAAAAGAAGATAGAGAGGATATTTGCTAGGAAGATGATTCGTTGGGAGTCTGTGTGAAGAATTTCTTTGCCAACAATTGTTTTGATGCAACTCAAGACCGACGAACAATTCACTTTGAACACTGATTGTAGCTAATCCCTTTCGATGCAGTCGAAAAATGGTTCCTCCCATGGCTGCACCACCACTGGAATTCTATAGTTGTGCACTCGAAACTTCATCTACCTATAGTCTGCAAACATAGATTGGCTTGAAACCTTGGAGAAAAATAATGATTAGAAGGTCGTTTTGAAGATACAAAGGAAAATCACTTTTTGTTTCGCTTTGGATAAACTTTCACTTAATAAATCCATTTGATGCCACAATTCCTAAGAAAAGGACTGTTGAAAAGATGGAACTTTTAAATGCAAGCATGATTTGGATTTGCCTTTGCAACGGGAAATCTCTAAAAATTCTATCTGTGTACATGTCTTATGCAGATTCCGTAATGTGAATTTTCCACCTCCACATTTTAAGCATGTGAAATAATCACGGTTAGGCCTGATTAGACCTAAGGTTGTACTAAAAAGAAATTGAGCATATGATATCCAAGCAATTCTATAACATCCTCCAAATATCATGCATCGATAAAAATTTTGGAATGAAGCTTTGCTAACAATACCACACTCCCTTTGTTCCAAATTTAACTCTGCCCGTAAGCCCTATGACACGAAGGAAAAATCCCTACCATCCATCTTATCAAATCCACTCAAAGCACTGATTACACATGTGTGTTATCACTTGCTTGATATCTGAGGTCATCTTGATGACGTTTGATAAAATGATTTGCAATTTGATATTCTACTTTTAGAGGTAATTCATCCATAAAAGATATGAATTTAAAATTTGAATGATTAGGTTCTAGACCCCTTGGATGAATTAACTTAAGATAAATAAATACAATCTTTTTCTATTACATCTCTTAATTCTGCTAATTCCTGAGTGTTATTAATATTTTCTATGAAAAATATTTCCTTTTTATCATACCCTAAATTAGCAAGATGATATGCTAAAGCATTGTCTTCCCTATAAATATGTGAAATCTAGAAATCATCAAACTCACCTAATAATTTCCAAACAATCTACAAAACATACCTCATGGCCCAATTGAAACAAGTCCTTTCTTTGCAAGCCTTTACTACTATTAGAGAATCTCCTTCAATATGAATTGCTTTGATTTGTAATTATCTTGCAAGAAGCAGCCCATGAAGAAGAGACATTGATTCCACCATATTATTGGTCCCTGGTGGTAAGTGTATTGATCTGGCTACCTTAACAATACCTCTTTCATCCCTGATGCAAAAGCATGCTCCTAAAACACCAGGATTACCCCTAGATGCCCCATCAAAATTCAGCTTTAGGAAGCCTTCTGAAGGTGGAGACCATTTAATTGAATTCCTATCCAACTTTGCATTATGTGGCTGTTTCAAGCTTCCTTTGAATGGAAGCATTATATGCTTCCAATTCTTCAAAATATTATTATCCCAGGTTGAAAACATTGCTCCCACATTTTTATGATCTTGAACCCATGTGTTCACTACCTTTGAAATAAATTTTTCAATCAAAGCATGAACAAAATGCATGGAGGTGGAAGTCTTCCTAAAAATATGTTTATTCCTTTCCCACCAAATGGCCCATACTACCAATGCTGGGATAACTTGCCAGATGCATGCAAAGAAGGAGGTTTTATAAAGCACATGCCAAGCAAAAAAAAGACTCCAGATTGTATTCAGAAGAGGAGTATAATAGTTCATTTTTTCCAAAACAAATAGCTAGCAAGATTGGGCAAAAGAACATTGTAAAAACGAGTGATCATGATCCTCAAAATTTTGATCACAAGTACACACTTGAAAGGCTCAACAATTCCTAATTTAACTAGTTGATCACTTGTTAGAGCTCTTTTCCTCATCACTAACCATGCAAAGCTGCCTGTGTTGGCATATGGCTTGGGGAGATTGTTTATGGCTTCTAGTGTTGTCATTGATGGAAATTGGAGTCATTATCTTGGTCCGTAGATCAAGATCTACTTATACTGGCAGAAAATGTAGAAAATAGTGTGTTACCAACAGAAAGCATGAAGAACAGGGTATCTGGTCAATTAGTCGATCTGTATGCTTCACCATATCATCATTTTGTGTTGTGGATCTCTAGGAAATTTTGTTAAGCATGCATGTTACCTTATTGGTAAGTTTTGTGGTATTGCAACAATTGGTGTATGAGTTAGGAGATTTGGTAAAATGATTTTCTATTTATTTTCTCATTATGGCTAACTCAATGAATGTAGTGTGTTGCGGATGTATAAGGAGTAGTTCTTTAATTGTTTCTAAGTTTGAGAATATTGTTTTGGGTCCCAGCTATGTCTTATCTGACCTTTTTGGGTGTGCGTTAAATATAACTTATGATTTGAGCCAACTATTGGAGAATATTTTATGTTTTTGTTGAAGCCGACCTAAGTGATTCAAATTTTTGCTAGCGGATATATATATATTAGATTGGTAATTCACTTTTGTAGAGAGGATGAAGTGGTGAGAAGGTGTGAATGTGTGAAAAGATAAGAATAGATGTATGAGCGAACATCAAAAGATGGGTTGAGTAAATTTTTCTTGAGCAAAAGAAGGTTATTGTGAATTAATGCAAAGCAGAGCAGAGCGAGTTGCAAGATTAGATAAAAGGTTTAGAATCTATTTTATGTGCTTCACCAGAACTAAATCCAGGCATTTGTAGATGTTATCTTCTCAGTTCAATTTTTTTTGTAATCACAAACAATTTGTAAGGTAGTGAGCCTTTATTATTTTGAGTAGTAAGCTCTAGGCAGTGTACCTGAATGCAAGAGCATTCCCTTTTTAGTCATACTTTTAACAGAGTATAAATTGTGGATTAATCTCCACCATGGTTTTTCCCCTAACAGGGTTTCCATGTAAAAATATTGGTGTTATGGTGTCTTGATCATCTTGTTCATGTTCTTGCATCTTTATTTCTATTTATATGGTGAAAATGGTTTAAGATCTGAATTAAAAGTCTAATTTGCTAAACACTGATTCACCCCCCCCTCTCAGTGTTCCTTGAGTCCAACAACCCACCTTTGGAAGGATAAAATTATTCAACAAAATGAGAATGCTCTATGAGATTAAATAGTGTCACCCTTGTTGAGGATTGCTTTATATCCCTGCTTGACTGAATAAGATCCATTTTTGGATGGTGCCCATATTACTCGATCAAGTTTCCTTGATATGCATACAGTTCTACTTTCCAAAATATGTGTCAATAAATCTTTTTGCTCTTTTGATATCTATAAAGAAGAAATTTCTTTCCAAAATACCCTCCCTGATGAAGGTTCAGTTGAATTAACATAATCTATTAGTCTTGTTCCCCAAACCTGAGAAAAGACCAAAATGACTGATTGCAACTCTTGATAATCTCTCAAGGGAGGATTCCCATTCCAGGAGTCACTCCAAAAGTTAACTTCATCTCCCTTATTGACCTCCCAGGAGATATACGATGTTACCACTTTTCTACATGAGAGCATGAAATTCCACATGGCCAAGCCTTCAGGTGGATTAGAAGTTGTGAATATTCTCTTAGGATCTTGGTTGTCTAGGTATTTTTCCCTCATTAAGGAACACCATTTGGATTTTGGTTTAGAATACATTTTCCAAATAAGTTTCCCACCAAAAGCCTGATTTCTTTTGGATATATCATGCAAACCCACTCCTCCTTTGTTTTTTTTCGGATACCATGCTATCCAAAGAGACTAGAGGGAATTTTTTAGTATCATTCATGTTCCCTTTCCATAGGAAGCTTCTTATAATCTTTTGAATTTGTTCAACTACTGTGTTAGGAGCTCTTAACACTGAAATGAAATAATTAGGTATTGTAGATAGAACTGATTTTATCAATAGAATTTGGCCTGAAAATGATAGCCATCAAGCTTTCCAAGCACAAATCCTTTGCTTAATTATGTCAATGACTTTAGACCAATAGGATGGTTTATTAGACCCCATGAAAAAAGGAATACCTAAATACTTACAAGGAAAATATGCCTCTTGAAATCCCAAAATCCTGATAATTTTCCTTTTTATTGCAGCTTTAGAGTTGAACACATATATTTTGGACTTTTGGGCATTTATCTTTTGTCCTGATACCAGTGAGTATTTTTCCAATACCTCTTTTATTTGCTTTGATTTTGAAATGGATGCTTTCCCATATAATAAGGTGTCATTTGCAAATAGATTATGAGTAGCTGACAAATTTTTTTGGGGGATAAGAATTCCTTGCCACAAACCCTTAGAATGTTTATCCTTTATAGCCCTACTTGGTGCCTCTGCCATGATTATAAAAAGGAAAGGAGATAAAGGGTCCCCTTGCCTCACCCCTTGAATTGCTTTAAAGAAACCATAGGGAGAGCCATTAATTAACATTGAGAAATGTGTACCTAAAAGGCATGATAAAATCCACTTGCACCATTTCTTTGAAAAGCCAAACTTGTCCAACACCTTAATAAGAAATTCCCAGTCTACTCTATCATAAGACTTCATCATGTCCAATTTAACAATAAAAGATGGCAAATGATTTGATTTGATAGAATGGATTACCTTGTGTGCCACCAGTGCCCCTTCTATCATTTCTCTTCCTGGAACAAAGCATCCTTGTTCTGAAGAGATAATTTTTGAAATGAGAGGTTGTAATCTTAAATAGATCGCTTTTGTAAAAATCTTATAAATTGTATTACAAAGTGAGATGGGTCTGAAATTTGTAAAGGTTTTAGGTTCCTTTACTTTTGGGAGCACAACTATATTTGTGGCATTGAAGTGCTTCAACATTGTACCGAATTTGCGTGATTCCTCAATGGATAAGAGAAGATCATGACCCAATATATCCCAACATTTTTGAAAGAATAATGTCGTAAAGCCATCAGGGCCTGGAGCCTTATCTGAGGACATTGAAAATACTACTCTTCTTAGCTCTAATAATGTGAATGGTTTGAGTAGTGCTTCACTATCACTTTGAGAAATGAGATTTGGAATTGAAGATAACAAATCTTGCTCATCTTGATTTCCATGAGAAGTAGATTTGTGTAGAGCAAGAAGATCCTTGAAGAACTTTACTCCCTCCTTTTGAATTTCTTCTGCATTGTTTATTTGATTTCCTGAGCTTGCTTCTTGTATTGAGAAAATAGTTTTAGAGGCTCTTTTTTGTTGTACAGATGCATGGAAATTTTTTTTATTACGATCTCCCTCCTTTAGCCATAGTTGCATGAATTTTGCTGCTAATATATTTCTTCCCACTTACCCAATTCTTCCCACATCTTATGTATATAGTTCCTTCTATTTCTCATAGATGACAACATCCATACCATTCTGAATAATATGTTCATGTATATCTGCCAACTGTTGAGCTACTTCTTCCTTTTGTGCAAATATATTTTTAAAGACACTCACAGATACCTTGTTGGGGAGGTGCACTTACCCACCATTAGTTTAATAAGGGAAAAAATAATGGGTCTCTCAGCCACATTTTCTCAAACTTGAAAGAAGGCTTGTGTGCTAGTATCCCTGATGGATTGTGATAGATAGCAATATCGCATAATGATCTGAACCAATGAAGGGAAGAATTTGAGAAGACAAATTAGTGGATGAAAATGCCCATTCTTGAGAAATTAGAAACCTGTCTAGACAAACTACTATTTGTGAGAAATCTCTCATTCAATTTGTCCAAGTAAATCTCCCTTTCTCTGGTAGAATATCCCTGAGTGAATTATCTGAGATGAAGCATCCAAAGTCAGACATTGTTTTATGTGGCAAGCAGATCCCTCCTTGTTTTTCATTGAGAGACACTATTGCATTGAAGTCCTCGACAACAATTAGTTTTTGATTACTCAAGTTTTGAATTAAAGCAATCAGAGTATCCCATAGTCTCTTTTTGTCCTATGTAGATGTAGGGCCATAAACACTAAATAGCTTGAATTGTAAATCAAAACTCTAAATATTTAAAAGTTTCCAATTATTATTGACATCCAAAGAATCCATTGTTATTGTTCTTGGGTTCCATAGAGATACTATTCCTCCAAAGGCTCCTTAGGTGGGTATTGCAGTAGCTTTCCATTTTCCCCATTTGAAAACTGTTGTTTTAAATATTTCCTTGGATAATTTAGATTCTTGAATGAGAAAAATATTATCCCCACCAGCATCAATTTGACGCTTGATTTGGGATCTTTTGTTAGGGGCATTAATGCCCTTGAAATTCCATGAAACAATCTTCATTTCATACGAGGAGAGCAACATGCTTTCCTCGGTATTTTGTTGATTGAAAATCCACCATCTAAAGTAGCTTGCATACCTGCCCCAATTTCCTCTTTTAATTTATCTACTTTGGATTTCCTTCCTCTTTTAGTTGGGTTTTTTTTAGGTAACACCTGAGAGATGGGCATTTGTGCTAATGATAACTCCTAAGAGAAATCAAAGCCACCACCTATGTCTACATCCATTTCCTTATTCCCCCCCCCATGCATTCCTTAGTGGAGAAATAATCCAATGGTACTATTTATGTCCTTCTTTCAACCTCTTCATTTAGAATTTCATCTGCTATCTCATCGATAAGTTCAGAGCCTATAGATTCCAATAATTTATGTGCAATAAATTCTAACTTATCTTGACAAGCCAATTGCTTAAATTCATTATTTACATTGAAAATGCCTCATTGTTGAGGTTTGTGAAAACAATTAGATTCATTGTTAGGTGACCCCTAATTGAAGGCATGCCTATCGGACCTAATGGAAATGTTCTGTTGAGGAATCTTCTAAAGAGAGAAATCCATGTTATTGAATGAATATCTTGTTTCCAAGTTCATGGTTGATAGGGTAGAACACATCAGGTGTCAAATAAATTCCTGAAATTAGGCTATCAAGAAGGATAAACCAAATAAAAAACCAATCGATTTTCCCTCCTAATTGTCCTTATTTCCTTTATTGAAGAGAGGAATAATGTGTTGTGAATGATCACTCTTCTCTTTTAAGATTATAGATACTTTTGATACCTCCTGAACTGGCTGATAATGGATTTCTCTCTTATTAGAATCATGGGTGAAGTCACTGAGTGGTAGGACTTGATTTTCTTGACTTTGATTGCCCAGTTTGCTCTCCTTTAACGTGTCTATAAACTCCTGAGGCTCGCTTTCCTTAATTGGTTTGTTAATGAGATGGCATTCATTAGCCATATGCTCCAGAGAATGACATACATAACAAGAATTTTGACTATTTTCAACTATGATCTCCTGCTCCCACATACCAAACTTTGATTTGATATTTATCTGGCTAGGGAAGGGTTTTGAGGCATCCAATTATACACACACCCTAACTAGGAGGGATGGGTTAGCAAAGAACTCCTTATCATGTTTGAGACATATTCCTATTTGGTTTGCCATGAGCTCTATGAGATTCAACTCTCTATATTCGAGGGGCAGGGAGTGTAATTGCACCCAAGCTGGAATGAATTTAGCCAGAAAGAGGATAGGCTTAAATTTTGGTGTCCATGGATTCATACATAAGCCAGATCCTTCATAGATCCAAGACTTAACTTTAAAAATTGCATCCCTCTGATATTTATTTTGAAATAACACAATAAAAACCCCTTCCTTCTTATCTAAATAGAAAACTTTTGAAACCCCTTCCCATTCTTCAAAAAGAAAATCTCTGAGCAATTCTATATCAAGCATTTGGTCCCAGAACTTATAGACTAGGGCTTGATGACAAATATTGCAGATTTGATTATGAAGTAAGTCCTCTGAGAAGGTTATGCCAACAAAATTTCTTGCCTCTGATGAACCATTGCTCTGTATTTTTCCCAACTCCCTTTTCCCAAGCTGATGGGTACTGCTCTAAAATCTGTATTCCCATATGATCTGGACTTGGGGGAATTTTTTGGACTGACAACTCACCTTTTTGGACATCTTTTCATTTCCATTGTACTATTGTATTATTCTTGGTTTTTAGCTTCTTTTTCTTGCTTTTATTCTTCTTAGGGTTCCTAGGTTTAGGAAGATCCTTTGATGCTCATGCATGTTGCTCCTGACATTTCATGTTGTTTGATTCATGAGAAACAAGAGACTCTTTCCAATGTTCCAAAACCTTGTCTTGCAATCTTTCCTGAATGCCAGAGGTCCCATTCATTTTATTATCTTTTGATTTTGGATTGAAGGGAACCCCTTGAGCAACATTATTGTGACACAGGAAAATCACTACATTGCCTTGTATCTTTAAACCACGCTTCTTTAACATGCAGGTCTTTGGATTGCTAGGTTTTGGAAGACTTTAACGCAACCTTTGCATCTTGGTAAGACCATTGCAAAAAAACCAAGTTTTTCTCATATTGTCTGTTCTTGAAATCTCTGTTAAATAGTGTATCCTCTTCGTAGATTTCAATGATCAGCTGGCCATCTTTAATGGAAACCCTATGGGCTAGCACTAGTGCCTAGTTTGGTTTCCGAAAGTGATGTCTTCCTCCATTTGTTTTGTGTGCATGTTGCAAACTCTGGTTGCATGTGGGTCCCCGAGGTCGAAAGTTCCGAGTTCTACGAAAAGGCCTACCACAAGGGTGAGGATCCCTGTTTTTTTTTTGCATAACTAAAGTAAAAATTGATAATTAAAAAAAACTTAATAAAAAATAAATATTCTAAAAGTAACAGTCCATAACTTTGTTTGATTAAATATTTTATTCGTAATTAGTAATAACATTGATTGTTGGGAGACTAAAATGAATTGATGCATTTTTTTTTTTGATAGGTAAGATCAGGTTTTATATTAATATAAAAAAGAGTTGATACAATATTAGCCCAAGATTATGAGCGATAGAGATTTCCATTAATGACCATTGAAGACTAGACTAAACCAAACCAGATACAAAATGACCACTCAGAGTCGAATTCCACCAAAATTGACTACATATACCAGCCTTTGCTACTATATTATATTAAAACCTATGAAAACTACCAACTTGGATCGAGATACATATACCCAATATATTGTTCACCAGACCACCACCTAGAAAAGTATAGAGATGCACCCCAATCCAATTACTAGAGATTATTCTAGGAAAAGACTCAAAACTCATATTTACAGGTCGAATTCTTTATCGCCACCAACCAGAACTTCTTTTTCAGGAACTCCACCCCTGCCAAAGCTAAACATTGATTCTCCACCAACTCCAAGCCATTAATTTCTAGAAGAAAAGGGTAAAATTTCACCAGTGCATCCAGGTCCGCTAGGAGCTCTAAGTCACGCGGAAGAGGAATGCCAACACTCAGAGAGGTCGTGACCAAGGACTCTTCTAATCCCACTAGAAAATATTTTCTAGACAAATGCTTCATAATCACCTTTGCCCCAACCTTTGAAACATTCACATCCAACAACCTAGCCAACACCCTTGATGAAATATTGGTATCAAGCCTATAACCTTCACACTCTCCATGAAACCCTTCCCTGTAATGCATTGTATTGCAACAAATGTAAGATAATCTGGGTGGTGAATAATCTGGCTTAGTCGAAGTGATGCCACTAGACCTAAAAAGGTTATTTGATGCTTGGAGCTAAGAAGCTAGATAGGGGTGTCAATTTGACCTGTGTCCAATTCCTTCACTGAAACTTGCAAGATAAAAATTTCCATAACAAAACAAAGAAAATACCAAATAAAGCTGCTAGCAAGGTGGCGGGGGAATCAATAGATTGTCAGATTACCAGCATGGGATTACCTTAATGACCTGTCCATACCACCATTTATGAATTCCTTGAGAAAATTTTCAACTGAAACCATATGCCACAAGAGAAAACATGCCACTAAAACTGTATGCCATAGGTCCTGAACCATACACAAAACATGTGATAAGGCCCAACTATTTCAAAAAATATTTAGGCATGATTACCATCACATCAAAGAGTCTAGAATATCGCCACCTCACCTTCCAACGTGATCGCCACTCCACACAATCCATTGCGGAGTGGCTCCCATCCAACCACCCACTAATTGATACATATTTTTAATTATATAATATATCTAGGTTTGTACAAGATCTCTCACAATTATTTTAAATTCGTTACAATTTGAATTTGGGGGGTAAGCACTACCTAAGGGCGTAGCTACCTCTATTTCTTTAAAAATAAAAACTAGATTACATCATACAACCAAAGCTTACATTCAATGATACAAATATCCCACACCTTCTGCTATATCAAGTAGCCTTCCAACATTGCTCTTAGAAACCAGGCCGAGATTCTCCTCCAGAAACTTCATGAAGTCGTCTACATTATATTTCTCCTCCACACCTTTCTCATACAATTTCCATGCTTTCCTCAGTTTCATCTTCTTCTTTTCTATGTTCAAGTCCCAAAAATCGACCACAATCCTTGAGCTCGGCACAGTCATGACACTGTTAATAGCATTCATGACCCAATCTATCAACTCCTAGTGGATGTACCTCTCGACCACACGAATTACCACAAGTTAAAACTGAGCACCTGGATGAAGTTGGAGAAGAAACATTCTAGAACCAGACCATCATTCTCATGGCCACCAGTCTAAAAACCTTCTTTGATTACCTTCAAAACTACCCTCTAATCCTATACCCCACCCTTTTGAAATAGGTATGTGATATGATCCTTGCTCAACTCAGTGAGTGGCCCCTCGCTTCCCTCTTTCGTGCACCAACACTCAATCCCAAAGTGTAATGCCATTGCTCTTACTTTGGCTCCCCAATCCAAACACTAAATCAAACAACCTCCTATCCCTTTATAGCCATAAAGCTACAATAGGAACACCCTTTCCCACCCAAAAGAGATTGACCAAATCCTATAAGCCTCTTCCTGCCTTCTCCAAGATTGATGGTCTAGAGACATGTCATTACAAATATTATTTTGTATATATTTTACACTAATTTATATTTTTTATGAGTTTATTTGATTTAGTATATTCTATATATACTATTAATATATTATTTGCATAATATATACATATAATTAATAATTTTTACATATTACATATTATATATTAATTATATATTTAAACTAAAAATTAATAAAAAAACTTATATTTATTAGGTTGCAACCTACTTAATTGTTATTTTTTAATAAATTAAATAATAGAGAATGGGCCACAACCTTTTTATAGGTCATTGTTTGTGTACATAGGTCACCACTACCAATATTAGGGATACATCCTAAATCGCATTCACACACACATGAATAGGTTATACATACATACATACATATATGTATATATAATATGTGTGTGTGTATATTCATTATTATTATTTTTTAATAAAATAGGGTTTATATTATATATTTTGATAAGGGTGTAGTGTAGTGGTCAAGTCACAACATTGTTATATAAATCAGTAAGGTTCAAACCCCACTAGGTTTCTAGGCATAGGTCATGTGCCTTTGTTGGAGCAACGTGGTCATTAGATGTGTGCCTTCATTGGGTTGTTGTGCTCTCGAGCTATGAAGTTTAACTAGAATATTGAGCTTGTATATTTTGAAAAAGGTTATAGTACCTTGGGAATTAACACCCCCTAGAAGTGGTCTCGATGATAAATCCATTAGGAAGAGAAGCATTTAAAAAATGTGGCTATCTTCCTTGCTTCTCTTGATTGTAATAAAATTCTTGCTAGAAAATTCATGGATGAATGGTTTAATAATGTATGGAATAAAAAATTAGGGATTCAATTCTCGTTCTATAGAATGGTTCAAAGGGGGTCATTTCTAGTTTTTTTTAAAGTCATTCTATGTAGGAGAAATTTGACTCAAACGAACTCTAGAATATAGAGAATTCAATGTTTCGAGAAATTACCTAGTCTCCAAAGGTTTTGGAAGAGAAGGTTTTGGCCCTCTCTTACCCTAGATAGGTTAAAGTTAAGAATGTCCTCCCCAACTATGGGCATTTCAACCACAGTTTCTTGCTTTATTATGAAAAGTAATGAAGTTGGAAGAAACTAAGGCTACCCTCTTGCATATGGATGCAAGATTAATGGCTTATTTATCCTAAGGGGTGTATTTTCCTGAGGAGAATGAAATTTATGCTAGGAAAAAAAAAATTTCTTCTAAAATTAAGATCATGGGGGGTCTAAATGCTTGCTTTATATGTAAAAAAGAAGGTCATGTGTGGAGAAATTGTCCTATTTTTAAGGGTAAATCTAGGGACCCAAGGTTTAACCCAAAATCACCATTTCAAACCCTAGTGAAATCGTAGGAGAGAGGGTGACTGTAGTGAATATCAATAGTGCAAAAATAATTTCCTCCAAATTAATAGAATCCAAATCTAACTCAGTAATAAATGAAGTAAACCCTAATGAAAATACTTTAGAATTTATCTCCAAGGAAGTCACAAATTCTAATAAAGGGGAAGATATGGCAAAGATTATTCTTAATAAACCTTACATTGAATCTAAAGGTGCAATTTCTAATGTTAAGAATGATAGAATTGGGAATCAGATCATCGATTCAATACACTATGAATCAGGAATTGATAATTCACACCCATGGGTAACACTCTTTGAGGGGACCATAATTATAATTAGTTAGTTGTGTCTAACTCTAACCCTGGGCATAGGAAAAATGTACAAGCTAGTACTAGACAAGATTAAACATAAAATTTCTCAAAATAATAACAAGAGTAATCAGAATAGAAATGAGAAACAATCAAGGGTCAAAGATCCCTTGTATGAGATCAAGACTCAAAATAATGGTGGGAGTGGAAATGTGGTGAATGACTTAATAAAGGATGAGGAAAAAACTCTAATATCTCAAACAAAAAGGAAAATTATCAAATTATGAACAATATACAAGAAGGTAAGACCAAAGAAGCTTAAGTAAAAGACTTGAAGATTACATATGAGCTTTCAAGTAATAACACTGATATTTTGGATCATACTAATGTAATAAGCCTCACAATGCTATCTTGTCCTAAGTCTAACCCTAGACAAAAAAATATGCACAAGTATTAGCCTTAGACATAAGAGAGCATAAGGGTGCCAAAGATAATATTAAAAAGAGTGGAATAAGAAAAGGAATATGTAGACTTCAATGATGTGAATTATCCCATGTTGCCTTCTTCTCCCAATCCTAATCCTAGACAAAAGGAAAATTCCCAAGTGTTAGTCTTGGACAATTTCAATCAAAGATGTTCTAATGAAATTGAAAAGAATATATGGAGCAAAAAGGAGGATCTAGCAAGGGTTATAGGGTATTTTTCTAATGAGAAGAACACATATGGGAATATTCAACCTAAATCAAGGACCTCCCCCCTATCCAATGAAAATATTTTTCCAAGAGAAGGAGGAACCATCCAGTTGGTAAATGGATGGGTAAAAAAAGAAAATAAAAAGAGAAGACGAAGGGGTAAAGAAGAGGTTGAGCATTGCTCAAAGATGAAGCATAGAGAATATGGATTTCCTAAATGATTTGATAGATTTAGGAACTCTAAGCGAGATGCTCAAATGATATATGTTGATGAGTTTTAATTGCACTAGTTGGAATGTTAGGGGACTCAAATCCCCTGATAGGAAATGCATTGTTAGGAGATACCTAAATTTGGATAAGTACAAAGATGTCTTATTACAAGAGGTAAATGGTTCTAATTTTATCATTGAAACTAATCTCAAATTCATTTGGAAATAATATTGTCATTTTATATTGAACATGGAAAAGGTAAGGGGGGCTCAGCTGTATTGTTATCCAATAAGAGGGCTCAATTTGTGACTGAATATGGGATCTCTCCACAAAATAGGGTAGTATGGATAATTATTGAAAATGAGAATAAGATTTTTGGTTCCTACTCAATCTATGCTCCTAATGAGTCTAGGGATAGGATTGAACTTTGGAAATGGGTGCATAATATTCAAGATATCTCATAGATTGTGGGGGGGACTTCAATATGATTGAGAACAATGAAGATAAAATAGAGGGCATAGAAATGAAAAATAAAGGAAATAAAAAACACTTTTGATATAGAATGAAGAATAAAATCAATCTTTTGATCCTATTGAAGAATTGAAAAAATAAATTAAAAATATTTGGTTCACATGGTGTAACTTCCAAAAAGGGAATAAGATAATATACTGCAAGCTAGATAGATTCTATGATAACAAGGACTTCTTGAGTTTTGATCAAATTGATGATGGTAGTAGGGTAAGAGTTTACCCATGCTCTCTGTTTGATCATCATCCTATCAATTTCAAGATCATAATAGCTAATGAGAAGCCTAAAGAGTGTAGAAAATATAGCAAATTTCTTCTAAACATGTTCATGCTAAAAGATGAGGATTGCAATGAGATTGTATTTACTCTTAGAGAAATTAATAGATAGATGAACTAAAAGACAAGTCAACTATTGAGATATGAAATGATAATGTTAAAGGCTAGATAATTATCTATCAAACTATAGGAAAAAAAGCAACTGACAATAAGAAGAAAAAAAATGATCTTCAAGAGAAATTACTCGAACTGGAATTTGAACTACAAAGTGACCCTAGGAAAATAGAATTGAATGAGGATATAATCTCAATAAAAAAACTTAGTAAGGAGCTTGTAAGCTAATAAAACCCAAGGTTTAAAGGTAAGAGAAAAGATGAATTGGATAAGTAATGGGGACAAAAGCTCTAATTTTTTTCTTAGATTTATTAAAGAAAAAGGTGTAAAAGGAAAAGTTGGGAATTTATGGGGTGAGAACAATATTTCAAGTGACCTAGAAGAAGTGAAAGATCAATTTTACTACTTTTACAAAGATCTCTTTTACTTTTGAAGGGGATAACACACAAGGTCACATTTCTAGGAACCTTTGCAAAAAAATAATTCATAAAAAATATCCAAAGAAAGCACATAAATTATGTTGGGTAGATAATTGTCTAAAGAGGAAATTGTAAAGGCCATTCAAGTTCTAAATAATGATAAATATCCAAGGATTGATGGCATGCCTGTAGAATTATAAAAAAAATAATAGTAAATGGGTGAGTGAAGATCTACTACAGGTGTACACTAAAGATAATTATATAGGCTCTTTAGGTAGTAACGTTAACAAAGGTATAATCAAATTGTTGCCTAAAGAAGGAGAAAAATCCTTAATAAAGAATTGGAGACCTATTACTCTACTCGGTGTATCATATAAAATTCCAGAAAACATATTGTCTTTGAGATTGGTTGATATCCTTCCTTCCTTTATCAACAAAACTCAAAAAGGTTTCATTAAAGGGAGGTATATTTTGGAGAATCTCCTAACTAGGTGGGAGGCTATGTAATGGGCAAGGTGTTCCAACCAAAATATAGGAATTATCTTACTTAGCTTTGAAAAATCATATGATAGGGTTGAATGGTGCTTTATTATGACAACTCTCAAAGCTGATTCCCAAAAGGTTTATGTCAGATGGTCATCACTTTAATGAAAGATGTTGTAGCATAGGTAGATGTAAATGGATCACTAATTGAACAATACTCTATGTGGATTTCTATAAGGTAGTGGTTCCCTCTTAACCCTACTCTATTTGTGATTTCTTCATGTTATATACTATCTCCTAAGAGACTCAATGATGAGCCCCAAGATTAGAGGACTATCCCTCTCAAATGGTGAGGACCTCCTAAATATTTAATTTGTAGATGATATTTCCCTCTTTGTTAAGCTTGAAAAAGTTAACTTTATGATGCAAAGGGTTAGGGACTTTGAAAGAAACACAAAGATTTCAAGGAACTTAATGATGCAATCTTAAAACCTTCTTCAGGCACCCTGATGGAGGCAAAGCCTAAATGGATCACTCATGAATCAAATCCTTCTCCAATGGATCCAAACCCCAGGAATTATCTTAAGGGGCACAATTACACTTGTCTTGAATGATTTCAAAGCCCAACCCTTTGACTTAGACACAAAACCAAATTTTCACCTTAACTAGGCTACTAGCCCAACTAGGCCTCTAGCGAAGGATTTTTGACTTTGCTCTCAAATATTCCAAAGGAACCTCCAATATAATGACTATTTCAGATGTGGTTTGTGATAAAAAACAACATATCCAAACCTTTATATCACTTGCTTTAGACAATCCCTTCCAAAACATGTTGTCTCCTCAAAAACTAGGCCTAATTAGCCCTCTTTTCCAAAGCAAACCCTCTTTAAATTCAACCCCTGACCATGAAACTTTCAAAAGTCTCTTAAAATGACTCAAAACCAAATATTCCAAGTTTTTAGGCCTCTATGACACCTCTAACATGCTCAAACACAAAACCCTCCTTAACTTGCCTCAAAACTAGGGCTTCTTGAAAACTAACCTTCCAATCACTTCCAGAACTTTCTCATTGACTCTACACCATTAGGAAAACATATTGAATCATTCCCAACTATAAAACATATCCCTCCTTCAGGTAGATCTTCTGTTGCTACACCCTAGGGTCCAACTTCAAGCAGTTTTCACTGTCAAATCTTGGTGTACACCATAGTATTCATCTCTCCTACACATTATAGTGTTATATTGGTATTATATATGTTATACATGATCCATTTCATAGATTACAGTCACCACTTTCCATGAAATGGATCATTTATCCATGAAAACTCACAAAATGAGTGCAAAATTTGAATTTTCTAGAGGACAGTCAGATGTATTGTTTGAAGAAACTATTTATTATTGCTTTCAGAACATAGAAGGGTTTAAAAACATGTAAATTAAAGTTCCAAAGGCATTCAACTGAGCATATCCTCAATAGAAATCAGTAGTTTATCAAAAAGACTCCAAAAATGCAAGAAAACTGTGTTTTTTTCCTTATTTCCATAAAACAGTCCGTACAATACCTTCACAAACTGATCAACCTCCCTAAAAATGATTATTTTGGCTTTTTATATTCTTTCCCCAACTTCTCAAATCGTTTGGGATTGATTAAGTTGCATAAAAGTGATTAAAACTCATAAAGACTAGTTACCCGCCCAAATTGGAATTCAAAAATTTGAATTTCCAATCTTGAAATTTATTGAACTCCCCAAACTAAAACCTATTGGATCATCAATATCCAACCTTATTTGACCTAACTAAAGCATTATATTCCTATTTAAAGCCCTATAACATGATAATTCTAATTACATAGCATTTTGGTCCTAGGGTCCTTATCAAGACCCTTAGGACAGTTGACTCTCTTAACACATTTATCCTTTCCAAATGCCATTATAGGCTTTAAAAGGTCATAGTTGATGTTTTGATTTGCTTGACAGGTCCTCCTGACCCCTGCACACTCCTTATCCTTGAAGAGCTCCTTGAAGGCCTTGGGTGCTCCTGCACCACTTTAAAAATTTAATACAAAAACTGAGCTTGTTTTGTGTAGCCTCTAGGGAAAAACAATCCACAATGAAATCCATAATGATAATTTGGTAATACAACCCCCTGAGTAGTTTTCTAAATATGAATTCCAATGGGGAGGACCTAACAAACATGTTAGATACCCGAGTATCCCTTTTTCTATAAATCCATGTTTGAAAGACATGTGGGATTGGATAAAAGATAAAGTAGATATTGTAGACACCTAAAAATGTCCTAAGCATATCACACATCCTGAGTTTGATTACTAACATCATTTTCTCATCATTATCACCTAATTCATATATTTAATTAAAAAGTGTTAATTATTTAGTTAAATTCACCCTATTCTCCTATTAATTGAATAACTGAGGTTATTTGGTTAATTTATCATTTTCATGATAATATTCCTCTCATTTGATTAAATAATGTCAAATTATTTAATTAAATGTCATTATTCTCTTTGATTAAATAATTCCTAATTATTTAATCAAAGGTCCTAATTCTCTCCACTTGCATAGTTAAATGATTTTTCATGAATTGTTTAATTCACTAATTATCCCTCCAATCCTCCAACTTTTCCAACTTGTACAAGAATATTCCCTTGGAATATTCACTTTTCAAATTTAAATATTTCCTTCCAAATGGAAATATCTCTCACATGGCTTCCTAAAATTTAAGGAATTTATCGAGTCTCTCATGGATTTTAGACCCTTGATCTAATCTTTGATCCATGCCTTCATCTCTAATTCAATTTCATCCCTTGGTCATCATTTTCCATCCTCATCGTTGATCAATATCTCTCAAATCTATAAATATCAAGCCTATTTCCTCTCAAATCATCCACAAGCCTTCAAGAAAAGATATAATCTCAAATTGATGACTCCATTGGAGTCATTTGAGAGCATCTTATGAATCAAATTCATCAATATTCATCATAAAATATTTTTCACAACAATGTATAGTGCATAAAGTGAGCCATCCACATTCCACATCCACTCATTATGCATTAATCCACAATGGGATTGAGCGGTTTGCATAATAGTTAGATTCATTTTGCTTTAATTTCATGTTTATTGCTTTGATTTGAATCTCTTTATTGTTTTAATTGAATTTCATTGAGAATATGTCTTTGATTGATCATTATCTTGTTTAATTTGCTTTGATTAAATGTTTTTTGATCAATTTAGTTCACCTGTTTACATTTAATGGCATGCCTGATGGGACCCCATGTCCGTAACTAATCAAATTTGTTTGAGTTTTGTCATCAATTATAGGTTATAGGGGTAGTCTAATGCTTCTGCAAATACCAACACATTTGCAACAAACCCCAGTGCTTCTGCCACCTGAAAACTCATTTTGGGGACCTTGCAATAATCCAATGCCTTTGTATCACATAGATCCATGCTTTTGCATACTCCAACACATTTGCATCACACAGAGCTACACATTTTCCATATATCAATGCATTTGCAAGTATATTTTTTAGTATTGCCCTACTTTTGTACCCCACCTTCAAACAACTATATCATGGTCATATGGTGGTATTTTTCAATGCTTTTTAAAAATGGGGTAGAATTTCATGGTCTTCATAGTGGTGCAAGTGGTTTTCAATTTTTGTAGAGATATTTTCATTTTTGGGGTCCAATTTGTAGGGTTTATTTAGGTTTTTGTGCTTAATCATTTGTCAACCCTAACATCATCTTGTTTTCTTGATCTCGTCTAATATTTGTAGCATGTAGTGTTTGGAATAATGTTTATTAATGCTTATTTTGAGCTTTACCCCTAAAAAAATTTGATTTGGTGTTCATAAAAAATATTTCATCTTTCAATTTGGTGTTTAAAACAAACAAGAAACTTTCACAATTCAAATTGGTGCTTAAAAATTTGAACAATCAAACTTCATCTTCGTTTGGGCTTAAAACAAACCAACAACTTGCACTTTAAACATGAGGATAAAATGAACCACACTTTTCTTTTGGTTCATGTTTAAAATAAACAAGAGTGTGTGCTTTGCTTGCTATGCTTGGTAGACTAGCAAGTGTGTATCCTCTCCCCTTGCGCTTCGTGCGATCTTGGGTGAAGATAAACACTTTTAGTTTGCACTTTATGTTCATTGTAACCCTAAGGTAGTTACTATGTATCCTCTCCCCTCACACCTAGTGTTATATTGGTGAAGAGAAATAGTAACTCCTTTTTTCTTTTGAGTAGGAGGCTTGCCTTGAGACACATCCTAACAAAGAACTCAAGGGTTTAACCTCAAGCAGCATTTTTGGGTGCATTATATAAATTGGTTGTGAGAGAAATTTGTAGGTCAATCCATGCATGTAGCACTCCAAACTTGTGTGGGTTTCCTGATGCGATGTCCAAGAGGTCGATGGTGTTCACCAAGTTCTACCCACTAAAAATGTTTTTTGTTTTAGAGGCCTAAGACCATCAAACACCTTCTTAAGGAGGTGTAATGGAATAGCATTGTTCCATGAAGTTGCTCGACATGTACTAAGCATAGTTGAGGTGACAAACACCTTGCAAGGAAATTTTCCTTCCAAGGTAAGAGGTGTATCATGTATGTGTGCATACTCTAGTTACTCATTCTATAGGAAATATTTTATCTTGTGGGCCCGACTTAAGAAGATAAACCTACTTGACTAAATAGGATTGTGCTTGTCTCATTCTACCAAGCTATTGCTAGTGAGCTTTGTGGAAGAAATCTCACACAATATCTCCCATTACCAATTGATTTGAAGTTGAACACATTTCTTGCAAAATCATCAAAAAAATAAAACAAACATTAAACATGGTTATGAAAAGATCTTAAACCCTTTGAACACATTGGTATGCACTTGAAAGACATTGTACCTTAGTATCCATCTAAGTATTTTTTTTTTATCAAAATAGTATCTTTGTGTGCATCTTAGTACTATTGTCTACATCTTTGCGCATTGGTTCAAAGTAAACCTAGGTAACTATAAATTAACATTTTTGTCTTTTCACAATATTGAGCTTTTATGGAAAATAATGTGCTTTTGTAGACATATTAGTGATAGAAAACACATAATCAAGATATTTGTGTGGTAAAAAGAACAAAAGATTAAATCAGATTTCAAAAATTGAACCTAAAAGAAACATTCAAAACTACTTGTGGTACTTTCTTCAAATAAATAAACAAGGAAATTCATGCTCAATATTATTTTTATCAAAATAATTGTCGGGTTAACATTAGACCAAATTATTGTTATCTATCAAACATTGAAACATCAAAACAAGGTTCTTTATCAAAGTCCCTTGGAAAATTATAAAATATGATCTTAGGTTGTCATTTGGAACAAACATATCATCTTCATTCAAAATAAAACATCAACCATCAATCAAACATCAAAATATTTCATAAAAAACAAACAACTTAACATTTGGATATAAATCACCTAGGCTTGAATCTTTCAGCATATCAACTAATTTAGCCTTATACTTGGAAATGATATTTTTTCAAGGTGTTTAAGTTGAATTAGCAAAACCATTTTGGAAAAACTCACTTTGGAGTCACAAGTCTACTCCTAAATTAGTAAGTCCTAATTGCTAAAATCAATCAATCAAGTTGTAAGAGTGGTCAAAATCAAAGTTTCATAGCCTTCACTCATCCACAAAGCCATTCATTCATTGATTCTAAAATCCATCAAAGTGTTATCATTAGCAAAATTTGAAAAAAATGAAAGATATTCAAAAAGGTAATTGGTATTTAACCTCTCCTAGGATTAACACATTCCTTTATCATTCAAACATTTATCCTAGAGGTCTGGAAGGTTTAATCTTGAAAACATGACAATGCCAAACAATTATTCAAACTCACATCCATACAATTCCTACATAGGTTCAACATATCCTACAAGATTCAATAACATAACAAATGTGGGTATACCAAGGGGGACACCATGGTGGAAACTACTATTGAGACAGGGTTAGAGAACACCAACATTAGGCATTCCCATAGTTTGGAAAAAAATAGTAAGAAAGTGTCGGTTAATGAAATTTCCAATGACAAGGACCAGTCTGGCAGCAAAGGCAAGAGGAAGGAGGAAGACATTGAGGAGGAGGAGGAATATTTTGAAGGGACTAGTCACTTTTTTGAATTCAACAAGATTCTCAAGGATGAATCGATGACCTAGTCCTCAGACCCCCAAGCTATGGATGAAGATATTGTGTAGACTGCAGACAAAGCAGAGGATCATAACATGCTGCTAGAGAGGGTGGAGAAGCTTGAGAAGAAATTCAATGGTTTGTCAAGGTTTACTATCAAGATGATCCACCGTGTGGTTGGTACCCTATCCAATGTGCTCAAGGAAGAGATGGATAAGAAGGCTATGGAGGAGGGCCCCAACTGGGTTGGGGAGGATTTTTTAACCTCCTCTCTCAGAATTGGGAGGGTGCTAGTTAGTCTGTTGTTGCTGTGTTTGTTTGTTGGGTCATTAGTTGTCTGTTATTTGTCTGCAGTTTATGTGTTTTGTCTTTTTATTTATTAATGTTTTATTTCTCTAGACCTGATCCTTTTTGGCCCTTGTGGCTCATTTTGTAAAGGGTACAACACCCTATAAATGTTTCTTAATATATAAAAAAAAATGTGGGTATACATAGTCAAAACTTAAGAACACCTTGTCATATGATAGATGCTAATCAATTTCAAAACTTACAAGTTTATCAATCAAATGATCAAAGCATGAGTCTTCATAAAAACAACGTTATCTCACCAAGTCAATACATGTCAAACATGAACATACCAAATGAAAACATATCAAATCCTCACATAGTGAATTATGGGATGGATCTATTCACACCTCAACAAAGTCAAATACCATATCAAAATCACAATCCTCAACATCAAAATTAGCCACATCAAGTGTCACAACATCAAGTAGTGTTATAAAAACATCAAGGGTTTCAAAATCAAAATCAAAATCAAAATATACAACACCAAATTTCCCTACATTCACTTGCAAAAATAGTTGATGCACTTCTCCAACAAACATCTCAATCTCCAAATTAGTACATTCCTCATCAAAATCATCAAAACATTGATTTTCATCAATAAAAAAATCCATCATTACGACATCAAAATGTGGCATATCAAACATAATCTCAACAATCACCTCAACCACAACAAATTTTGCAATCCAATAACACCACCACACGTGAATACACTCCTTTAGGGGAGTTCCAATCGAATTGGTGTTAAATACATCAGTCCATACTAATCTTATCACTTCCAAAAGGGGGTTGTGAATCTATTCTTCATGGATTATCATGGTATAAAAACAAGGATTATTGTGAATATCATACACCAAAAGGTCATGAAACCTCAAATTGTATTAAAATCAAGAACCTCATCCATGCCCTTATCGATTAAGGGAAAATACTTGTTGAGGATAACATTTAAAATTCATCCACAAAGGATCACATTGATGATATCTCTACATTACACAATGAGAAACTCAACATAAATGAAGAGTCACTTCCCAAGCACGATCAAAATCTTTCACAAATGTCTAGAAGGGCTCCATTTCAAGTAATATTAACATCATTTGATCTCATGGCTGAAAAGATTGATAATGTCTCTATCTCATCCAATGAGAAAGTTGACATACCTCAAGACTCTTTCCCAAATCATGATCAACACCTTTCACCAAGGTCTAGAAATGGTCCCTTTCAAGACATATTGACATCATTTGATCTCATGGTTGTCAATATTGAAGAAATTCTTAACGCACCATTTGATCCAAATTCAATTGAAGATCAATAAAATCTTAAATCAATGCCCATATCCAAAGAAGAAAGTCTAACCCAAGAGTTATCACCCACATGTCCACATTTTAAAGACATTCAAGAACCCTTTGCAAATAATCTATCCTTTGAAATTGACCCAAGCCAAGAACTGAATCCAAAGCATACTGAAGATAACACCAAATTGGGTCAAGATCAAGGATCCATGTCTTCTCAAGATCTAATGGGTCTATTCCAATCTGATACCAAAGATAACTTTGATAAAATCCAAGATCAAGGATCCATATCTCCAAGATACTATAATGAGTTAATGGGTATCTTCCAATCCATACAATATTTCACAAACAATGATCATATCCATATATCACATACTCCTACATATACCCATGAGATGCTTACTCCTAATGGAAATGTGGATGATCTTCATCCACAACAAGAGTCTTCTACTCTTAACATCATTTCCAAGGAACAAGAGTCTCCTACTCTCAACATAATTATCAATAAGCAAGAGTCTCCCACTCTTAACTTCTTAGCAAAGGATCAAAGCATAGAAAAATCAATGGAATTCCATAGTGATCATGAGGATCCATACATTGAATGTGAATCGTCAAAATCTCTTGAAGAATTGTTAAAATATGATACATCCCACATTTATATTGAAGACATTTAATATGAGGATATCCAACATTATTAGAACAAAGGATTATGTTTATAGGAAAATAGTATCTTGGAATCAATACAAATAGTCAGCAATCATGAGCAACATAGTCTTGGCTTTTCAGCAGCAACAAAATCAAATCATGTTAGTAATACCTCATTAATACTGGGGGTAGCATTATCTAGTGCAAACATCAACATGGGGAGCATGAAGAGTCCTTACGATGAAACCACTACCAACAATACAACCACCTATATCATGAATCATCATCCACACATCTTTCCACCCACTAATTGGGACCAACCACAAGAGGAAAAACTATATCAAAGAAAAGAGAAAGTCATTGAAGCAAAAGAATAAAAAATTCAAAATGGAAAAGAAAAATTCAAATGGATACTAAAGCAAAAGAAAGAAAATTATCCCTATCAAACTCCATTAGTCAAAGAAACTATGGAGCACAATCAAAAGGGAACTTCATCCATCAAAAATTTTCATTGATGTCAAAGAAAGCTTCAAGAGTGACCTACAAGTTATATCAAGAATTTGGTCCCAATAGAATCTCCATATCTACCCATCATTGCTCATCATCCCATGTTTGGAGAGTCAAAGATTCCAAACTATCAACTAATCCATCTATATCTCATATCCCTCGTTACATTCCACCATCCACTTCAAAATCCATGATGTCCAAACCTTGTATTGACCATGTGCTAGTAGCAACTCTTTATCATAAGGATTCTAAGGGCACTCTATTGTGATGTGTGCATCTAGACAAGGTTAACTCTGATATTAACAAAGCATATAAGAATATCTAGGGGTTACATTCAAGCACTGTATCTTAGCAAAGAAACTCCTCCAAGTAGGATATTTTTGGCACATCAAGATGACAGTATCTACATTAGCACCTCTAGGTGGTTCAACATGAGCATAAATCTTCAAAAAATAAAAAATAAAAATAAAATAAGAAAAATAGTAAAGAGAAAAATCGTCCTCTAGTGAAAACCACTATGGTGACGCTTTGGACAAGTACCATGATGAAAAATTAGAAAACATGTGTCATGGGTAGAATTGAGCATCTATGTGTGACATTTCAAGTGGAAGAATCTCATCCCCACCATAATAAATCCAACATTCCATCCATTTTATTCATAATAAATCCACCCATCCAATCCATTTTCATCCATCTCCCAAATTATCTTGATCTTGATGAAATTTTTGTGTATACTTTAAACTTTCCTATGGAAAAATCTTGACATAGGTCATCATCACTGATCATATCCTATGCAATCTAGAATTATCTAATCCATGAAGCATTATCCAAATGAGCATCCTCTATCTGAACATGTTATCCTATCACAAGATAATCCTTGGAATCTTTTTCATACCCATCCATCCATCCAATCATCTATCCAAGAATCCACCAATATCACTCCATACATTACTAGACACTGGGGGCAGATACTTGCATCTTGTTTCAAGAATAAGTCTTGATGTATGTCCTCTAACTCATGTTGTGATCTAGACATTTGCAAACATGAAATAAAATTGGTCAAAACATTTGTAATAAAACATCCAAATCACTAGCCCATGGCACATTTTGACAAATGAGATGATTTTTATTAGGCGCATCTTTAATTGAACATTGGTCTAAACAATCTATATTAGTTGCATCTAGCTTATGCTTCAATGTAACATCAAATCATTTAAACAAATTTTCTTCCAAGCCTAGCTTCAAATCTTGATCTATCTTATCTAATCAATCCATCATCATCTTGGGATGTATCCTTCCCCAATTCTTGTGTTGATCATAGCCTTGGAAATATTATCCTTGCATTGTTGTGTATCCTTAACAATGTTATCACTATTGGTAATCCATTAATTAGATCAATCAATCTAGCTTGGTTTTCAACAAAATTCCAAACAAATCACTAATATTGTCACATCCATATCCACTCATCATCATGTAAAAACTCAAAAACATCCAAAACATTTAAAAAAATCAAAAAAATCCACCAAACATCTCAAAATTTAAAAACATCCAAATCATCCTCAAAATCCAAAAACATCCAAAACATCTCAAAATCCAGAAACATCCAAATCATCCAAAAATCAAAACATTTGGATTTAAAAAAAAAAACTCAAAACAACCTCAAATATCTTCATAAAAACCCTAAACAACCTCAAATAACTTAAAACTAAAAACATTCAAATAACCCCAAAATACCAAAAATAGCCTCAAAACATTTCAAACCATCCAAAACATTGAAATATTATATAAAACAAAATCACCAGTCCCATATCACTTTCACCATGCAAAAAAATTCGAACATAATAAACTGATTGTCACCCTTAACCTTTGGTAACACAAACAAAAACAAGTACAACAATCAACAAAATTAAACTTCAACACAAAATTAAAATAAAAAAAATCAAACTTTAAATGCACAATCAAAATCTTGATCATTGTCAAAACATGTCAGTCAAACCTCATATCAACAACCTATCAAACAGATCAACATCTAAACATGTCTTAAAAATATATCTTTCCTACAATAGACATCAGTGGATATTAACCCTTAAAACACATTTTTTGGCAATAGATATGAATAACATTGATCTTTTCTTATGATTTATCTTATTGGTCCATTTTGATGATCTCTCGATGATGTCAAAACAATTTAGAGAGAAAGGAATGGGGCATTGATCATTGCTTTCGTTTGTTGTGCTTGTTGGATATTCTTGTAAAATGACCTTGGCGAATACTTGCCTTGCATGTGTAGGGATGGTCTCAAGTAAAACAATGACTAGGACATATCAAGTTACCTTTTGTATATTAGAACTTCCTTACTTCATGTTATCCTCAAATTCAATGCACTCAATTCGTGGGATAACCCCTACGAAACTTGTCTGTTTCGTAACCCACGCCCTCCAAGCACACAAAATGAGGAAAATCCTACTTGCTCTTGTGCATGATCCAATCCCTCGAAAAGTCATTTCAAGTGATTAACCTTTTTGTCTTTTGAAAAATTGTGAAAGGTCAAATTTGCAAAAACTTCTGTTTTTAGAGTTAGCATTATTCCTGCATCTGTAGGAGTGTTGAATTTTAACACCCTTGCATCATTTTTGCAAATTGCATATTTGGGTGTTCTCACGCTGATTTTTAGCATGACTACACCCCTAAGTGTGCACATATGAAACTAATTGCAATGTTAGTGTGAATCTTAATGGTTGTTTTAAATCAATTTTTATTTATTTTTATCATTATTTTCTTTTCATTTTATCACGATCTGTGCATCTTGTATCTTCTTGTTACTCTTTGTTGTGTTTACACTCACTTTTGCAAAGGATTCAAGTGGATTCTTCGCCATTACCATTTAGGGTTTTTGTGATTGTTCTTTATTTTATAGGTATATACAATTTTTTCCATGTTTTCTCATCTTTCTTTCATTTATGTTTAGGTTTTGGTGTCTTTTTTGGTTTTCATTTGATAGTATCATTGTTAGTAATCAGTTTTAGTACAAATGGTTTCCTTTTTCTAGTTTCATTTTAGCTTGTCAACCATTATTAGTCAGGTTAAAAACCCATGGCACCCATGTTACCTTGCATATCATGATATCCTCAATGATCTATGTTGAAACCCAAACCATTACAATGAACCATTCTTTTGAATAATGTATGGCAGAGTTTTTTCCTCACATTGCATACTTTGCAAGTGGTCTAGGTAAGACCTTTACATATAACCTCACTTAAATGGAAGTTGAGGTTTAAACCCCAACCAACATGCATTACCATGAACATATGTGTCTCAAGTTTTAAAACCCACTTGATTACCACCCACCTTTGCATTTAATATGTTGGTCAGGGTTTAAAACCTAACCAACACATGATCAACCTACCAACACAAGATCAACCTTCCAACACATGAACATATATGCAATCACAGGGAATTTTAATACACGTGCATGTGATGCCTACACAACCTTCCCATATGTAGTTTGGGGTTTAAACCTTGAACGACATGAAACACCTTACCTTTGAGATGCAGGACGAGTTTTAAAACCTAGCCTACATCTTTGTCTAAAGCACTACTCGCAAGTGCAGGTCAATTTTTAAAACCCAACCTATACATGAGTCTTTTGTTGGAAATTAAGAAGTTGTCATTGATGCCAATAGATATTGGAATTTTGATGTTTGTTAGTATTCAATTGCTCCAGTAATGAAAGTCTGTTGATCTAGTATTTTGGTCCAGATTATCCTATTTTGTAAGATTTTCTCAAAAGCTCATAACATGTTCCAACTTGATACCTGTTGTGTCTACTTCCATGGTTTTAGTTGACTAAGTTGTATGGTTGGAAATGTACAATCACTAGTAGTTTGGAAATAGAGTTGTACTTATACATTGGCTTTGTACGACGGTTTTTTGGTCCAGATTCTATCTTAGAAAAAGATCATTACAGAACTTTGTACATAGGTTTGTGACTATAAGGTGCATTCTACTTTGGAGTTTCATAATGATATGTGAAAGCATTTGGAAGATACGAATGACAGTATTCTGATCTATAAACTACAATAAGCTTTCATACAGTACATTGATGTGGGAGATTATGCATTTTCTCATATTTGATTATCATATCATGCAGTGTTGAAGATAAGTAGTTCGATGTTGTCTAAAGGAGAATTCAATGTGTTAACATAGTTTTGGGCTACATGCTTGATGGATTGATGATTTTTGTTTTGGTCTAACTTTGGCCAACCTAATTATACATTGAGATATGCTATGAATGATAAAGGGATGAATGTGTTTCAAGGATAGTGCCGACATAATTAATAAACATGGATATATATGTATATATGTAAGACATTTAGAGAGAGGAGAAGTAGTGAAAAAGGAAAGAAGTAAGTGTGAGAGTTACATGAAGGAAAAGAAGAGAGTTGGATAAAGATGAGCAGATATGTATTGTGCTTCATCAGAATTGAACTCCAACACAAGGAAGGTGCACTCTTTATCAATTCATACATTTGGTAGTGAGCCATTATAATATTCTATATCCATATATATTATATTGTGAGCTAATCCTCACTGTGGCTTTTCCCATTTTGGGTTTTCCATGTAAAAATACTGGTGTTAATGTGTGTTGATGCATTATCTTGATTCCATGTTTTCTCTTGTTGATTTAGTCAGACTTTTGATAATGTTTAGATGGATTATATGTGAATGGTTTTGTAGAATACTAATTCACCCCCCCCCCTCTTAGTATTTTGGATGTTCAAAAATTGGTATTAGAGCTTGGTTCCTTTGAAGAAGCCTAACAGCTTGAGGAAGGTCCTAGAATTTGATTACATGGAAGTAAAAAAATTTCTTATTCCTCCGGAAGAGATCTCTACTAAGCATACATGAGAAAATGAATATTTGAGGGATAGATTAAAGGAAGCAAATGAGTGTATCAAGAATTTGAGGAAAAGGTATGGAGAAGTCAGTGATCAATTAAAGAAAGTAGACGAAGACATTACCGGACTAAGAGAACAACTGGAAGAAAAGAGAAAAATTTAAGATTGTCTGAAAGTTGAAATCCAAAGGAAGATGGATGAATGTGCAAAGCTTGAGAAAGAAGTGGTAACTCTGAAATGAGATCTAGACAAGGAAAAGAGACATAAGGATAAATTTAAGGCAAGCACTGCAATGCTTGATGAGTTGATTAACTTTCAAAGACCTGCTATGGAAAAAAGCGGTTTAGGGTTTGAAGGACAAAGTTCAAAAGAAAATAAACCTCCTGATATGAAGACTAAAAGTAATGGGGGACACCTCAAGAACCCAAGAAGCAGTACCAAAAGAATCCCTATTAGAAAACCTAATGCTCAAAGGTACTTATCTTTTAATGGTGTATGTTATTATTGCAATAATTTTGGACATAAGGAAAAAGATTGTAAGAGGAAAGAAGAACACAATAATGGAATGGATGAAAATATCTTATCATTCTCCAACCAATGTATTGAATGCAAAAGAATTGAATATAGAAGTAAAGGTTAAAAAAATAAAAAGTTGAATAAGGTAGTTTATCTATTCAATGGCTACCGTTATCACTGTAAATCATTCAGACACAAGGAAAACCAATGTAAAAATAGATTGAATAAAAGAAAACTTGGATGGAAGAATGTTGTTTTCTTTAATTGCAGCAATCTGGAACATTTTTCCAGAGACTGTAGAAGCAAAATTATGAGATGTAGCAATCTGGTAAAAAGATATGAACAAATCATTAAGATTGATCTGGTAGAAGTAAAGAAGGAAATGGAAAGAATTTGGAGAAGGCAAGGAGAATCTAAGCAAGGAGAATTTGAATCATCAATATTTTCTGCATCATCCTTCGATGTAGACTCCCCTGTCAAAAATTGATCCAGGCAATGCCTAAGGGGGAGCAATAATTAGAATATTTTATAACCACTCTTTCAATATATGATGGCATATCATGACATAAGTGCATTTATTAAGGTTACAAATTCAATATTTCATGCAAAAAGAATTTTCAAACATGTGTAAAGAATGAATTATGTAGAGTTTGAAAGGATGGAAGTGAACACAAATTTTGAGGTGATCTACTTGTGATCTGAAACATTTATTGCAAAAGCAATTGGAATGAAGGAAATAAATTCAGATATGTTAAGGAAAATGCATTCGATGAAAAGAATTTGTAAAAGAAGAGAAGCATGTAGAGGAAGCCTAAAGGAACTAGAGAAAATTCATACTACAAGAATTTAGAATATGGTCTTGGTGGAAAAGGAAGAGGTAAGTCGCTATTACTATACTCTATTTCATTTGAATTATTTATCGAATCTTGTTGGATGTGATTATAGACAATTCAGTAAGAACAAAACCAGAGCTCAAAATGTACCCTATTAAAAACCTAGAACTTGATCATTTGGGTGCTTTTTTCAGAAATTCCTGTTGGTGTCAAACCAATTGAAGATGTTGGGGTATACATTCATATAAATTTGGAAGAATCTACATATGGAAAAGCTCGCATATTGTGGGTTGAAGAGTTAATTTGGAAATGATTTTATCTTGAAGCTTAAATACAATGTACTATCAAAAATGAAATTGGATATATGGAACAATTTTCTGGACCTTAGTAATGAGGAAAGATGTATCAGAATGGCTCTTAGTATATTTCATGGTGAATATGTGTGGCTTGACAACTCATATGCAATAACCAAAGATGTAATTAGGGAATTAATTGGCTTATTATCCTCCAGACCGATTCCTGAATGTAATGTTGATAGGAGAAAAGGCTTACTAAGGAACACATGTGCTGAAATCACCAACCTAATAGTCTAGTATGCAAGTCTAGTTATTTCATAGCTAATTCTCAGTGACAACGATGTATCCACTACTGCAATTGATCTTGCATTGGACATGATTGAGAAAAAAAATACTACCTTTGTGATTTTCTCTGACAATAGTTGTTGAAAAATTTGAGAGATATCAAGGAGAAAAATTGTAAATTTAGGTATGGTACACTAGTCCTATGCTTAATCTTCTATTTTATGAAGGAGATTCCTGGAATTGGAAAAGTTAATTGGGAAAATACTACACCGATCACCTATCAGATTGAGAAACTAATGAGAAGCATTAGGGACTTAGATGCACAAGGAGATGCCCTTGTTGCATTCTTTGGTAAATTATAGAGACAAATGAACAAAAGACGGAGGGTTCAAAGAGAATTTATTACAAAGTATAAGGATGACATGAAATTTCTAGTAACCACCGATAACTACATTATCAAGGCAATTGAACCAAGAAATTCATGGATACCTGAGTTTGGATATGAGATTGAAAAGGACTATGTTGTTGTCTATATTAAAATGTTGATCAATAGCCCCCAAGATTCCAATATACCTAGGTTTGGAACTTACTCTAAAATAGCTAAAGCTCTTGAAAAGACTAAGGAAACCTCCGAAAAATCAATATTTTCCTCCTAAGAAAAGAGGAGAGTCACAAAAGTTCATGCACTAGTTGGATAGGCTGAACCTGCTCCAAGAAGGCTCAAGTAGCTAGCTAGGAGAAGAGGACAACTTCAGTCGGTTCCTAGTGTAGTCACTAGATCATCATAGGTTTCTATGGTAAGAACAAGTTCATTAACTAATAGATTTGATGAATTAAAGAGTAGAGCAGTGACATGGTCACTTGGGTTGAAAATAAAGAATTATTGGAAGTTGTAGAGAAATGCAAGTCCACTCATAGTATTGCACTTGATAGTCTCAAAATTATTCAAATGTGTGAGGAAGAGGTCAAGATTTTATTTACAATTTGTTGGACTTGGCCTAATGCAATTCAAAGAATAAAGGATGTTGAAAGCACAATTAAAACTCAGATCAAGTTTGCATCTAGCGCATTTAATCCTGCTCTTGATTTGGATGATCAGTCTTGGTATGGACTGACAAGGATACATGAAGAATGCCTTGCATCTCAAAAAGAAAAAGGAGAAATGATTGAATTGTATGGGAAGCTCAGAGATGTGATAAAGATTAAATGCACTCTAATCTACTATGCTCTCTTTGTAACTAACATGACTCTGAATTCTAATGTCACTCCTAGAATTGTGGTTGAAGGAAAGGACATCTTAATCAATCTAAATTATATATGTAATGTATTGTCAGAGGTGAAAAGGCTTTGGTATGAAGGGAGATCCTCATGGACAAGCATCCTTAGCAAGCTTCAAGGAGCAACAGTCTTCGATTGATCAATTATCATCACTATTTTTTAATGTACTCCTTAGGGGGAGAATTTTGAATATTCAGGTATGCACAACAAAATTGTTAAAGTATTTATTTTTCTTTGCCATTGATGTCAAAGGGGGAGATAAAGAGGTATCATGTGAAAACAAGAAAAATATTGACAATAATTTTTGGAAGAAAAGAGTATCATGCAAATAGTTATGGGGGAGAAAATAAATCTCTTTTGGTAGAGGTACCCTAATGGTTTTCACATCATGTGTTGCCATCAATGAAAAAGGGGGAGATTGTTGGAAATTGAGAAGTTGTCATTGATGCCAACAAATATTGGAATTTTGATGTTTGTCAGTATTCAGTTCTTTGGTAATGAAAGTCTATTGATTTGGTATTTTGGTCTAGATTATCCTATTTTGTAAGATTTTCTCAGAAGCTCATAACATGTTCCATCTTGATATCTATTGCATCTACTGACATGGATTTAGCTAAATAAGTTGTATGGTTGGAAACATACAGTCACTAGTAGTTTGGAAATAGAGTTATACTTATACATTAGCTCTATACGATGGTTTTTTGGTCCAAATTATATCTC